>JARBWK010000012.1:13227656-13686075 GCA_030556195.1 Anolis apletophallus
TATTATTATTATTATTATTATTATTATAAGGTCTGGCTGGATGGCCATCTGCTGGGAGTGCTTTGAAGGTGTTTCCCTGCATGGCAGAATGGGGCAGGACTGGATGGCCTCTGGATTCCTCATTATATTATTATTATTATTATTATAAGGTCTGGCTGGATGGCCATCTGCTGGGAGTGCTTTGAAGGTGTTTCCCTGCCTGGCAGAAAAGGGCAGGACTGGATGGCCTCTGGGTTCCCTCCTCATTGTATTAATATGATGATTATTGCAGGTCTACCCCTGCTCTCCCCTTCCCTTATTCACAACCGCCGTTGCGCTGTTTGCGTAACACTCTGAGCTTCTGGGCCCAGCCCTGCTACTCTCTTCGAACGCTGCCCTCCCCGCCGTCGCCAACGGAGAGGACTGCAAACAGACGAGGGTTCCCTCTTGGAACCTGCTCTCGAGGCGGTGCCAGCTACTCGGACTATACCAAAGAAAAATAGGGGGCGCTTTATTATGCGCTGCGTGAATAAGAGACTGGGAAGAGACCCAAGTCAATTGGCAGAGCTTGTTTTAAAAAGCGCTTTGTCAGAGGGCTACGGGTCGGAAGCTGGAATGACGTAGAAGGCGCTGGGTGTTCCCCCTGCGGAGGGCACAATGGTAGGGTCCGGATTTGAATGAAACGGCCGCCGGCGCCTTCCCCCTCCCTCTCCCTCTCTCTCTCTCTCCTCCCCCGTCCCGCTGTTTGGCGGCGGCGCTGGGCGTGGCATGTGGGCGGGGCGAGGCGAGGCCCGGCCCTCCCCGGCGGGAGGGACAGCCAGGATTGGGCGGCCGAGGCGGCGCGCGCGGAGGGAAAAGGGCCAGGGGCAGGCGCCCGCGCGGCAGAGGCTGGGGAGCAGCCGGCGAGGGAGGAGGTCCGCTGCGCCCTCTCCGCCTCCCGCTGAGGAGTGAGGTGGGGAAGGGTCTCTCGGCTGTGGGGAGTGCGGGGCGGCCATTCGGTTTTCCCTGAGGGTAACCCAGGAATGGGCCAACCTGGCCGTTAAAACAACCCCTTATGAGAGTTTAACACACACACACACATATATGTATATGTGTGTATATATATATGTGTGTGTATATATATAGTGTGTATATATTATCTAAGACATATATTATTAACAGCCGGGAACAGGGATGGGATATATTAAACATCTGGGTGGCATATAAATAAAATATTATTAACAGCCAGTGAGCTGGCAGGGTTTCTGGGAGATGAAGTTCAAAACATCTGGAGGGTCAATATATATATAGGGGGCAGCACATATATATATATATATATATGCCATCCAGATGCCCCTTATATGTATATCCCAGAAATCCCTGCCAGCTATGAGAGTTTCATATATATGTGTATGTGTGTGTATATGCCCCACACACATGTATATTGAAACTTATGAGAGTTTCATATATATGTGTGTGTGTGTGGGGCACACAGTATATGAAACTCTAGGGTCAATATACATAACTCATATGAAACTCATATATATATGCCATCCAGATGTTTTGAACTTCATCTCCCAGAAATCCCTGCCAGCTCACCGGCTATATATATATATATATATATATATATATATGTGTGTGTGTGTACGGCATATATATTCTACAGGTATCTACGAGACTTTCATATATGTGTGTGTGTGTGTATATATATATATAGGGGGCGGCATATATATTGTGCAGGTAAGAAATAAAATTATTAACAGCTGGTAAACTGGCAGGGATTTCCGAGATATAAAGTTCAAAACATCTGGATGGCGCATATATATATATATATATATATATATATATATATGCATGCCATCACCCCTATATGTATATTAGCCCTTATGAGAGTTTCATATGTATGTATGTATATATATACACATACATATGGGATGGCATATATATTATTCAGGTATATATGAGACTTTCAGATATGTGTGTGTGTGTGTATGTGTATAGGGCACAGCATATATATTGTGCAGGAAAGAAAGAAAATTATTATTATTAATAGCTGGTAAGCTGGCAGGGATTTCCGGGAGATGAAGGTCAAAACATCTGAATGGCTTATTTATATATATGCATATCAGCCCTTATAAGAGTTTCATATGTATGTGTGTGTATATATATATGTGTGTGTGTGTGTATACACACACATTCACACACATACAGGACGGAATATATATATATATATATGGGGGACAGCATATATATTAGGCAGGTATATATGAGAGTTTCATATATGTGTGTGTGTGTATAGGGGACGGCATATATATATTTAGGGGTATATATATTATGCAGGTAAGAAATAAAATTATTATTATTATTATTATTATTATTATTATTAACAGCCGGTAAGCTAGCAGAGATTTCTGGGAGATAAAATTCAAAACATCTGGATGGCATATATATATATATATGCACCATCCCCCCTATATGTATATTAGCTGTCCCCTGCCACACGTTGCTGTGGTCCAGTGTGGTGATCTGGAAAATAAGGTAAATAGAAAGTGTTGCTGGAGAAGGAAGGAAGGAGAAAAACAAAAAGGGAGGTGAAGGACAGAAAGTGGTAGAGAAGGAGAGAAGGAAAGAAAAAAGGGAGGGAAGGTTGGCCACAGCAACGCGTGGCGGGTAGAGCTAGTATCTATTTATGGCTGAATGGCTCTTTGTCAGGAGGGCTTTGATTACGTTTTCTTGCCCTGGTGAAGGGAGTTGGACTGGATGGCCTTAAGTATTTTATGTTACTCATGGGGGTTCTGTGTGGGAAGTTTGCTCCAATTCTGTCATTGGTGGGGTGGTTCAGAATGCTCTTTGATTGTAGGTGAACTATAAATCCCAGTAACTACAACTCCCAAATGTTAAGGCCTATCTTAACCATCTGTGTTCATACTTGGGCATATGGAATATTCCTCTGTGTTCATATTTGGGCATATGGAAAATTCATCTGTGTTCATATTTGGGCATATGGAATATTAATGCCAAGTTTGGTCCAGATCCATCATTGTTTGAGTCCACAGTGTTCTCTGGATGTAGGTGAACTACAACTCCCAAACTCAAGGTCAATGCCCATCAATGCCCATGTTGGTCATGGGGATCCTATGTGCCACGTTTGGTTCAATTCCATCATTGGTGGAGTTCAGAATGTTCTTTGATTGTAGGTTAACTATAAATCCCAGCAACTATTATCTCCCAAATGGACGAAATCAATTTTGTTGAGCAATGGTCACTCCTTGGGTTAGTAGATGTTTTGTGGCCAGATTTGGCTGCAATTCGTCCAACGGTTTTTGGGTTATGTTAATCCCACAAATGAACATTTTATATGTGTGCGCGTGCGCGTGTGTGTGTGCGTCTTTCTTTTTCTCTCTGTGTGTATATATATGGGTATCTGGCAATGCCCGGGTTATTTGAAAGGGGCATTGTTTGTTTTTGGATGTTTTGAATGGACCCTTTCAAAATTGTTGCAGATCCGTTGTGTTTGCAAGAGTCTCTGGATGTAGGGGAATGTACTGCAAATCCCGTCATCCAAGGTCCTTCCTCTCCAGGATGTCAAGTGGGTCATGGCGGGTCTGTGTCCCAAATCTGTGTCCTAAGTCTGGTCCAGATACATGACTGATGGGGTTCACAATAGTCTTTTGATGTCTGTGAAGGTCCATGGTCCATCCCCTCCGCAGACCTCACCAGGACGTAAAGTGGGTCATGGTTGGGGTGGTGGTGCCTGTGTCCCAGGTTTGGTCCAGGCTGGTCATTCGTGAGGGTCGCAGTGGTCTGTGGAAGTCAGAGCCAAAGCAGATCACATAATAAAACGTTCATAAAACTTTAACAATCCAAGTACCAGAGTGAAACAATCACGAAGTCCTAAAGTCTAACCATTAGAATCTATTCAAAATCAAAAAGGCCTGTCTAAAAAGCCATGTTTTAAGTCTAGACCAAAATGCTTGAAGAGTGGGAGCTAACCTAATCTCTCTAGGGAGGGCATTCTAGTCGGGGGACCACCACCGAGAAGGCCCTCTCTCATCCCCACCAACCATACTTGATACAGTGGTGGGATCGAGAGAAGGGACTCCCTGGCAGATCTCAGAGCCTGTACTGGTTCATAGGTCTCAAAGATCGGTTGGACCCAAAGTGCATAGGGCTTTATAAGCAACTAGCTGTACCCGGCACACGTTGCTGTGCCCTATTTAGGAGATGCGAGAAAGTCTGAGTATGTAAGGGTTGGAATTGATGTTACTTATGGTCTTGGTGGGGTCATGGCTGTGTCGTTGTGGGTTGTTCTGGTGGGTGGGATGTTGAAGTCCTGGGGAGTTGTCGGTGTGTGGTGTTGCTGGCATTCTGCAGAGCTTGAGGATGTACAATGTTTTTTGTCTTTCCGTCTGCTGTGTTGATGTAGAGGTTGATGCTTGTGTGGGTGGGATATTTTGGGTGTTTGTGTGTGTTTGTAGACTAGTATCAGTACAGTGTTGTGCAGTCACCAAAGTTTGTGTTATTCTGGCGGTATGTGTTTGTCAGTGGTGTCTGTGTCCCTGGTGCCCTATTTGTGTTAGTGTTATGTCCTCCTGGTAGTTGTTATGTCCTCCTGTGTTAGTTGGTTGTACTGTATAGGTTTCTGTGTAGCAGTGGTATGTATGCATTGTGTGTCTGTTGTGTTGTTGGTCTGTAGAGGTAGGATTCGCGAGTTGTGTGGCTGTCATGTTGTGGGTGTGGTGTTTGTAAAGTGGGTGTCTTTTGTTGTGGGTGTCTTTTGTCCTGTGAGTGGTATGTATGTGCTCTATGCACATAGTTGTGTATCTTCTGCATATTGGCGTTGTGTGGTATTTTTTGCTGGCTTGGTCTTTTGGATTGTGTTTCTCGAGTGTGGGAACCTGCTCCCTCCTAGAGCTTGGCCTTGGCAGTTTAACCCACAAACACCAACTGACTAAACTCAAATCACTCAGCATTCTAATCTTGCCTTAGCTGTCTCCGCCCACCGTTACTATGGGAACTCAGCCTCCCTGCATTTTGTGTGGGCCGATGTTAGCCAATGGGATTCGCTGGCGGCCGCAGAGGACGCAGGGAAATGTAGTTTTTAAAAAATTGTTGTTTTGGGGGCCTTCTAGGTTTTGGGGGGGAGTTTCTTTGCTAAAAACCTTCCTTGCCTGAGGCCTATTTTTGTTGGCAAGTTTGGTGTCTCTGCCTTGTAAGGTTTCTCTGCCTAGGACGGTCGTTCGATGACGGGTCTTCCTTTATATATATAGATAACCTACACTTTGAATTGGGCCTGGAAACTTGTTGGTAGCCAGTGGAGCTGCTTTAATAGGGGTGTGATATGCTCCCTATAGCTAGCTCCAGTTAGTAATCTTTGCACTAACTGTAGTTTCTGAGTCGTCTTCAAAGGCAGCCCCATGTAGAGTGCATTGCAGTAGTCCATTCTGGATGTAACAAAGGTGTGGCTTTTCGAGGTATGGTCGCAGCTGGTGCACAAGTTTTAACTGTGCGAAGGCCCTCCCGGCCACTCAAGATGCCTGAGCTTCAAGCTCATACTTCCTCCCTCGGAAATATAGCCTACATCTAGTCTCCCATCCAAGTATAACCAAGGCTGACTCTGCTCAGCTTCAAAGACCAGACAAAATTTGATGTCCTTAGACAGCTTTCCAAACTGTGTGTTGGGACTAGAGGGTCGCCTGTAGTCCACAAAAGTATAACATGAAGAATGTTCCCCCCTTTCCCCGCTCCCCACAAGCCCCCAGAGGGCACCCCTTTAGCTAGGCTCGAAGACTCATGCTCCTCCCACACAGCTGAACCCCCGCCACCCCCAATATGATCTGCTTTGAACTTGAGTATATGACAGTGTGGACTCAGATAACCCAGTTCAAAGCCGATATTGTGAGATTTTCTGCCTCGATATTCTGGGTTATATGGCTGTGTGAAGGGCCAGGGAGGCAGGCAGGCAGGCACCCTTGGGATGGGCCAGGAGGCGGGTAGGGAAGCGTGGGTAAGAAAATAATATATAAAAATATAATATGTATAAATATTAAAATTAATATGTTCCCCCGCTTCACGAATTTTCACTTATCACAGGTGGTCCTGGAACAGAACCCCCACGATAAGTGAGGGAACACAATCCCTACAAAATTCATGGGGTCACCCTAAGTCCACAGGTGACTTGAATGCAGGCTTTAGAAATTCAGCAGGTGAAAGCCATAGCTCTGCACCTGAAATCTGGAAACCCACCTGCCTTTTGTCCAGAAGTGGAAAAAACAGTAAGGTGGACATTTGTTTTACGAGTGAGTGGGTAATACTTGTGGCGCTCCTAAAATGCGTTTTCCTTTAAAAGCTCTTTGGTTTCTGAATCTTGAGCGCAAGGGAGGGGTTTGTTTACATCAGGGATTGGTGTTTCCTTTGTTATTGGTGATGCTTCTTGTGCTGCTGTAAGGACACTTCTGTTTCAGAGGAGAGGAAAGCAGGGGAGAGAAATTCACTCGAGCTGCTCTATTCACGCCCTGATTTATTTTAAAATTTTAATATATTGCATCTGGCCCGGCCATAAGGTTTTAATTTTTTGTGGTATTGCTTATATGTGAATTATATTGATTGTACTGTATTATTGTTTGCTGCTATGTTGTTTTATTGATGTGTTATTGGGCCTGGCCTCATGTAAGCCGCCCTGAGTCCCCTTGGGGAGATGGTGGCGGGATATAAATAAATAATAATAATTATTATTATTGAAAGGGGCTTGAAGTGGGTTTTCTGGGAACTGGTAGACAGGCGCCTCTCACTAATTTCTGTATGCTTTGATGCTCATACAGACGTGGTAAACCTACGGCCCGCGGGCCAGATGTTATGTCCTCCTGGTAGTTGTTATGTCCTCCTGTGTTAGTTGGTTGTACTGTGTAGGTTTCTGTGTAGCAGTGGTATGTATGCGTTGTGTGTCTGTTGTGTTGTTGGTCTGTAGAGGTAGGATTCGCGAGTTGTGTGGCTGTCATGTTGTGGGTGCGGTGTTTGTAAAGTGGGTATCTTTTGTTGTGGGTGTCTTTTGTCCTGTGAGTGGTATGTATGTGCTCTGTGCACATAGTTGTGTATCTTCTGCATATTGGCGTTGTGTGGTATTTTTTGCTGGCTTGGTCTTTTGGATTGTGTTTCTCGAGTGTGGGAACCTGCTCCCTCCTAGAGCTTGGCCTTGGCAGTTTAACCCACAAACACCAACTGACTAAACTCAAATCACTCAGCATTCTAATCTTGCCTTAGCTGTCTCCGCCCACCGTTACTATGGGAACTCAGCCTCCCTGCATTTTGTGTGGGCCGATAATAATAATAATTATTATTATTGAAAGGGGCTTGAAGTGGGTTTTCTGGGAACTGGTAGACAGGCGCCTCTCACTAATTTCTGTATGCTTTGATGCTCATACAGACGTGGTAAACCTACGGCCCGCGGGCCAGTGTTATGTCCTCCTGGTAGTTGTTATGAGGCAGCCGATTCTGTCTGGCCCGGGGAGAAGGGTGTCGGGGGGCGGGGCCAAGAGGAAGGGGTGCTGCCGCTGCCATCCCATCGCGGGCTGTGGGGCCTGATAGCCCGCAGCTCAGAAGAACAATCGGAGGAGGGGCAGCTTTGGAGTTCCTGCCATCCCGGGAGGCGATCTGGGCCTGCAGCGGGAGCAGTTGGCGACCTGCAGCGGCTAATCGCCTTGACGACCTGGAAGACGATCCGGGATGGCAGGCACTCCATGGCAGGGTGATCAGCCGATCGGGAACGCCTCTGACGGAACAGCTGGGGGCGAGAGCGGGTGGAGGCCTGCAGCCTTGAATTGGGCCCGGAAAATAAATGGCAGCCAGTGAAGCTCTTTAAACAAGGGGGGGGGGGGTTACCGCTCCCTGTAACTTGCCCCAGTTTTTAATCTGGCTGCGGAACGTTGGACAAGTTGAAGTTTCCGGGCCGTCTTCAAGGGTAGCCCCATGTAGAGTGCATTGCAGTAATCCAGTCTAGAGGTAACCAAGGCGTGGACCACCATGGTCAAGTCAGACTTCACGAGGTATGGTTGCAGTTGGCGCATGCGTTTTAACTGTGCAAAGGCCTTCCCGGCCACGGCAGACACCTGTGCATCAAGTGTCAGCGCTGAATCCAGGAGGATCCCCAAACTGCGGACCTGAGACTTTAGGAGGAGTGTAACCCCGTCCAGTAAAGTAACATAACGGTGTTTGTGTCCAGCTGGGGTAGAATTCAAAGACATGGAATGTCAGCCTGGAAAGAGATCTTGTAGGACTTCGAAACTAACTGAAAGAATGGAATTAGGAATTTATGCTACCAGCTTTGTTCTCTCAGTCTGTAAATTTAAGTCACTAGAGGAAGATGCTTGTTGGGGGGTTAGCAGAATGTAACAACAAAAGTTTGTGACAATGATTTAGGGAATTACTTGAGAGAAAACTGACAATATGGAATGACAATGGTTTTGTCATCTTAGGGGGTGCCAGTCAGGTCCTCTATTTTCACTTTGGACACTTTAATGATTTGGTATTTGTAGCTGGTTCTGCTGTTTATCCCTTTAATGGACGGGGTGGTTTGGGGCAAACTTTTGGACAGTTCTATTAAGTATGCTTTGATATATATTCTTTCTGTTATTTACTTTCTTATATGTTGTTTCACGTTACATTTGCATTGTGCAGTATGTATATTTGCTAAAGTAAGCTCAGTAAGGCAGGTAAGTAATTTTCAAAGAAGTAGCCGCGTTAGTCTCTTGAAAGTTTTCAATAGAGCGTGGTGCTTAGGCCAAAGCTAAGCAACTGTACAATGGACTTTCTAAACACCGTGTCCTATTGAAAAGTCACAGATCATTACATGTACGTACTTCCATGCTTCTGGCTTTCATCCAGAACGCATTACAAAATGTATTGCTTACAGCCAAGCCCTGTGATACAACTGCACCTGTTCAGATCCACAAGACAGAGGCTAAGAATGATTTACAATAGGTTTGGTTGGGCCTTGTTGCAGGAGACACCTGGGGGCTTGAGCATTTGCCACCTAGCTTTGCTGCCCATGCACTTCCTATGTGCACTGCACATACCTTATTTTGCTGCTGTTATGAATGGTAATGTAAATATCTGATATGAATGGTAATGTAAATATCTGATATGCGGGATGTATTTTCATTGTTACAATCTGAACATAAAGCATAGTGATTACGTAATCACAAAAACAATATGTAATTTTAGATTGTGAAATATTTATTTCTTATTACAAATAAATGAAATTTTGACTTCAAGCATGTCACAGCATGGGTAACAGTCTTAATATAACAGCAGGGAACCCATGAATATGTTTACTGATCAGCCTATCAGCCGAACTCCCATCACCAACAGAAAATACTGGAGAGGCTTGAGGAAAATATACTTTGGCATTTGGGAGTTGTTGGGATGAATAGTTCCTCCTCCAACCAAGAGCATTCTGAACTCCAACAATGAAATTGAACCAAACTTGGTATACAGAACTCCCATGACCAACAATAAATACTGGAGAGGCTTGGGAAAAACAGACCTTGGCATTTGGGAGGTGCTGGGATGAATAGTTTACTGCCATTGAAGACTATGGAGGAATGAGGGGCTTCGCACGATGCCAGGCAGCACAGTCCAGCCTCCCTTGCCTGGCTCACGTGAGGGGCAGCGCAAGCCAGGTAAGCTGCACCACAAGGCCGCCTTCTCAGTACCTGTCGGGCCTTGCAAGCGGTGAAATGGCAAGGGGCTTTGCGTGAGTTCAGGCAGCGCGGTGCAGCCTCCCTTGCCTGGCTCGCATGAGGGGCAGCGCAAGCCAGGTAAGCTGCACCATGCAGCCTGCAAGAGAGAGGATTTGCATGATGCACTGCATGGCTTGACATTGCACAAATCCCCTTGCCTGGCTCACGTTGACCGTTGGGCCCGGCAAGCAATGGAAGCAGCGAGGGGCTTTGCGTAAGAACAGGCCGCGCGGTGCAGCCTCCCTTGCCTGGCTCGCATGAGGGGCAGCACAAACCAGGTAAGCTGCACCACGCAGCCTGAGAGAGAGGATTTGCATGATGCACTGCATAGCCGTGCATTGCGCAAATCCCCTCGCCTGGCTCACGTTGACCGTTGGGCCTGGCAAGCAATGGAAGCAGCAAGGGGCTTTGCGGGAGAACAGGCCGCGTGGTGCAGCCTCCCTTGCACGAGGGGCAGCACAAGTCAGGTAAGCTGCACCGCGCTGTCTGTTCTCGCGCAAAGCCCCTCGCCGCTTCCATTGCTTGCAGGCGAGGGGCTTGGGCCTGGCAAATGGCAAGGGGCTTTGCATGAGGCCAGGCCGCGCGGTGCAGCTTACCTGGCTTGTGCTGCTCCTCGTGCAAGCCAGGCAAGGGAGGCTGCACTGCGCTACCTGGCCTCGCACAAAGCCCCTCGCCGCTTTAACCGCTTGCCAGTCTTGACTGGCATTGAGAAAGAGGCCTCCTCGGTGGGCTGCATGGCCGGCAGGCCATAGTTTGAGGACCCCTGGTGTACTGACTACTCTGTTGCTCAACATTCTCCCTTTCTGAGCTAGCCGGGGTGGTCTTGGGGTTGGCGTTGGAGACTCAGCAGCTAATAGTTCTGGAGACTACATCATTCATGCTCAGACTGTCCTGTTGGGTGTGGCTCAGGGCTTCATGGCCTCCATGACAACCATGGATCTGTCCCAAGTGGTGTCTTGCCCTACCTATGCTGCTGGACACACACTGGACCTTGTTTTCTGTGCAGGATGGTGATTGTGGTGTGAGGGAACTTGTCACAGTTCTGTTGTTATGGACCGATCACTACCTGGTTAGGTTTAGACTCGCTGGGACTCCAAACCTCAGCAGGGGTGGGGGACTGAATAAAATGGTCTGCCCCAGGAGGCTTATGGATCTGGATGGTTTCATGACGGCTCTTGCGGATTTTAATGTCACTTTGACGGGTGACTCTGTCAAAGCACTGGCTGACCTCTGGAATGGGGAAATGGCCAGGGCGGTAGACACTATTGCTCCTGAATGTTCCCTCTCAGGGAGCAGAACCAACCCAGCCCCTTGGTCCCGGATTCCAGCTGTAGGCTGTAACCAGGGCAAACTAGAGGGATGTCAAACTGCTATAATTCTGCAGTATGGATTGTCCCTCAATATAGAATTTTGAATCCAGGGAAACTGACTTTTGGTAACTGTAGATTTATTGCATTCATACATCAACCCTAACTGACCGTTGTAAAGATGATTTTGTAAAAAGAAATGCCATGTAACCTGATGGCTCTAATCCAGGGGCAATAATTTCTGAATTGCAAGTACTGTGTAGGCCTTAAAGATGATGTACTACTGTTCAAAGTGTCTCCAGTGCTTTATTGATGTGAAGTTTAGGTACAAGGTGGGACAAAACAATAACTATACAATGTAATACAAAAGCATAAATCTTATGTTGACTTTCTTGAATCATTTCATCCATAATACTTTCTGTACTCCATAATGACTTTGTTCCTCACAGCTTGTTTTGTTCAAGTTTCTTGGATTGGTTCACTACTTGTACTTGAACTGCTTTGCTGACTCTGTGGTACTTAGCATGGGGTAGTTGAAGAATTTCATATTATTCATGACTATATCAATGATTTCCCATGCTTGTTGTTTGCTGTTACGAATATCATACCTTTGTGTATTGGCGCATGTATTTATTTTATTCCTTTAACAGCACATGGAATTTTTGAAAAATAAAGTCCATAGTTTTTTGCAAGCAGCATTTAAAATACTATATCTTTTTGAAGCAAGATGTGCAGATTGCTATACCACGTGCTACCCAGGCATATGGACTGTAACATTTTGCCAATGTAAGACCGGGGGTGGCGGGGAGCAAAAAAGAAAACAAAGTGCATTTTTTCAATTGAGGAGTCAAGACAGCTAACATAAGTTAAAATCATACAACTAGCAAAATTCATATTATATAAAAGCTATTAAAATAAAATTGAATAGCATACTTGTTAAAGAAAAATCTATGTCTATGTTATATAATAAAAGTCAGTGTTTGCGGGCGGTGGGTGGTGCGGTGGTGCAGAGGGAGAAATATGTGCCAGCCTTTCGATTGGCTGCCACTGTGGGATTATTTGCATAAAGGGCTCTGATTGGCCAGCCTCAAAACTCCCAACATTCTACGGGCCCAGACAGAGGGGATAGGTTGCGACTGAAATGGTATCTGCATAAAGGACTCTGATTTGCCAACCACATTCCAACATTCTAAACTGACTCAGAGGAAAAAGGAAAGGCCTCAGGCAGTCAGCCACTGTGGCCCACAGCAATGACGGATCAGGACAAAACTTGGCAAACGGGCCGAATGGCCCACTTCACAACCTGGTGTGGTTTAGGGCAGGATGGGCCACGAATTGTGGGATTTGCAATACTTTCACCTCATTCACTTCCCAAACAACACTGTAGCCCCTATAAATCACAGACCAGGCCCAAAATTGACAGCAAGGCTTCCTTAACTTGATTTTCCTGACTAGGCCCCCAACAATGACAGAACAAGACCAAACTTAGCACACAACCCCCCCCCCCCCCAAGATGCACCCTACATCCTGGTGCAGTTTGAGGGAGGATGGACCATGGATGATGGAACTTGCAGTACTTTAATTCACTTCCTTAGAGCACAATTCATTCCCCACAGAACATTGCAGCCCCTACAAATCAGAGACCAGGCCCAAACTTGGCACACAGAGTACCCATGACCCACTCTACATCCTGATGCAGTTTTGAGTGGGACGGACCACGGACGATGGGAGTTGAAGTACCTTCACTAAGTTTCTGAGACCACTGCAAGCCACATAAACATCTAATAGGAAACAACCTTGGCACACAATGCCTTCCTCAAATAACCCGGGCACCGCCGGGTCCTCAGCTAGTAACAAATATAACTAAACCAGCACAGTATGAAAGGTCCTTTGCCATGAGCAATCAACCCTGCAAAAAGAAAAGGGTTTCAACTTGCCTATAGAAAGGTAGCTAAGATATGCTCTGACCTCTCTAGGGAAGGGGTTCCAGAGTCATTGAGCATCGATTCATAGAATCATAGGCCATCTTTTATCAATTTAAAAGCCTCCAAAGAAGAAGCTTCTACCACATTCCGAGGGAAAGAGTTCAACTGTTGAACAGCTATCAGGAAGTTCTTCCTAATGTTCAGGTGGAATCTCCTTTCCTGTTATTTGAACCAATTGCTCCAAGTTCTAGTCTCCAGATGAATACCCTTTCGGTTCGTTCACTTAAAGCCTTAACCAATTACTAATCTACCAAACAGTCGTTTTTTCTAGCTCGCATTAAGAAGGCCTTCTCCCATGTTTCCACCAAATGTTCCTCTGAGTTTGGTGGGCCAGAGAAGAGGGTCTCCACAGAAGAACTCAAAACTTCTGGCATGTTCACATAGGAGAATACATCTCTCCAGACATTTTGGACCTGACCCATATAGGGCTATGTAAGTCATAACCAGTACTCTGACTTTTCCTGGAAGCAGACCATAAGACAGTGGGGCTTTGGTAACAAGGGAGTTGTGGTCCTCGCTGTAGCAATCTGGCTACAGCTTTTTAGCTGAGGTTTCCAAACATTCTCCAGCAGCAGCCTCACAAAGAGGAGTGTATCATGTATTTAGATTTAAAATTTAACTCCGTCCTGAAAATACTGAATACTTCAATAATATATGATCATGCACTATGGCAGGGGCGGGCAACCTACGGCCCGCGGGCTGGATGTGGCCCGGCAGCCGATTCTGTTCGGCCCAGGGAGAAGGGTGTCGGGGGCAGGGCCAAGAGGAAGGGGTGCCGCTGCCGCCATCCCATCGCGGGCTCTGTGGGGCCTGTGTCGGAGGAGTGGTGGCTTTGGAGGAGCGGCGGCTTTGGAGTGCCTGCCATCCCTGGAGGCGATCTGGGCCTGCAGCGGGAGCACTCGGTGACCTGCGGGGGCTGATCGCCCTGGAGACCCCGAAAGACTTGATCGTCTTCCGGGTCACCAGGTCGAACAAGCCGCCTCAGATCGCCGACTGCTCCCCTTGCGGGCCCGGATCGCCTCCAGGGATGGCAGACACTCCATAGCAGGGCGATCAGCTGGGGAACGGCTGGGGGCAAGAGCGGGCGAGGCCTGCAGCCTCTGATCGCCTGCTGCTCTGCTCTCCTCTGCTGCTGCGGCGGCTGGGTCCGCTTTGCCATCCTCTGGGCTGGGGCCATTGGGCTATTCCATCTTGGGATCCTTTGTCTCTTGAGGATGTCAGCCTTCATCTTGGTTCGCACCTTGTCTTCTTGAATTCAATTTAATTTTAGTGTTTTTGTTATTTTATAATAATTTTATAATAATATTATAATAACCCTCTCCATTGGTGCCCCCTTGTTGTGGGGGAGAGGCTTGCGTACCCTTATGAAGTTGTGAGCTATGTTGGCGGTGGCATAATAGCCACCGGTAGGGCCTCCCATATCAGGCAGGTCACAACCGAAGGGTCTGACAAAGAGCGTCAACGGGCAGGATGGGCTCTCTAGCCTTTTGGCAACCATCCCAAGAGAAGGAAAACTCTGATTTCAAACCCGGGCAGATGGTGCTCGTCTAACCCTGTAAGGTCAACCATCTAAGAGAAGGCAACTCTAATCAAACCTACGACCTGAGGACCTCGCTGTCACCGTCCAAGCTTGCTAGGCCCTGGCAGACGAACCTTTGGTTTAAAGGGTGAGGGAGGCCAGTTCTGTGCACGCTGCGCTCCACCAGAAAAATCCATTGCACAGGCTTGAAGGACAAATCCAACCTCCAAATCATCAACGCGCTTGTAGAAAGCGTGGGATGAGTCCTTCTTGAATCTTCGTTTGCGAAGAAAAGCCAAGAAGAAAATATAATAAATAATATAATATAATAATATTATATTATAATTTCAATATATTATAATGTCTATATATATACTATAATATAATAATTATGATATTAATACTAAGAATATATGAATATTTCTTGATATATTAATATGTTAATATTAATGATGTGTAATATATAGTAAATACTAGCTGTACCCGGCACGCGTTGCTGTGCCCTATTTAGGAGATGCGAGAAAGTCTGAGTATGTAAGGGTTGGAATTGATGTTACTTATGGTCTTGGTGGGGTCATGGCTGTGTCGTTGTGGGTTGTTCTGGTGGGTGAGATGTTGAAGTCCTGTGGAGTTGTCGGTGTGTGGTGTTCCTGGCGTTCTGCAGAGCTTGTGGATATACAATGTTTTTTGTCTCTCCGTCTGCTGTGTTGATGTAGAGGTTCTGTGGTTTCCCAACTCTGGAGCACGCTACGTAGAGTTGTCCGTGGGAGAAGCATTCTGTGTCAAGGTCTATGCCACAGATTTGTAGTGTTTGTCCTTGAGCCTTGTTTATGGTGATGGCAAAAGCTAGTGTAGTGCAGTGTCTTTCTGTTCTGGCGTTTGTTCTGCCCTTTTTTGTGTGATGTATGTAGTGTTGCGAGTGTGTCGTCCGATGCTGTTCTTTTTAGGAGGCATGGCTTGTCTTTTGGGTCAGCTTATGCCTTGTGGAAGGAAGGAATGGCATACAAATGGGTTGAGCAGTAGACGCAAGGTTGTGTTATGTGCGTATTGTGTTGTGTGTAGGTATTACTTTTGTGTTATTCTGGGGGTATGTGTTTGTCAGTGGTGCCTGTGTCCCTGGTGCCCTATTTGTCTCCCTCCTAGATCTTGACCGTGGCAGTTTAACTCTCAACTGAAATCACTCAGCATTCTAAGTGGCTTTGCCCACCGTTACTATGGTAACTGATGTTGGCCAATGGGTTTCGCTGGCTGCCGCAGAGGATGCTGGGAAATGTAGTTTTTTGTATTGTTGTTTTGGGGACCTTCTAGGTTGGGGGGGGGGAAGTTTCTTTGCTAAAAACCTTCCTTGCCTGAGGCCTATTTGTGTTGGCAAGTTTGGTGTCTCTGCCTTGGAAGGTTTCTCTGTCTCTGTCAGTCGTTCGACGGCGGGACCTCCTTTATATAATAGATAAATAAATAATGTAGATTAGAATGTAGTTCAGCCTTTAGGTGCAGCCCTCCATAATCTTTTTTGGCTCTCGTGTGGCCCCTTGGAAAAAAATAATTGCCCACTCCTGCACCTTTATGGGGGCAACCTCCTCTTGCTTCTGCTCCTTGTACAGCTACAAAGAAACTAATGCTACCAAGATTGCGATGGATGGCAGCCAACAGCAGCTATAAATTTGAGACGTACCTATTACAAATGGACAACTCGGAACACTCTATACTTTTATTTGTCAGATTCCCTTTTAAGCTAGAACTATTACAATTCGTTATGTGTGTGTCTGAATCTCTGATCTGGAACAAATTATTCTAACTTCCTAAGGTGTATCTTTTATTACTATTGTGTCAATCTTCTGGATAATGTTGTGGTATTACATGTTCTGAGAGGAACACATTGATTTTGACAGGACACTTCTTAGCTAATTTCATGTAATTATGCCTCATATTTCCACAGGAATCTTGAGATTCTGACCTTGCCGCGCTGTTAAGCCATCAATACAGCAACAATGCCAGTTCTGAGAAGCAGCATCGTGTCTACAAATAGTAGTGGTAGTGATATTTCAATTATCCCTATAATGACTTTTTCAAATGAAACCGTATCTTCACAAAAGAGTTCAACAAGTCTAACTGAGAAGAATGGCTATCAGGACTCTATTTACCTAAATGCTGCCAACATTTTTCAAGGCATTCATAATGAAAAACCTCAAGATAAAATATTGGTCAAGTATGGGAATGGGCCATTGCCACCGCTTCCAGATTTCAAAGACGAGCACTTTCAACGTTTGTCCTACGAATTGGCTTTCAGTGCTCTAAAATGTAAGTAGAAATCTTTCTTCTTCCCTTGGGGAATGAATAATGTAAGAGATATAGCAAACTCACTTGTTTCTTTGGAACTACATGCTTTATAGTTTACTAGCTGTACCCGGCACGCGTTGCTGTGCCCTATTTAGGAGATGCGAGAAAGGGTTGGAATTGTTGTTAGTTATGGTGTTGTTGGGGCCATGGCTGTGTCGTTGTGGGTTGTTCTGGTGGGTGGGATGTTGAAGTCCTGGGGAGTTGTTGGTGTGTGGTGTTGCTGGCGTTCTGCAGAGCTTGTGGATATACAATGTTTTTTGTCTTTCCGTCTGCTGTGTTGATGTAGAGGTTGATGCTTGTGTGGGTGGGGTACTTTGGAAGTGAGTGGAGGTACTTGAAATCCCATTATCCATGGTGTGTCCTCCTCTGAACTGCAGTCGGATGGAGTGTGGGTCATGGGCATTGTGTGCCAAGTTTGGTCTTTATCGGTCTTGGTTCTGGGCCACAGTGGTCTGTGGGGAATGATGGGTTGTGAAGTAGTACAAATCCCATTATCCATGGAGGTACTTCAAGTCCCATAATCCATGGTCCACCCTCCTTCAAAACTGTAGTAGAATGTAGCGTGGGTCATAGGGGCTCTGTGTGCCAAGGTAGCTTACTGTAAATTCAGGCCATACACAATGTCCCATGAGCTGAGGCCTAGTCAGGAACAGCAAGTTAATGAAGCCTTACTGTCAATTCAGGCCATACACCATGTCCAATGAGCTGAGGCGTAGTCGGGAGAATCAAGTTAATGAAGCCTTACTGTCAATTCAGAGCGTAAACAGCATTCCATTAAGTGAGGCCTAGTCAGGGAAATTAAGTTAATGAAGCCTTACTGTCAATTTTAGGCGTGGTCTGTGATTTGTAGGGGTGTAAATTTTCTGTGGGAAGTGAATTGGGTGTTTGTGTTTGTGCCTCAGCCCTTTGCCTTCTCCTCCTCTGACAGTTTATTATGGGTCAGAATGTTCATGTTGGCTGGCCAGTACAGGAGTTATGCAAATCCACCCTTATTGGCAGCCAATCATGTTGTCAGAATGTAGAGGCTGGGGGAGTCGTTGGCAGCCCCGGAGGATGCTGGGAAATGTAGGTTTGTTTACTCGTTGTTTTGGGGACCTTTTAGTTTTTTGGGGGGGGGGAGTTTCTTTGCTACAAACCTACCTTGCTTGAGGCCTATTTCTGTTGACAAGTTTGGTGTTTCTGCGTTGTAAGGTTTCTCTGTTTGGGAATCCCTTTATATAATAGATATGGCTCTCACTGAAATAAATTTCCAAATATTTTGCTTTTATGGCTCTCTGAGTCAAAAAGGTTGCCGACCCCTGGGTTAGTGTGTTATTCAGGTGTCATCTGGGTGTCATCCTGCCTTGAAGTTGTTCAGGCTGACAGCTGTCACAACCTCCTCTGGAAGTAAATTCCATAACCCAATGACCCTCTGGGTGAAGAAATATTTCCCTTTATTAGTCCTAATTTTCCTACCTTGGAGCTTCAGGGAGTGCCCTCTAGTCCTAGTGTTTTGTGACAAAGAAAATAATTTTTCTTTATTCACCTTTTCTATCCCATGTATGATTTTATACACTTCTATCAAGTCACCTCTTAAACGCCGTCTTTCAAGGCTGAAAAAGACGAAGGCGTTGCAACCTGGTTTCATAAGGGAGCCGCTCCATCCCTTGGATCATTCTTGTTGCCCTTTTCTGTACCTTTTCCAGTTCCGTTATATCCTTCTTAAGGTGCAGAGACCAGCATTGTACACAGTACTCCAAATGTGGCCTTACCATCATTTGTAGAGAGGTAATACAACATTTGCTGACCTATTTTCGATTCCCTTTCTGATCATGCCTAGCATAGAATTTGCTTTTTTCACTGCTGCTGCGCACTGGGTTGACATCTTCATTGAGCTGTCCACCAAGACCCCAAGATCCCTTTCCTGGTTTGTCTCGGAAAGCTTTGACCCCATCAATTTGTAGGTGTAGTTGGGGTTCTTTGCCCCGATGTGCATGACTTTACACTTGTTTAGGTTAAAATGCATTTGCCACTTTGTTGCCCATTCACTCAGCTTGTCACTGCAGCTTGTCTCAGAACTGGAATCAGCAGTATTTAATGAAACCTGTGCTATTACCCCACACATAGATATCCATGTTGGAAAGTAAATAACATTTTTTGCAGTCTCACACTTTGTTTCAATTGTTCGGAGTATCGTGGATGGGAGTACTCTGTTCTTTATTTTGACATTCAGGTAGAACCAGGGCCCTGGAATGTCCCTATGTTTAGATCTGTTTTATTGAGGTGATATTTAATCAGAATACTCACATCTTTTTAGTCTTGCCTGCAACTTCCAAGCCAATTATTCCTTCTCTTTAGAGGATTGAAATTCAAGCACACCTCTTGCACTTCTTTGGGCTGGAAGTTAAGGTGCAAAAAGGTCCATAGATTTTAGATATCTATTTGTATATTGTTATTTTATTTAAATGTATGTATTTTTATTGTGTTATAGTTGATGTTTTGATTTTATTTTATTATAATCTGTTGTTTGGGCTTGGTCTCATGTGAGCCACCCTGAGTCCCCATCGGGGAGATGGTGGCGGGGTATAAATAAAGATTATTATTATTATTATTATTTATGTTTAGCCCAAGAAAGGATCTGTTTTCTTCTTCTGAGGCAGCAAAAAAATTATTATTATTTTATTATTATTATTATTATTATTATTATTATTAAAAACATTTATACCCCGTCCTTCTCAATCTCTGAGGAGGGACTCAGAACGGCTTCCATCAGGCAACAATTCAGTGCCATACAATGTATTTATCTTGAAATAAATCCTTGCTTTAAGAAATGTAAAACCACTTCCCAAATCCAGGCAGTCATATATGCATAGTATTCACATTATTTCCTTATCATGTAAATCGTGGAAACAACATACTGATTTTTCATTCAGGGAAAATATATCTAAAGTTGGTTTATTGACACAAGAGGTTATTTGCAAGGACGACAAGGGTGCACAAATGGCAACCCAATTTGTTTTCTGTACACCCATGATGGATTCTTTCAGCTGACATGGCTCCTGTGCTTTTAGCAGCTGTAGGAGATGGAGACACCCAAGTGCCTCAATACGCAACCTCATGCCCACAGCTTTTCTGCAAATTGAGGACAATTATGCTGATCTAATTGAGAGTTTTACAAATCATAGAGTTGTTTTAATGCCTTAAAACCCTTTTAAAGAAACTGGTTTCTTGAGGACAAGTTGTTTTTAAATACGTGCAGAAGATTTTATACCTTCAGCTGATGAAATATCAATTTTAAAATGCTAATTTTTGGTGCCTGCTCCTATACATATTTAGTCAGAAGCATTTAACATTGGGTTCTCCTAAGCAAGGAAAATTATTGCCTGCAAACCTCCCAATTTCTTTTTCCCTTCTTACATACACCTGCTGTAGTTTCTTTGCCCCTAATCCCAATGGAGGGAAATGCTGTTAACTAAAAAAAAGTAACAATACATCAGTGGTTCCCAAACTTATTTGGCCTACCGCCCCCTTTCCAGAAAAAATATTACTCTCTTCGAGACTCGTTCGGCGTGTCTTCTGGAAAGAGGCCGCAGCATTGTGGATAGTGTGTCTCCATGCCTCCCGATGTGAGGCCAGGGTGGAGCATTGTTGGTGATCAATCTGGCCAAGTCTGAGATGTTGTTTCAGGGAGTCCTTATATCTCTTTTTTGGGACGCTGCTCTTGCGCTGACCCGTGGCGAGTTCACCATAGAGTGGAGGTCCTCCATCCTAGAGACGTGCTCTGCCCAGCGCAACTGTGTTCTCAATAGCATGGCCTCAATGCTGGTGATCCCTGCTTGCTCAAGGACAGCAACGTTCGTCACATAGTCAGTCCAGTGTATATTTAGGAATGTGTGAAGATAGCACTGATGAAAGCGTTCGAGGAGTCGTAGGTGTTGGCGATAGGTGACCCATGTTTCAGACCCATATAGGAGAATAGACAGTACGAGAGCTCTGTACACTGATTTTTGTGCTTTGCCTCAGGTGCTTGTTACTCCAGATTCTCTTGTGAAGCCTTCCAAATGCACTATAAATGTCTATCTCTTTATCAACGTTTGAAGAGATGATGCCAGGTTGAACTGCTAACGGACTTAAGCACAGATGTACCTATGTCTGATCTGGTAGAGGTCTGATGTAATAAATACAGCAATAATCTATTATATAAATGGGTTCACGTCATGTGATGTATACCTCAAACAAAGAAACCATACAAAGAGAGGCCTAATGCTTCCCCCAAAACCTAAAAGGGCCCCAAAACAGGTAAAAATAAAACTACATTTACCAGCATCCTCGGGGCAGCCAAAGACTCACCCAGCCTCTACATTCTGAACAACATGATTGGCTGCCGGACGGATTTGCATAACTGCTGCACAGCCAACATGTATCCATAATAAACTGCCAAAACAGAATAAGGAAAAGGCCTGAGCCAATCCCCAACACAAACACCCAAATCACTTCCAACCGAAAAATTTACACCCCAAAAATATTGACAGTAAGGTGTTCACTTACCTGTTTACGCTCTGAATTGACAGTAAGACTTCATTAACTTGGACTAGGCCTCAGCTCATTGGACATTGTGTATGGCCTGAATTCTGACTTGCTGTAATAGGCCTCAGCTCATGGGACAGCCACAGTAAATAAAATATATATTTTCTGAGCACCGTGTCAAGCAATAAAGACAATGGCACACCTAGTCTCATAGAGGAGGGCACACTGTGAAGATATTCCTGGCATGGTGTAAAGTAAATAATTAAGCACAATCTAGTTTTTGTCAAACTTTTGTCAAATAAGACATTTATACAACTTCATTCTGAGAGATGTAGGATGCAGGGACAATGGGAGGCATGTAGAAGATTCAAACCACAGGTATTTTGGCCACAGATGTAATTAAATTTGAATATGTTAGTGTATGTGTACATGTGAAAATTTAGAAATTAAATTTCCCAGAAAGGAAAACAGCTAATTTTGATCCAAGTAGCACCCTATAAAATAAACTGTTTAATTTGCAGCCCACCCCCAGATCCTCCAACATTAATAGTTCCCTCAATTACAACTAATGTGTGATAGGGGTGAACAGTTGTGTTAGAAATGCACAAGATGAGTGAGAGACTTCTTGTTTTCATGACCCTTGTCCACGTATAATCCCAACGCATGCGATTTCTGCATCAAATGCAAGCAAAGGCCAAATGCGGATGTCACTCTCAATTAACTTTCCTATTCCCACCAGATCCTATTTCAATATTTAATCAGTTCACTTTCAGTTAATTAGTTATATTCCTTATTCATCCTTACCTTCATGTATCAAAGGCATAATTAAATAAAGTGGGGTCAAAGGAGCAAGGGCTGAAGTGTGACCTACAGCAGTTCTACTCAGAATCGTGGTCCATAGTCTGATGGCAGTCTATGAGCCATTGGCTGCCGCTTTACAGTATGTTCAGAAAATTTCCCCTCAGTTTCTGTCCCTGTGAAAACAAGGATTGGTGATAAGGTTTCAGTGGAGACACCTTTTCCTATAACTCTTTGAGGAGTGAATTTTCCTTCCTTGGGATAGATTTCTCTCACTTCCTGTTGTTTCACGCGCACACACCCCTTCTTAACTATGGGTTGTATGTAAGTTGGGTGCATGTAACTTGGGGACTGCTTGTATGTCCATGGGGACTTGTGGGTTTCTCCCAAGTTTGCAGAGCAAGTTTGGAAATAGCCACATCACTGGGTGCCACAACACAGATAGAGATGTATGTGGCAATCAAGAGAAGCCATAATATATCATCACTTGCTCCATTCCATGAGAAGATTACCTATAGTAGTTCTACTCCGTTGTTGGTCTGCAGCATATTCCCAGAAAGGACACCCTTGTAGTCCATGGCCAGAAATTTACTAGTTCCCTGAGGTATTGGAAACAAAAACTGGCATGTTTTCCTACACGAGATAGCTAAAGAAGTACCGTATATTCCGGGTTACTAGACTTTTTAGCCCTGAAAAATCTTATTAAAAGTTGGGGGTCATCTAGTACGCCGGATATAAAATTAAAAACCTAAAAATAATTAAAATTGAATAATAAAATTAAACTACTGTGCCTTGGGAGGAGGAGGGCAGAGGAAGGGCACAGGGAGGAGGAGTGGCTTGCCATGGAGACAGCCTGCTGGACTGTCCCTGCGGCCCCGCTCGCCCAGGGATGGCAACGCCACGCAAAGGGGATCCTTCTTGCCTGCCCGCGCGCCAACATAATATAGAGGGGATTGGGAAGAAAGGGGCAAAGCATCCTCCTTGCCTGTCCACCCACCAACACAAAGCGCTCTCTCTCTCTCGATCTCCTCGCCGCCGCTTTCGCCAAACAGGAAGTAGCCATCCAAAGGCGCTTCCTGCTGCATGCGCGCGATGGGCTTGCTGCGCGCGCACGCAGCAGGAAGCGCCTTCAGATGGCGACTTCCTACTTAGCGAAAGCGGTGGCAAGGAGATTAAAAGAGCGTACGGGCAGGCAAATAGGAAGCTTCGCTCATTTCTTCCCAATCCCCTCAATATTGTGTTGGTGGGCAGGCAGGCAAGAAGGATCCCCTTCACATCAGGTCGCCATCCCAAGGCGAGCGGGGTCGCGGGGACAGTCCAGCAGGCTGTTTCCATGGCGATAGGGCCTGCCGCTCCTCTCGGACCCTCTGCTGTAGCGTCCAGGTAGGGAGGAAAGAGAGCAGATCGCCCCCAGCCATCACCATGGAATCCTGAGTCATCTTAAATGGTGACAATATCCCTAACTCTGTACTTTTTGCTTAAAATTTGGGAGGGTCGTCTTATACCCCCCAGTCGTCTAGTACCCCGGAATAATAATAATAATGTTTGTTTCTGTTCCGCTCTTCTCACCCCAAAGGGGACTCAGTGCAGATTACAATACACATACGACAGACAATCCCTATCGGAAGACATACAATTTTACACATAGACAGTACAGTGCAGTTTTTAGAAGGATTTCTTCTTTCCTGGCTGCGTCATACAGGGTGTACGCCACAGGATGTGGATGCTCCATTACGGCATCATTGTTATGTCCTTGCTGTTATGTCCTTGCGTCATTGCTCCTTTACGTCACAGGGGGGTTCCATCCTCATGACGGGAGCCCCTGTTTCCACCACTTCCGCATCTCCCTTCTTCCTGCAGCCGAACTTTTTCAGACGTTGTAAAGTCTGTGTAAAAATCCTTCCCCACTTTTCCGTGGTCCCCAAATTGTTGTTTATTCACAGCTGGGCTGTTGAACTGCTTGGGTGGGCAGTGGACTGGACTCAAATAGCTGGTCGTCCAAGCCAGCTCGGGGATTCGAACAAGCAAACTTACGATTGCAAGCACAGCTGTGTTACCGCTGTGCTATCTCCCCAGTATATATGATATATAGAATCCACATAGGGAACATGAAGAAGACCTTGTCCCTAAATGGTGTCCTGTTGTAAAAGGGGGAGTATAATTTTCTTCCACTTTCTTTCCCACTCAGTGCTCTCATTCACCTAAGACACTTCTCCCCAACTCCCACTTCCCTCACAAAAAAATCACCATCTCTTTCAATTAATATTTTTAAAAATAAAGTATCAATAGACCTCACTGGGGTGTATCCATTTGGCAGAATCATAGCACCTTGATACCCTATAACTGCCAAGAATCAATGCTATGAAATTCTGGGATTTGTAGATTTTTGAGATATTTACCTTCTCAAAATATAAATCCCAAGATTCCGTAGGATGGAGCTATGGCAATTAAAGTGGTGCAAAATTGCTGTATTGTGTGGATGGGATGTATCAGCTTAATATCCAGTCCTCTGGTAATAGATTCTTTCAGCTTCATGGTCTCAGGCTTAGCTCGCACACCCCAAATTTATAAGTGGGAACAATAAAATAAAATAAACCCATGGTTCACATATGGCAAGCATATTAAGAGAAATGGTGCATGTTTTGCACAATCTATTTACAATCAATTATTTTCCCTAGTACAAAAGTTGATTTGACCTGCTCTTTGTTCTATGGCAGGGCTGTCCAACTTCTACCGGACCTGTGGCCGGAATTCCAGTTACTGATGACCTGGGGGGCCGAAGGGTCTAACTCCGCCCCCGGCTCCGCCCCCTCCCCATCTCCGCCCAGGCTCTCCGCCCCCTCCCTGGCTCCGCCCCTGCCCCGCCCCCTCCCCGGCTCCGCCCTCTCCCCGCCTTGGAGGTGTCTGTGGAGGACACCGGGCTTTGACTTGGAGATAGAGATGAACACCAAAATCCCAGTCTCAAGTCCCAGTCCCTGCTTTGAACTGGATTATATTGCAGTGTGGACTCAGGGCCCTTCACACAGCCATATAACTCAGAATATCCAGGCAGGAAACCCCACAAAACCTGCTTTGAACTGGATTATATTGCAGTGTGGATTCAGGCCCTTCCACACAGCCATATAACCCAGAATACCTGCTTTGAACTGGATTATCGGAGTCCCACTCATATAATCTGGTTTAAAGCAAATAACATGGGATTTTATTCAGATGTGTGGAAAGGAAGTCAAATAAGAAGCCAGGGCCCTTCCACACAGGCCTATAACCCTGAATGATAAGGCATAATATTCATTCTGCCTCTGCTAATAATAATAATAATAATAATAATAATAATAACAGCAACAGGTTCCTGGAGTAGGAGGCCTCCAAGGGCCATCCAGGGCCATCCAGTCCAATCTCCTTCTGCCATAAGGGGAAAATACAATCAAAGCATTCCTCACAGATGACCATTCAACCTCTGATGATGATGATGATAATAATAATAATTACAATGGGTTCCTAGAATAGGAGACCTCCAAGGGCCATCCAGTCCTACCTCCTTCTGCCATAAGGGGAAAACACAATCAAAGCATTCATCACAGATGGCCATTCAGCCTCTGATAATAATAATAATAATAATAATAATAATTACAATGGGTTCCTAGAATAGGAGACCTCCAAGGGCCAGCCAGTCCAATCTCCTTCTGCCATAAGGGGAAAACAATCAAAGCATTCCTCAGCCATGTTGAATCAAACCTAAACTCTCATGAGAGCAACAGAAAGTACTGAACCTTGAGTTTGGGAGTTGTAGTTCTCCTCCATCCAGAGAGCACTGTGGACTCAAATAATGATGGATCAGGACCAAACTTGGCACGAAGCCTCAGGAGAGGAGGAAGCCGGAAAGGGAATGGGTCTCTCTCTCCTTCCCTCTTTCCTTCAGGTGGTGGAAGGGGGAAGGAATGAAAGGGGGAAAGAGAGAGAGAAGGAGGGAGGGAGGGAAGGAGGAGGAGGAGGAAGAGAGCCTGCTCCTCCTCCCAGCCCCGCCCCTCACACACCCCCCGCCGCGAAAAAAATAAATAAAAAATATTCCAAAAAAAAATATTTAAAAATATATTTTAAATTTTTTAAATATTAAAAGGCAGATATCTTGCTGGTGGGTAGGGGGCCGTGGGGAAGGGGCTGGGGGGCCGTATACAGCCCGGGGGCCGGCAGTTGGACAGCCCTGTTCTATGGCATGTTTTCCTCAAACATTCGTGAAAAGATTAGTGGAATATATCTTCCGCAAAGGTGACGTGCCTCTTTTCAATAGACTTACGTAGGGCTGTTGATGTCACCTTTCTTTTGAATTCTAGAAGGTCAACCATTGCTGAAAGGCTGTTCAGGCAACTGGGATGTTAAACAGGACAGGAAGGTTGGGTGAAAGGTGGGGGAGTTACCCTGGCAGCTTCGTGGACTGAGATAAGTATGTCTGAACTGCTATGCATAATGTGAAAAGAAGCTGTCAAGAGTCCATGGGAACTACTGAAAATATGGCAACAACAGCTTGTCTCACTACTTCTGTCTTGCAGTGATAAGCCATTTGCATGGGTTAATCGGACAGAAAGTGGCGCTTAAACAAAGGACAATTAATACATGTAATATCATGTCGCTAGTCCATAAATCTGAAAGTTTGGTGCATGCAATTGCTGTGCTTTCTGATTTCTGCTACCATAGTTATTATCAATAAAAGTATTTGAGAGTCAAGGAATCATTGAAAGGTATCATATTTTTTTATTTAATTTAATTTTCGATTTCTTGGCCGTCACTCAGGCTTAGGGCGGCTCAGAGATCATAAAAAATACAGCACATAGCAGATTTAAAATACAACAACATTTAACATTAAAATTAATATATGCCGTTAACAACTAAGACCGTCTCATGTTGCGAAAGCCTGACAGAATAACCAGGTCTTGCAAGCCTTCCGGAATGCCATGAGATCTCGGAGTGACCTAGTGTCCGGCGGTAAGGAGTTCCAAAGTGTGGGGGCAATGATAGAAAATGCCCTTCTCCTTGTCGAAGTAAGGTGGTAGGCCTTAGCGCTCGGGACGAGGAGAAGATCCTGGTCTTCTGATCTTAGTGATCTAAGTATGGGGTAAGGTGGTCCCTCGGGTACACTGGCCCCAGACCATATAAGGCCTTAAAAGTCAAGACTAATACTTTGAAGGTGATCCGGAATTCAAGAGGTAGCCAGTGCAGTTCCTGCAGGATAGGTGTAATATGGTGGCTCGCAGGAACACCCGTGAGCAATCGAGCTTCAGCGTTCTGCACCAGCTTAAGTTTCCGGGTCACCGACAGAGGTAAGCCAATGTAAAGAGCGTTACAGTAGTCTAACCTTGAGATGACCATCGCTTGGATCACTGAGGCCAAGTCGCGACAGGACAGGTAGGGGGCCAGCCTCCGAGCCTGGCGGAGATGGAAAAACGCAACACGGCTAACCATGGAGACGAGGGGGAAAGAAATGGGAATGGAGGAAAGGAAAGGGTGGGGAAAAACAAAGAAAAAGGAGTGAGGAAAAAGTAAAATAATGAAGGGAAAGGAAGAAAAGAAAGAAGGAGGGGGAGGGAAGTGAAAAGAACGGAAGGAGAAGGAAAGGAAGATTTGGTGAAAAAGAATACAAGAGGAAGGAAGGAAGAGGGAGGGAGAATGGAGGAAAGAAGGAAGAGAAGGAGAAGGAAAGGGTGAAGGGGAGAAAGGAAGGAAGGAAGAGGGAGAGTGGAGGAAAGAATGAAGGTGAGAGGGAGGGAAAAGGAAGGAGAGAAGGAGAAGCAAAGGGTGAAGGGAAGAAAGGAAGAGGGAAAATGGAGGAAAGAAGGAAGGGGGAGAGGGAGGGAAAAGGAAGAAGAGAAGGAGAAGGAAAGGGTGAAGGGGAGAAAGGAAGGAAGAGGGGGGGTGGAGGAAAGAAGGAAGGGGAGAGGGAGGGAAAAGGAAGGAGAGAAGGAAAGAATGGAAGAGGAAGGAAGGAAGAGGGAGGAAAGATCTGTGACCAACTGCAAATGAAAACAACTGGGCAGGACAAAAACAGGGGAGCTTACTGTAGCTTGTTTCCACTTGAGTATATTGCACGAAACAGTGGTTCAGCCCTGGTTTTTTTTTCCTTTCCAGGAAACAAAATTACTTATACCCCAAAACATACCTGGAATTTTATAGAATCGTACCTTTGGATGGCACAATTCTATAAAATGAAATGTTAAATACCTTATGTTGTTTTGTAAATATATAGTACTATCTCTACCCGGCACGCGTTGCTGTGCCCTATTTAGGAGATGCGAGAAAGTCTGAGTATGTAAGGGTTGGAATTGATGTTACTTATGGTCTTGGTGGGGTCATGGCTGTGTCGTTGTGGGTTGTTCTGGTGGGTGGGATGTTGAAGTCCTGTGGAGTTGTCAGTGTGTGGTGTTGCTGGCGTTCTGCAGAGCTTGTGGATATACAATGTTTTTGTCTTTCCGTCTGCTGTGTTGATGTAGAGGTTCTGTGGTTTCCCAACTCTGGAGCACGCTACGTAGAGTTGTCCGTGGGAGAAGCATTCTGTGTCAAGGTCTATGCCACAGATTTGTAGTGTTTGTCCTTGAGCCTTGTTTATGGTGATGGCAAAAGCTAGTGTAGTGCAGTGTCCTTCTGTTCTGGCGTTTGTTCTGCCCTTTTTGTGTGATGTATGTAGTGTTGTGAGTGTGTCGTCCGATGCTGTTCTTTTTAGGAGGCATGGCTTGTCTTTGGGTCAGCTTATGCCTGTGTGGAAGGAAGGAATGGCATACAAATGGGTTGAGCAGTAGACGCAAGGTTGTGTTATGTGCGTATTGTGTTGTGTGTAGGTATTACTTTTGTGTTATTCTGGGAGTATGTGTTTGTCAGTGGTGCCTGTGTCCCTGGTGCCCTATTTGTCTCCCTCCTAGATCTTGACCGTGGCAGTTTAACCTCAACTGAAATCACTCAGCATTCTACGTGGCTTTGCCCACCATTCCTCTGGTAACTGATGTTGGCCAATGGGTTTCGCTGGCGGCCGCAGATGATGCTGGGAAATGTAGTTTTTAAAATCATTGTTTTGGGGGCCTTCTAGTTTTTTTGTGGGGAAGTTTCTTTGCTAAAAACCTTCCTTGCCTGAGGCCTATTTTTGTTGCCAAATTTGGTGTCTCTGCCTTGTAAGGTTTCTCTGCCTAGGACGGTCGTTCGATGACGACTCTTCCTTTATATATATAGATATCCCGCGGCAGTGGGTTTTTTTTAGAGCTGGGAGTAGCCCAATCGTTTCTGATTCCAAATGATTTCCAAAGCCCAACAACTTTTCGTATCCCTTGCTACACCATAGCTTTTCATTATGTGTTTGTATTAATAATACATGTCCATGGAATATTTATTTAATTGCTACTTCCTCATTATGTTTTAAATACTGTTCAGCTGTTATATTGTGCGATGAAATAATCCCATAGATCTGACTTAATGGACTCCCAAAGGCATGTTTCTATTGTGTATTTTTACTTTCTAGAAATCTGTGCACTGGGCAATTCTATACTATGGTGACAAACCTAACACTCCGATGACGTTGTATTTCTTGTGTGGAATCTCAAATTCTAACAAATCAACTAATATTTTCCAGAATATATCTTTTAAAATTTGCTTTACTCAAAGCTTGTTAATGCAAACAGACTCTGCAGTAATTTGGATATTTCTGTTACCCTGTTCCTTTCTTTTGTAGATCAAGATGTTCTCGAAAATATTCTAATAGACAGTGGCATATACCCGATTGAGTCAATAGTGAGTAATTTGTTCAATAGTTCTTTACCTTCTAGTATACTTTATCAATGCAAATGTGTATTCGTTTTTGTAATTTTTCATGTCTTGCATCTTCCTTGAAGGTATTCTTTAGTACGGATGTTAATAATATACTTGTATGATTTTTTTGCTATATATGTGAGCAATTAAAAGGGGGAATAATTTTTGTTGTTTGCAGATGCAAATAAAGCTTACCAGAATGTGCTTAGTCTTATCTGTTTATTTGAAAATAAGGGTAAAGCTAAAAGGAATGACATATTTTATTCCTGAGTTTCAGCTGCTTCAGCATCCACATCAGCATCACCAAAAGTGGTCTCCTTCAGATGTTTTGACACAGGGGTCGGGAACCTTTTTGACTCGGAGAGCCATGAAAGCAAAATATTTGGAAATTTAGTTCAGTGAGAGCCATATAATATATTTTAAGATTGAATTCTTAAAATTGAATTGCAGTGGTGTGGATTTATAGTTTACCAGGCATCAAAGAATATTCTGAGCTCCACCAACAATAGAATTCAACTAAACTTGGCACACAGGACTTCCATGACCAACAGAAAATGCTGGAGGAGGTTAGGGGAGGAATGTACAATAAATTAGATTTTATTGTACATTCCTGGAATTGTAAACCTTCTGAGCCCGGTGGGAGCGAGCGGTGAAGGCTGCCTGGATAGCCTTGGCCATGCCGGGGGGGCTTGCGCTCAACCTTCGTTCCTTCCGAACCTGGCGGGGGATGTGAGCAGTGAAGGCCCCCGGCATGGCCTTAGCCATGCGGGGGGCCTTGCACTCGCCCCTCGTCCCGTCTGAGCTGGGCGAGAGGTGAGCGGCGAAGGCGCCCGGCATGGCCTTAGCCATGCGGGGGGCCTTGCACTCACCCCTCGTCCCTTCCGAGCTGGGTGAGAGGTGAGTGGCGAAAGTGCCCTGCATGGCCTCAGCCATGCGGCGGGCCTTGCACTCACCCCTTGCCCCTTCCGAGCCTGGTGAGGGCGAGAGGTGAGCGGCCAAGGCGCCTGGCATTGCCTTAGCCATTCGGGGGGGCCTTGCACTCACTCCTCGTCCCTTCCGAGCTGGGTGAGAGGTGAGTGGCGAAGGTGCCCTTTATGGCCTCAGCCATGCGGGGGGCCTTGCACTCAAGAGGTGAGCGGCGTGCTTTCTCCTGCGCACGCCTTTGCCTCCAAGCTCCTCCTCCTGACTCCCTGTATCCCTGCGGGAAGAGGAGGCTGAGCCAACCAGGAGCGCCTGGCTGTTTGGCTCACACAGGAACCAGCAGCCATTTTGGAGAGGCAGAGGGGGTGGCGAGCCAGATGCAATCATCGAAAGAGCCACATCTGGCTCGCGAGCCATAGGTTCCCGACCCCTGTTTTAACATCAACCCATTAGTTTCAGGTAGTCAGCAATGCTGAGGGTTCTAATGTTTTTATTTATTTATTTATTTATTTATTATTTCACATATTTGTATCCTGCCCATCTCACCCCAAAAGGGGACTCAGGGCAGTGTTACAGCAGGACGCAAAGAAGCACAAGGCAGGGGTGCTTGCACAAAATGTGTACACAAGTAGAAAGGGCAAACCATAAACTTCAAAAACAAATAATGCGATTGAAGCATGCAATGCAGTCAGGGTGAGTGCACCTCTGAAGTAAGGAAATAGTAAGCAGGAGAAGCCTCACAGATTATATGTAAAACATTAAATGCTGAATCCAGCCTTCTAAATGCTGAATCCAGCCTGAAAGGATCTTCAATTTGTGAAGCCCTGATGACAATTTTGTGTGGAACGCTCCGCTGCTTGACCTCTGTGTAGCCACCCCGTAATTGCCCTGACGAAGCGAAACCGCGAAACGGCAAAACGCTATGGTGCCAAGTCACTTTAAGCCGTTGGCAAGGCTTCCACCCCCGGTGTGAAGCTTCATTGCCCCGTGTGCTTCACCATTGGCAAAAGGCTCCCCTTGCGCCATTCATGCAACGAGATTTCCGTTTGCAGCAGCTTTGCGACGTTACTTTTACTTTACGGCCATATGCCAATTGAATTCCGGGACTCCGCGGATCTACCCCACGGACCTCCCTGCTTCAGAGTGAGTACCTACCTCACATGGTTGGACCCCCAACCCGAAGTGTAGACCCAGGACACAGCGTCACACGACAGTGTCCCACCTCTTTCCAAACTAAAAACTTTTCTCGCCATTTGGCGCCTGAGAAGCCGCGGCTTGTCCGCCTCGCACTCCCAGGCTCATACCTGGGTTGTGGCGTCTTTTCCTCACATCACTAGATATCTACATGTATAGCTCTATCTAAATGTACCACTATGTGTTGAACGATGAATATGTGCTGAACTATTACCATGTGTTGAACTATTACTATGTGTAGAACGATTACTATGTGTTGAACGATTACTTACATCTTGTACTGCTTCTTTAATTGATGTGTATCCATGCTCATCATTGATTAGGCTAAAGACTGTATGTGTTGCACTTTTTTCATTTGTTAATAATCTCAGTGATGCCACATGCCATATGTTTTGAGCTATGTATTTTTGCAACACTTGAACTGTATTCACACATGTGCTTTTGATAAATGTTTTACATATAATCTGTGAGGCTTCTCCTGCTTACTATTTCCTTACTTCAGAGGTGCACTCACCCTGACTGCATTGCATGCTTCAATCGCAGTGTTACAGCAGGGCAGCAATTCAATGGCAATGCATATAAATATAAAAATAAAGAAATACAATTAAAACTATACAATTAAACATTATATATTAAAACATCAATTAAAAATACGTAATCTAGATCGTAGTCCAAGGTCTGTCCAGTTGTCAATTCTATTAGTCTGTTATCCTTTTTCCACTGTTTACTGGTGGAGAGCACCAGATTTGGGGTAGGCTGATTGATACCATCCTAGTTCCACTGATGCATCACTATTCAGATGTCGTCTTTCTTTGATCAAGTTCTTAATAGTTCTTGATCAAGTTCTGGCAGTGTTGCAGCTTAGATTCTTCTAATCGGTTTACCTCTCATTGTTTTGAGATACAGCTCCCGTTTTCCCTGAATGAAATGTTGTCCAGGGCTGATGGGAGTAGCAAGTGAAGAACATCTGAAGGTTGCATGAGGCATGCAGAGGAACTATGCTTGGAAAAGTATGAGGGGCAGAGCATGAGCAAGAATTAAAGCACAATTCTTTGTAACTTAGATACTAGCTATTCCGAGATCCCAAGAACATGTAGAAGGATAATGAATGAATTTAACGGACAGTTTTACTGCTTAAGACTAAGCTACAAGCCTTCTACCCATGAAGAAGCTGGACTCAGCAATCAATAATATCTTTTTAGTTATAGTTAAAACAATCTAGTGCTGAGAGGGATGTAATTCATATACTGTATATGATTTGCTGCTTGAGTGTTATGTGTATTTTTAATTTATTTGATGGTTTGCAGGAGCCTTAATGACTGTACTCTCTTAGCAAATCTTTCGTTTTTGTCACAAGGAAGAAATAATATGTTTATATGATTGTACGAGGGCGGGTCAATTAGTCCATGACTTTTTGAATAAAACACTGGTTTTTGGATAACAAATCATTTTATTTTACAACGTTGTCTCCTTTGAGCTCTATACACTTTGTCCAATGTTTCTCCAATTTTTTTTATCCCTTCCAAAAAATAAGATTTGTCGAGGTCATCAAAATAGGTATTTGTTTGTGAGATGATTTCATTGTTGGAGTCAAATCTCTTTCCGCCGAGCCATTTCTTCAGGTTTAGAAACAAGGAATAGTCACTCGGGGCTAAATCCGGAGAATAGGGTGGGTGAGGGAGCAATTTGTATCCCAATTCATGAATTGTTGACATGGCAACTGCACATGTGTGCACCCTTGCATTGTCCTGGTGCAAAATAACTTTTTTCTTGGCCAAATGCGGTCGTTTTATTTCAAATCCTCATTAAATCGACCCAATAAATTGGCATAATATTCGCCATTGATTGTTTTACCCTTTTGAAGGTAGGCAATGTGGATTATACCGCGTGCATCCCAAAGAAACAGTCGCCATGACTTTATTAGCTGACAAACCCACCTTGGGCTTCTTTGGCGCCAATTCACCCCAAGAAACCCACTGTTTTGACTGTTGTTTGGTCTCTGGTGTGTTGTGGTGGATACACATTTTGTCCACGGTTACGAAACAGCGCAAAAACTCGTCCATATTGTGGTTGAACAACGCCAAACACTCCTGCGAAATTGTCACACGATTGCGATTGTGGTCGAGTGTGAGCAAACGCGGCACCCATCTTGCGGAAAGCTTTCTCATACCCAAGTGATCATTTTAAATTGAAACCACTGAGCGACGTAAGATGCCTATGGCTTCCACAATCTCTCGCACTTTCAACCTCAGATCGGCCAACACCATATCGTGAATTTTTTCAATTGTTTCGGGTGTGGAGACCTCAACTGGGCGTCCAGAACGTTTGGCATCTTCCATGCTTGGACGGCCACAACGAAATTCAGCAAACCACTTTTTTACCATTGAAATTGATGGTGCAGAGTCCCCATAGTATTTATCAAGCTTAGCCTTGGTTTGAGTGATGTTTTTCCCCCGCAAAAAGTAATGCTTAATGAGCACACAAAATTCACTTTTTTCCATTTTCTCCTCAAATCGCACGGTAGTGTGCTATCAATGGCTGTCAAACACAAACTAAATGACGCAGCTTGTTCAAATTTTGACAGGAGTCAACTGACAGATGCCTGTTGACAGGAGCAGTGTTGCCCTTTCAGTTGAGAGGCGGGAAATTCAAAAAGTTACGGACTTATTGACCCGCCCTCGTATACTTCTTTGAATACATTTCTCCATTCTTAATACCAGTTTCAAGACATTATTAATGAGATTTAGAAGGGTTTTAAACCTAAGGTTTATTGTTTAACTTACTTTTTATTCAACAGTGCTCTGATCCCTAATCTGCTAAATAAGCAGAGGATGCCTGTTAATGTCTTATTAATATGAGAGTTTTCTTGTTAGGCCAATTGTCCCTTGTTACATGGTTGAAGGACAATACATAGAAGGTGCAGTGTTACTAGTTTTAGTGGCTTTTGGGGGTTTTTTTTCTATGTGAAAACTGTTTTGGATGTTTTTTGGGTTTTTTTTCCCAGTCAGATGAATTGACTAGTTTAGTGGTTGTGATGTTATATGATCTCCAAGATCGGAAATTTGAAGCACGTTATAATAATGACGATGATGGGCCGATACCAGAAGTCCAAGAAGTTGAGCGTTATTTATGCAGGTAAATAGACAGAAAGTATATGTATTCTTGGGTAACTAGAATGAAAAACTATAAAAACATAGATGATTTCCTTCTGTATCTAACAAGGAATATGTCTTACACATATGCAAGTTGTTCATAGCAAACTATTCTGGAGAAAAAAGCATGATCTAAAACAGGGGTGCCCACACTTCATCAGCATGCGAGCTACTTATAATAAATCCAAGTCAGAAAGATCTACCTACCTCCTCAAGGCTGGAGAGGGGAGGGGCGGGGCTTGGCGCAGCCTGGCTTCGCCCCCCTCTGGCTTCAGCTCTACCAGCAGCTTCTCCAGGCTTGAGGATGGCAGTGCCAAGCCAGCATTGTGCTAGCTATGCCACCACTGGCTTGGCAGCTTGCCATCCTCAAGCCTGGAGAAGCTGCTGGTAGAGCTGAAGCCAGTGGGGGCGCTAGCACAAGCCAGGCTGCACCAAGCTGGTAGAGCCCGCGGAGCCCCCAAGCCCCCCCCTCTGGCTTTGGAGCTCCCAGCAGCTTCTCCAGGCTTGAGGATGGTAGTCACAGGACATCCAACTATTTGTTTGTCACGCAAGTCTGATGTTCCCACCTCAACATCGTTAAACTTACTTGCCCAACGATGCACAGTACTCATATCAACACAATCACCATAAACAGCTTGCATTCTCTGATGAATTTCCTTTGGGTTGACACCTTCTGCTGTGAAGAATTCAACGACTGCACGTTGCTTAAGTCAGTGTTTCCCAACCTTATTTGAGCCGCGGCACACCTTTTACACTTGCAAAATCCTAGGGCACACCACCAACCAAAATGACACAAAACGACACTCTAACACTGTCATACATACAGTTAATGTGTTTAAAAATGTATTTATACACTCAGTGCGAAACCTGGGCCTGTTTTGGTGAACACAACATAGATATCCTGGCAGGAATGGCAGAAAGATACAAACTTCCCACACAGAACTCCCATAACCAAGAGAAAATACTATAAGAGTTTGGTGGGCATTGACCTCGGGTTTTGGAGTTGTAGTTCACCTACACCCAGAGAGTACTGTGGACTCAAACAATGTTGGATCAGGACCAAACTTGGCATGAATACTCAATATGCCCAAATATGAATGCAGATGGAGTTCACGGGAAATAGACCTTGACATTTGGGAGTTGTAGTTTCTGGGATTTATAGTTCCCTTACAATCAAAGAGCATTCTGAACCCCACCAATGATAGAACTGGGCCAAACTTCCCACACAGAACCCCCAGGAGGCAAGAGGAGGTCTCTACTTGGGGAAAGGGAGGCGGGCCTTCCCAATGCATGGAGAGGGAGAGACCAAGTAGACAACGGGTGGGGAGGGGGGTGGTTGTAGTTTTGTGCCTTTATCGAGGTAGGTTTCTTAGGGTTTTTATACTTCAACACACTAGACTCCCCCCTGGAGGTTCCAATTTCCCACGGCACACCTGATGATCGCTCACGGCACACTAGTGTGCCACGGCACACAGGTTGAGAAACACTGGCTTAAGTCACATTGACTGACCATCTGTGCAGGGTTCCATACTTCACACTTTAACAACACAACCGTTCGATGCTAAGGCTTCCTGCCAAAAATGGAACTGTAGAGGGAGTCTACTGAACAAGCCAGTACCAGTTCTGTCATCTGTTGAGGAGTTACGAAGGTGGAGGCATTACTTTTCATTCAACCCTCGTAAACATCAAAACATCCGGGCATCCCCTGGGCAACATCCTTGCAGACAGCCAATTCTCTCACATGAAAAGAAAAATCAGAAATGTGTTAGTTCTGAGTAGAAAAAGGGGCTTTATGGGTATAGTAATTGCAGTAGAAATAACATTCCCTTTGTAGAGATTGAGGTAATGGTCAGCAAAAGAAGACCAACAAGTCTTTATGGCAATAGTGCAGAGGTAAGAAATACCTGTATTTCTCTGAAGCCCAAGTAAACAGCTAGGTGGCAGCAAAATGCCTACTCTTAGAAGTAGGTGGCATTAATGAGGGAAGCGATGGTGTCACTTTCTTTAGACCTAAGCAGAGAAGCCTGTTCATATCTGATCAGAAATTAAGAGTGATTTTGAGACGTTCACATTTTTATATAATTAAATAAATGAATTTAGATTTTATATTTACAGATTTAAATTTTAAGGAAACGTAACATTTAAATAAATACTTCAAATATTACCGATTTTGAAGGTATTTAAAGAGTAAATTATTTCAACTTCAAATGCAAAGCTGTGTAGTGTATACTTGGAAGCTATTGCAGAGGGATATGCCATATATTCCGGGGTACTAGGCGACTGGGGCTATAAGACGACCCCCCAGCTTTTCAACACAAAATACAGACTTAGGGATATACTCGCCATTTTAAGACGACTCGGCTTTCAGTGCCTCCGTAGTTTCCTGACTCCCTTTGTTGGGTTCAGCAAGGCATGGCAAGGATTCCTGCCTTCCAGAGCACCCTCGCCATCTTCGATGGAGAGTGCGCGCATTGGCAGCGCAAGAAGACTTGCGGGTCGCCAGGGCGATAAGACCCTGCAGGTCGCGGAGTGCTCCCGCTGCAGGCCCAGATCGCCTGCTGCTCTCCTCTCTGATCGCCTGCGCGGCGGAGGCAGAGAGAGGGCGGAAGGGGAGGAGGGCGGAGGGGAGGAAGGAAGGAAGGAAGAAGGGAGGGAGGCGACCAGGAAGACCTGCCTCCCGCCCCGAGCGGGTCATGGAGGCCTCGGGCGACAAAGCTGCCAAGCTCCCGAGGGGCCGCTGACCCCCACATTTGGAGTGCCAGGGATGCAGGCACCCCAAAGCCGCCGCTCCTCTGCCTGCCTGCCGACACAGAGCCCGCGATGGGATGGTGGCAGCAGCACCCCTTCCTCTTGGCCCCGCCCCCGACGCCCTTCTCCCCGGCCCTGACAGGATCCGGCCCGCAGGCCGTAGGTCGCCCACCCCTGCTCTAGAGGGTGCTCTAGAAGGCAGGAATCCTTGCCATGCCTCTCTGAACCCAACACAGGGAGTCAGGAAACTATGGAGGTGCTGAATGCGGTGTCGATCCTCCTCCCCGTTCACTCCCTCGGACCTCCTCCTTCCTTCCTCTCTCCTAAAGTAGTGGAATTTTATTTTTTTTATTATTTTAATTTTTTACCCAGCATACTGAACAATCCCCAACTTTTCGTAAGATTTTCCAGGGCTAAAAAGTCATCTAGTACCCTGGAATATACAGTACTTCTGAATAGGTAGTAGATCCCCTCTCTACTATACTCAGTCTTGTGAAAAGGGAGAAGGGTATGGAGGGGAAAGAAGAGCAATTGAAAAGGGTGTACAAATTGATCTTAAGAAGAGACAGTCCATCTTCCTTGCCACAATTCTGCAGTCAGCTGATACTGGGCAAAATAGTTACTATTAGTTAGTACCTTGCTAGTCATTAAGTGTTACAAAGGCATTGAGAGCTAATAATGTGACCAGTAGTCATGGAGCAACATTAGATGAAACTCCTCATTACCCTGCTTGAATTTTGTCGAAGCATATTCTTCATTCTTACAGCTAAAGCCCATTTTGCTGTAGCGATATGTCTGTACCAGATTGACCATCATAACCAACACATTATTCAAATGTCAATTTAAAATTTCCAAAGTTAATTTTAGCGAAGGATCAGGAGCTGATGTTGCAACAAGAAATTTTTTTAAAATGAGATAATGTTTGTGAAAATATTGATCGTTTTATTTTTCTTAAAACCTGTAGTTTTAAGACAAAGCTGGCTGCTGCACTAGCAAGATGTAGAATCAAACATGATGCTCTCTCGATCGAACACATTCTTCCAGAAACAATACGACGACAGGAACAGCGGGCTTCTGTGCTGCCCTTGTATGCATGGGTAAACACACTTAAAGCAAGGTGAGAGCTAGAAGTTTCACACTTTTGCATATATCTTTCTTCCTATACCTGTCTTACTTAAGTATTACGGCCGCTGTCCCCTTTGTATAAATGTATTTTAATTGTATTTTAATTGGTTTTAATCTGATTAATGTGTTATTTATTTTGTAATTGTTGTTTTTATTGATTGTATATGTGGGCATCGAATCGCTGCCGGTTGTGAGCCACCCTGAGCCCCCCTCTGGGGGTAGAGAAGGGGTATAAATATTGAGTCCCGAAGGGGATTCAGGGTAGATTACAGTACATATACAAGCAGACAATCCCTGCCGTTTTTGTATTTGACATACAGCACCTATTGAGGTCACTTTATCCTTGGAATGAGTGTCGAAACCCCCACAGATGGCTCCAAGACACGCCAAGCTAGTAAAAGTATTTACAGTTTATTTTTGAACAGAAAACACAGCCACAGTCCGGCATAAAAGAACCCACAAAAACCCCTGAAAACCAAAACAATGAAGACGTCCGTCTTGTGAAGTCCTTGGCCTTAATGCGGCTTGAAGTCTGTTGCGATGTGAAGACCCGTCCAGAAAAGAAAGGAGTGCTTCTCCAATTCCAGGAGCTAAGTATACAAACAAACACATCAAAGCCCCCGCATCCCACAGCAACTCCCCTCCACCCATATACAATACCAATTGGCTCCAAGATGGCTCCAAGACACGCCAAGCTAGTAAAAGTATTTACAGTTTATTTTTGAACAGAAAACACAGCCACAGTCCGGCATAAAAGAACCCACAAAAACCCCTGTAAACCAAAACAATGAAGACGTCCGTCTTGTGAAGTCCTTGGCCTTAATCCGGCTTGAAGTCTGTTGCGATGTGAAGACCCGTCCAGAAAAAGAAAGGAGGAGTGCTTCTCCAATTCCAGGAGCTAAGTATACAAACAAACACATCAAAGCCCCCGCATCCCACAGCAACTCCCCTCCACCCATATACAATACCAATTAAGGGACAGACACTCACAGCAACACAGGAAAAACCAAACGAAACGCGGTAGTCACTAAACATAAAAACACACATTAAAACCCCAAACCCCCAACATACAACATTTTCAGCTAGAGCTGCCATGGCAGCTCCCCCAGAACCCAGCATGGAAAACAGCCCAATACTCACAGCTTGCTGGGAAACAGGAACTGCGATACAAGAAACAAGAGCACCAAATACAAGAACCAGCAACCCTTAATACCCTTACAACTCAGAGTCATCAGACTCCCCACCCAACTCTGCCCCATTCCCCTCAGCTGCAGCCCTGGGTGTGTTCCTCCAATCTTCCCACCTTTGCTGAGCAGTTAAAGGACCCCAGTCCGATTCCACATCCCCACTAGGCCAAGCAAGGTCACTCGAAAAGCCAAAAAAGGAGCTTTCGCTGGACTCAGCATTTATCACATCCCTGACATCTTGCACCAGTGCTGAGTCCAGCTCGGTATCACTCTCTTCTGAAGGTAACGCTACATCAAACCCCTCAAAAGTATCCTCACTGGTAGGCTCCCTAAGTATTTGTCGGACCTTTCTCCTGTGCTCTGCCTCTTCCAAGCTCTCAGCACTTGCAGCCCTTTTCCTCCCAGCTGCAGTCATTCTGCCCAAACCTCCCTCTTCCAGTGACATATCCAACACAGAATCCTCCTCCGAGTTACTACCTGTAGCAACTACAGGCTCAGTTTGCTCAACTACAACAATGAGTATGCCCTACTTCTCATCCATGTGAAGTACTAATTACTTCTTTATGCACCACAAATCCGTCTTTGATAAAGCCCAGCTAGGGCGAAATGGATCAGGCCTGGAACCATGATTCCGTCAGGCGGTTCTACACATCATCTGGCCTTTTGCTGAACATCACTGCACCTATATTTTGGCTGTGCTTTTCAGTGGTTGCCTTCCACACCTTGATTTCCAACCTTGGGATAAGCCCCGTTTGTTCTTCCCGCATTTTTACGGGAAACCGGAAGTGACGCTGCCGCTACCCATCTTGGGATTTGTAGTCCTCCACGACGATCTTCATGGGTTGGCTTTTGTTAACATTACATTGGGATACATTATAGAGTTGGTCTTCGAACTACCGTCTGATATATTAGCCCCCCTATATTTTGGTCGGGCAACGCATTTAACGTGGCACGGAATTTGGCTCTGTTTACTGTGATTCGCCACAAGATTTCATCACTTCCGCTCCCCCGCAAGGGACTCTGGGAACTGTAGTCCCGGGAGAACTCTCCACGACGCCAACTGGACTCGGCATTTGCCTTACATTTGCGGTTTTGCCCCATTTACTTCCCGGCGGTGCCCTCGGCTTTCCCCACCACACGCTACTCACCAACGCCCACATCAATTTACGGAGACCATCAGGTGCAGAACTTTTTACGATTTGTTACCGTGTTTCCCCGAAAGTAAGACAGCGTCTTACTTTCTTCCCCCCCCGAAAAGTCCCACTACGCCTTACTTTCGGGGTACGGCTTACATTGGGCGACGGTAAGCCGTACCCCCGGCCGCCGCGTCACTCGGTCCCGCCTCCTCCTCCTCCGCCGCCACCGCCGCCCTCCCTGCGGCCGCCTCTTCTCTGATCGGAAGAGAGCCGGCTGAGGAGAGCCCTCTGCACTGCAGCCCCCTCTTCGGGGAACGGAACAGAGGCGGCAGAGGGCTCTCCTCAGCCGGCTTAGAGGCGGCCGCAGGGAGGGCGGCGGAGGAGGAGGAGGCGAGACCGAGTGACGCGGCGGCCGGGGGGTACGGCTTACTTTCGGGCACGGCTTATATTAGCCGACCCCTCTGACACCCCGATACGTCTTACAATCGGGGTGTCTTACTATCGGGGAAACACGGTAGTATTGGTGCTTCCCTATTCAGGAGAAACACCACGCATTAGCGCTATTAGATTACACTTATTTTCTCCATATTATTGTGGGATATAGCCAACTGGGCTTCATCCTTTTGTATATTCATGTGATGCTGCTTCTCAATTTGTATATTTACATGACACTGCTATTTACATGTGTTGTTGCTCATGCTTGTTCTATATTTGCTATATTTACTCACGTGTACAGTAGATACTTGTATAATGTAAGGGTTTTTTGGTATAATTAGCTGCAATAGGCATCCTCGTGGAAGCCTACATTGTTGATTGTGATATTACCTTTCTACTGTACTCTGCTTTTCGTCTGTATGACATGTATTTTTGATGTATCTTGTTTAATATAATATACCAACATTGATTATCTACTTTGCCTGTTTGATGTGAAACTGTCCACTGTATACTTCCCCAGAACTAGAACCTTGTGTGTTTATACAGCACAAACAACATATACAGTAGGAAGTTCTTTCCAGTTGAGCCACAGGTTCTTTCCGGGTTCTTTCCAGTTGTGTCACCAGGGTGCTGTTGCTCCATTGCGCCACAGGGGGGTGGTGATGTTGCTTCATCCTCCTATGACAAAGAGCTTGCCGGCCCCTTGGGACCTTCCACCTTCCAGGTCTTCCTTATTTATTGGCGTTATAAAAGTCCTCCCTTGCAAAGCGGTCCCTAATTTCTCTACTCACAGCTAGACTGTTTCAACTGCTTCGGTCAGTGTTTCTCAACCTGGGGGTCGGGACCCCTATGGGGGTCGCGAGGGGGTGTCAGAGGGGTCGCCAAAGACCATCAGAAAACACATTATTTTCTGTTGGTCATGGGGGTTCTGTATGGGAAGTTTGGCCCAATTCTGTCGTCGGTGGGGTTCACAATGCTCCATGATTGTAGGTGAACTATAAATCCCAGCAACTACAACTCTGAAATGCCAAGGTCCTATTTTCCCCAAACTCCACCAGTGTTCACCTTTGGGCATCTTGACTATTCGTGCCAAGTTTGGTCCAGATCCACCAGTGTTTGAGTCCACAGTGCTCTCTGGATATAGGTGAACTGCAACTCCCAAACTCAAGGTCAATGTCCACCAAACTCTTCTGGTATTTTCTGTTGGTCATGGGAGCTCTGTGTGCCAAGTTTGGTTCAGCTGCATCGTTGGTGGATTTCAGAATGCTCTTTGATTGTAGGTGAACCATACATCCCAGCAACTACACCTCCCAAATGACAAAAACACCCCCCACAATGCCAGCAGTATTCAAACTTGGATGTATTGGGTATTTGTGCCAAATGTGGTCCGGTGAATGAAAATACATCCGATATTTTACATGATGATTAATAACAGTAGCAAAGTTACAGTTATGAAGTAGCAACAAAACTGCAACAAAAATGATTTTATGGTTGGGGGTCTGATGAGGAACTGTATTAAGGGGTCGTGGCATTGGGAAGGTTGAGAAACACTGATGTAGCCCACTGATTCTCAAAGTGGGCGGTACTGCCCCCTGGTGGGCGGTAAGACGATCTAAGGGGGCGGTGGGAAGCTCGGGGGAATTTGGGGGCGGTGAACCCCTTTAAGGGGCCGGTGAACGATTGGCCATTTAAGGGGGGTCGCGCGGCCCTCTTCTTTGGCCCCGCCCCCTTCACTTTGAACCCCCACACGCAGTGCAGTACGAAGAATGCAGTGCAAAGGCCTCCGTGTCCTCCCCGGTGGAGGCGGTGGAAGAGGGAGCAGGAGAGCTCGGGGCTTCCACGGGGAGAGCAGGCCTCGCTTCTTCGTCCCTTCAGGCCTCAGCTGCCCATCCCCTCAGAGCCCTCTCCGGCGGCGGCGCAGCGAGCAAAATTATTTATGAAGTAGCAACGAAAATATGGTTGGGGGTCACCACAACATGAGGAACCTTATTTAGGGGTCACGGCATTAGAAGGGTTGAGAACCACTGGCTTAGGTAAACAGAGGCAGGGCTGACAGCTGGCTGCCCAAGCCAGCCCGGGGTCTCGAACCTGTAACGTTCAGTTGATAAGATCTTTTAGCAGCTGTTGTTCTAACCGCTGTGCTAAACCGCTGTGCTAAACAAAGTTAAAGGGGAGGACTTCCCCAAAATATTTGTGTCCAATTCACAAGTTGAGTGTATGGCCTATTGGAAATGTAATCAATTGCACACATTCAGATTAGACTTCAGATCTTGCCCAGCAGTGTTTTGATATACGTAGTGAGGATTAACTATTTTTAGTAAATGAATTGGAGGAAGACACAGAGTAGGAAGTGTTTCATGCCCACGGGCCTGACTATGTGTGTAATGTCCCTTTTCTTTTCACATCCTTCAGAATTATTTATGAGGGACACAGATGGATACATCTAGCATTTAAGGAAATTATACTGATAAGCTCCCTCGCTTGATGCATGAAAACATCTCCGAATTTGTACTTGAGCAATCACTAACAACAAAAGATGAAACAAATCCAATAAGAATACACTTTTCATTATTTTGCATTAACACTTATTTTGTTATGTTACAGCCTGGAAGAAATTCATAGTTCCTTACAGAAAGAGGGATTCACTAATGTGGAATCAATCTCCAATTTTGGTGGTTATTCATATTGCCTGGACATGCACTGTGAGGATGTACTTATCTTCCCCTCGTTTCTCAAAGAACATCTACTTACTCTGGAACTCTTCGCTAACCAAAAGCTACTGTTTCAGGTATGTTAAGTTACAGTGGAAATGAATTACGAACATCTGGTTAGGATTTTGTCGTATTGAAACATGTGTTTCTTTTTAATGTCTTATGTTTTAAGTACCCACGTGTATATTTCTTATTGTTATTTCTTATACTTATTTATTTCCTCCAATAATTTTCCTTTTTCTCATTTCATCCTCACAACAACCCTGTTATGGTTTTCATGGTTTTAATTGTTTATTGTTTATTGCTTTTATATAATTATTGGATTAATTGTTTGTATTTTTATCTTGTCGGCATCTTATTTATTTATTTATTTGTCATGTTTCTATACCGCCCGTCTCAGCCCGAAGGCGACTCGGGACGGTTTACACAGGCAGTCTCTGCCCTCAATACAACACAGTAACAAGTCAACCCCCCAAAAACATATAATAACAATTTAACAATTAAAAACATACAATTGCAGCCTCAGCGTCATGTTGAAATCAGTTTCCATCACATTGTCGTCATTCCTTATATCCAATTAAGCCTTATATGTCATCAACAAATGCCTGCTCAAATAACCAGGTCTTGACTTTCTTGCGTAAACGTCAGGAGGAGGGGGCCGATCTGATGTCTTTAGGGAGGCGTTCCAAAGCCGGAGCCACCACTGAAAAGGCCCTGTCTCTCGTCCCCGCCAGTCGCGCCTGCGAAGAAGGCGGGACCGAGAGCAGGGCCTCTCCAGATGATCTTAAACATCTCGATGGTTCATAGGGAGAGATGCGTTCGGACAGGTACCCGAACCGTTTAGAGCTTTAAAGGCTAAAGCCAGCACTTTGAATTGTGCCCGGTAGCAAACTGGCAGCCAGTGGAGCTGGCACAACAGAGGAGTTGTACGCTCTCTGAATGGCGCTCCTGTTATCAACCTGGCTGCTGTCCGTTGGACTAGTTGCAGCTTCCGAACAGTCTTCAAAGGCAACCCCACGTAGAGAGCATTGCAGTAATCTATACGGGATGTAACCAGAGCATGGACCACCGTGGCCAAGTCAGACTTCTCAAGGTACGGGCGCAGCTGGCGCACAAGTTTTAACTGTGCAAATGCTCCCCTGGTCACCGCCGAAACCTGGGGTTCCAGGCTCAGCGATGAGTCCAGGATCACACCCAAACTGCGAACCTGCGTCTTCAGGGGGAGTGTAACCCCGTTTAACACAGGCTGTAACCCTATGCTTTGTTCGGACTTTCGACTGACCAGGAGTGCCTCTGTCTTGTTTGGATTCAATTTCAATTTGTTCGCCCTCATCTTCTGCCATATGTTAACTGCCTCGAGTCGCCTTCAGGCTGAGAGGGGCGGTATTAAAATATAGTAAATAAATAAATAAATATGTAGGTCGCTGACAGAGTGAGTGGCCTACATTCACCTTATGAATCCAGTGTCTCAGTGGAGACTGAAATATGGGTATTCCAAGATCTCATCTAACACTTCAACTGCAGCAGTGATGTCCAACTTCTATAGGCCCAAGGGCCGGACGTCTGGTGGCTGACCACCTGGCGGGCTGGAGCGGGGCGGGGCCAATCGCGAGGCGGGGCCAATCGCAGGGCGGGCCGATCCCCGGAGTGACGCTGTAGGAGGGAGGCGGAGCAAGAGGGGTTCCCTTTGCTCCTCCCTCCCTTCTACAGCGTCAAACTGGGCAGAGGCACGGCGATTTCGCCATGCCTCTTGCCCGGTTTGACGCTGTGGAGAAGGAAGGGAGGCGCAGAGAGGGGGCCCCTTTGCGCCTCTCTTCCTTCTGCAGCGTCAAACTGGGCAGAGGCATGGCGATTTCGCCATGCCTCTTGCCCGGTTTGACGCTGTGGAGAAGGAATTTCTCCCTCCTCCTCCTCCTCTTTCCGGGCACCGCGGCTGTCCCGGCGCCGCAGCGCCAGGGAAAGGCACGGCGCCCGGGAAAGAGGAGGAGGAGGGAAAAGGCGGCGCCAAGGGCAGCGCGGCACAGGCCTGGCGTGACGCGCTGCCCTTGGCTCCGCCTACTCCTCCTTTTCCGGCGGCTCCCCCCCTTCCTAGGGGAGGGCCGCGGCAGTGGCGGCGCCAGGGCAGCGCGTCACGCCAGGCCTGTGACGCGCTGTCCTGCGCGCCGCCTACCCTCCTTTCGGCACAGAGAGAGGGACGGAGGCGGTGCAGGGAGGAGGAGCTAGCTCTCTTCCTCCTCCCTGCCCCGCCTCCCCCTGCCCCGTCGCCATTTTTAAAAAAAAATTAGATTTTTTTTAAAAAATTTAAAAATGGCGGCTGGGGGCATAGCTGGGGCTGTGCCCAACAGGCTGGGGGGCCGGATCCGGCCCCAGGGCCGCCAGTTGGACAGCCCTGAACTACAGCACTTCACTGACTTGCTGTGATGATGATAATATAACTATATAGTATGGCTGGTGTCACATTTCGATCTGGTCTAATTACTAGGCCTGGTTGATCAAGAAAAAAATGGTTCAAAACTCGTTTCGGATGTAGGGGGCACTGGCGCTTCGATTCTGATAGACTTCCAAGAGTTTTCAAAAAAAATAAATCAGAATGTTTCCGAATTAATTTCGAAATTTTGGAATGGCTTCAATAATGGTGGGCATGCATGTTTAACCCAGTTTAAACATGACAGCATCCGCTCCAAACTAGGTGTTTTAACCGGGTTTGGAAGCCCATGCCTTCCCTCCGCATTTGAACGGACCCATTCAGATGGGGAGGGGAAGGCATGGCCTTCCAAACCGACGCAGGGGGAAAGGAAGCTGTGTCCAATCCGGGCTTTCCGAACGCTTTCCGAAAATGGCGGCGCCGGCTTCAAAATGGCAAATTCACTTCCTGGTGGCTTAAAGCGCTTCAAAACCGTTTCGAAAATGAATTAAATCCGAATTTAATATGACTTTTGGAGCATTCCGACGAACCTAACCAGGCCTACTAATTACCTCAAATTCTACATAAGTCTAGCTTGGGTAGTACTTTGAAAATTATTCAGTTTTTCGTGGAGTTAATATATAAGTAGCCCCTTAGAAATGCATAAATACCTCCTAGGTATAATAATGAGCTTTGTATTTTCCTGATTGGCAGCCTCAGGCCCTTTTCCTTTTCCCCCCTCAGCCACTTAAGCAGGAAAGGGCCTCAGGCTGTTAGGAATGGTGGGCGTTGAAGTCCAAAGCACCCAGAGGGCCAAAGTTTTCCCATGACCTTCGTGTGTGTCTTTCTGCCATTCCTGCCAGGATATTTATGTTGTGTTCATCGAAACAGGCCCAGGTTTCACACTGAGTGTATGAATACATTTAAAAACGTATTAACTATATGTATTACTGTGTTAGAGTGTCATTTTGGTTGGTGGTGTGCCCCAGGATTTTGCAAATGTAAAAAATGATTTTGGAAATGTAAAAAAGGATTTTGGAAATGTAAAAAATGTGCCGCGGCTCAAAAAAGGTTGAAAAACACTGCTGTAAATGATGTTTCCATGTGTAAAGTTGGTGAATGCATGGTCCCAATACAAAAACAATTTTCATCTGGAAGTTAAACGTACATTGCTTGGGACAGCTTGTAAAAAAAAGAAAGATTAGTTTTACCATTTCAATGATATCGCAATTACCTTGTTAGCCAGTGTTGCTCTTTAACTCTTAGGATAAATCCCGGAGCCTTGCTGTACATTCGGTGAAGGCCTTGTTGAACATGGATGATGACATCTTAGTGGCACACATGGGTTCATGGCTCACTGTGGCACACATGTCAGCACTGACAAATCAGCAAACTTCCAAAGTGTTTGTATGTGGTGTGAAGTCAATGGCAAAAGAAGCTGAACTCAAGGGCTTGTTTGCACAGATGGAGTGTAAAAGTAAGAATGTGATAATTTCTTCCTTTACTTGTATAAAAATAGTTTCTGGCAGAGAAGAGATACTAATGTCACTTCCTAACAGATGCATTTTGAAGATTTAGGAATTAAAAATTGATTTTCTTTTAATCTGCTTTGTATTTTTTTATCAAGTTACAAATTTCTAGACATTGAATTTCTAGACATTCCTTTGCTTTCCGTTGTCTAACAAGAAGAATTTGTTACTCTCTCTGCCCCAGATATTGAACTAATCCGCGAGGATTTTGCAAACATTGAACCCACTGATAACAAGCTACAGAAAGTAAAAGTAATTTTGCTGCTTCCTCGGTGCTCAGGACTGGGAGTCAGCAACCCAATCGAGTTTATTCTAAATGAACATGAAGGTAAATTAGATTTAACTAGCTGTACCCGGCACGCATTGCTGTGCCCTATTTAGGAGATGCGAGATGTAAGGGTTGGAAATGATGTTACTTACAGTCTTGGTGGGGTCATGTAGGCATGGTGCGCACTTTTCTATGTGTGCTCCAAATGATGTCATCTGGAAGCATGAGTTGTATTGTCTTATATAGCGGAGGAAGTGTTTTGATTCTGGAGTGTGTCCACTCAGCAAAGTCTGTAGTGGTTGTGGAGGAGTGGCAAGTGGTGGTAGAGGTTGTGCAGATGTGCGTTAGGGTGCCAATGTCGGCCTCTGGCACCATGCTGTAGTCTTCTGCAGCATTGTATCTGAAGGCTAGGCGGTGGAATTGGTTGTGGTGTTTTTGAAGTTTGTTTTCTGTGTTGCGACGTCGTGTTTCTGCGCTCCTTGCGCACTGCTGTTGTGTTGCATTTCTGCGTCTTTGTTGTTCCTGGCTGCGCGCTTCTTCTTGTCGTGCAGTTCTTTGCATTTGGTTCTCAGCTGTGCGTCGTGCAGTGACCTGTTGTCTGTGTCTCTGCTGCGCAGTGTGTTTCTGTTCTGGCGTTTGTTCTGCCCTTTTTGTTTGATGTATGTAGCGTTGTGAGTGTGTCGTCCGATGCTGTTATTTTTATAAGGCATGGCTTGTCTTTTGGGTCAGTTTATGTCTGTGTGGAAGGAAGGAATGGTTTTAGTTTGTGGTGTTTGTAGGTGTTTGTGTACGGGGCCCCGTAAGGTTGGTGGGATGGGTTGTGATTGGAAGTTATGTTGTGTGGTGTGGGTAGGAATTTGCTGGAGAATTGCTCCCTCAGAGTTTGGTTTTGGCAGTTTAACCCTCAAACACCAACTGAAATCTCTCAGCATTCTATCCTAGCCTTGGATGGCTCTTGCCAGCGTTGCTATGGTTACAGCAGTTATGCAAATCCGCCCTTATTGGCAGCCAATCATGTTGTTCAGAATGTAGAGGCTGGGTGAGTCTTTGGCTGCCCCGGAGAATACTGGGAAATGTAGTTTTATTTTTACTCGTTGTTTTGGGGGCCTTTTAGGTTTTGGGGAGGAAAGTTTCTTTGCTACAAACGTACCTTGCTTGAGGCCTATTTCTGTTGGCAAGCATTGTTTTTCTGCGTTGTATGGTTTCTTTGTTTGAGGTATACATCACATGACGTGAACCCATTTATATAATAGATTACTAAACACATGCCTTGTGTTGGCATGAAATAGATTATTGTAACATTATTAGTAATATTACATGTAATATAAAATATATAATTATAATATAATATTATTAGTAGTATTACACTATAATATTATCAATATTATATGTATATATATTATATTATAATCACACTTTGGCCCCCATTTTAAAAAAATACAAATACAAAAATTAAATGAATACATTTTTTTAAAGAAAAACAACAGTTAAATAGTATTGTGTGGGTTAGGTTAAAATATAATTGAAATTTAATAAACACAATTGAAAATACATTTTAAAATGCACAATCCCCCCCGGCCCCAAATCTTATCCACAACCTCCCTAGCAGCAGAAAAAGGAGCAAAGGTTGTTACTTAGAGATAGCCAATAAGAGATAGCCTGGTTTCTCACATGAGCACAGCGTCAATCCCCTTTCCAGCTACACATACTCTTCATATGCCTATATGGAGCCTAGTCAATGTGTCCTTTTTATGCATCCCAATGTGTCCGTTTTATGGAGCATAAAAAACAAAAGCTCAATTGGAAGCGTCTAAATTTTGTTAACATGGTATTTTCCTAATTTGGTACCCACTGGAACAGGGGTCGGGAACCTATGGCTCGCGAGCCAGGTGTGGCTCTTTTGATGATAGCATCTGACTCGCTGGGCCTATGGAAGAGGGTGCTAGGTCGCTCGACTGCCGCGAAGAAGCCACGCCTCTCAAAGGGTCTCCCGCAGCTGCCATGTGGGCTCACTTCCAGAGGAGGGAGGCTCTTTCTCTCTCCGGAAGGCCTCCTCTTTCCCTCGTCAACAGGCCCCAACACTCCACTTGGCTCCTTCTCTTCCTCGTTCTGCCACTTCCTCCCATTCTCTCAGAAAGATGAGGCCTTCCGGAGAGAGAGAGGGGGGGGCGCTTTAGGAGCCCGGGAGCTGAGACACCATGGGCTGGGCTTCTCCTCTGCTCCTTCCAGGCGATGGGCAGTGCTGGCGTGGAGCGCAGGGGAGGTGGCGCTGGCAGTAATGCGGGCTGGGCTGGGCGGGCGGAGATGGATCTGAGTAATCCCGAGGAGAAGCAGGAGGAGGAAGAGGGAGAATGGGGTCTGCCGGTCTCCATGGCGCCGCTGGTGAGCGTCCTGGGGGAGCTGCAGGTGCGGCGCTGGGAGATGCGGGTTCGCATGGAGTTGTTGATCATGGAGACCCAGAGCCAGGTCTGCCACGCCCTCGCTCACCTCAACCGTGGGGTCGGCTTCACCATCGACTGCTGGGAGAGGAAGGAAGGTGACCCCCTGCCAGGCACACAAAACACAGCCACACCGGAGCTGAGGGGTGGGTGGGGGATCTCTGGAGGGCTTTTGAACCAGACGGGCATCTGTCGGGAGGGCTTGGGTTTGTGCCTCCCTGCAGAATGGCTCTGCAAATTCCGCATGCCTTATTATATGGCTCTCACTGAAATAAACTTCCAAATATTTTGCTTTCATGGCTCTCTGAGTCAAAAAGGGTCCCGACCCCTGCACTAGAAGTTATGAACATCAATTCTCATGAGTCTTCTTTCCTGTTATTTGGATGGCGGAGGGAGACAAAACTAAGGCTGCTGTTCAAATCGGAATTCCAGACAAGAAACAATCAGGGCCAGCTAATACCCCCAACAAAGGATTCCCCCAGCCAGCAAGCAGCCAGACTTTGAAGCTGCAAAGCTATTCAATGCTAATCAAGGTTGTCAATTGCAACATTCACAGTTACCTCAAGCAGACAAGAGTACTTTCTCCCACCCTGGACATCCCACAGATATATAAACCCCACTTGCCTAGTTTCCAACCGACCTCCCAAACTCTGAGGATGCCTGCCATAGATGTGGGCGAAAGGTCAGGAGAGAATACTACTGGGACATGGCCATCTAGCCCGGAAAACTCACAGCAACCCAAATCAGAATGGTTTGAATCATGGTATTGCCTGCATTTAGAACTTCTTATATCCCCACTATCAATGGTGTGTACTACTCTGCAGAGGTCTTATATCTGTAATTGTGGTATCTAATACATCAACTGCTAACAAAGACCAGAGTAACAGAACCCCGATATGGATTATATTTCTTTCTTTTTCTGTTGATGTTCCTTTTAGATGCAGAATTACTTCGAGACCTCTCTCAAGGATCAGTGGCAGAAGATAAATTGAATATGCTTGCTCAACAGCAATTTGAAGAATTAACACATGCAATGCAGTGTAAGCTTGTCTTTACCAAGAATAGAATGTTAATGCATTCCAACTCTTTAACATTTCTCATTCGTGTGCGATTGACATTCTACACATTAGATTTTTTAAAAAATAAATAGAAAGGAGCATCAACTTGATTGAACTGTTAACTGAAACTTTAAAATGTCTGGGTACGTAATCTTTTTAAAAAAAACAAACACTAATACTGCTCTACATCATATTGCATATGTCTTGCATACATTTTAAAGCAGTGTTGCGTGAGCCTTAACTATGACATTGAGTGACGTGTGGCCAAATTTGAATTCCTTGTAATAATTGTGTTCCGTCCTCCAGACGTTTCATATGCATAGCCCCATAGTTTTGTTTTAAAAGGCAGCATTTTTCCTTTTGCATTTTTCCTGGGACTGTTCCAGGCACACTGACACCTTGCCTGTTAATTATTAGCAGGGTTGCAGCCTGGTGCAGAATTTGCCGCCTAAAGCTCTGCAAATGTATCTTTTTAGTTGGTGTCTGCCCCTTTTTCTTCCTGGGGATTGGCCTCCATTTTAGAAAGTGTTTCAGTTCCTTTCAGAGAGGGAAGGAATTCAGATGTGTTTTTGGCCATCCAGGATTGGCTCGAAAGGGTCACCGTAAGTACTGGGTGCTAACCTGCGTGCTAACCTGCATGCTGACCTGCTGATTGCTATTTGCGTGACCATGAGCTGGGGGGACTGCTTGAACCAGATGGGTTTATGGTACCTTGCAGAGACTGGCTTTGCATACTGTATAGGATAGACATCTGGTTACCAGCCCAGCTTTAGGTCACCTTTGGACTGGTCTTAGGTTTAGAGGGGGGGAAGGAGTGGTTCCTTCAACCAAACACCTAGGACCAGGGTGGGAAATATCGGGTTTCCTGCCATCCAAAGGGAAGCAGTAGGAATCTTTTGAGCAACAACCCAAGGCATTTCCAGTCTGTTTTTTTTTTTGCAACCATAAAGCTGTGCCAAGTCCTGCAAAGACTTTGTTACTAAATAAACTGTTTGATTTTCAACTTTAATTTGGAGTGTTTTTGGGTTGCCAGACCACCTAGCTTTTTCAGCAAGCGCTCTGCAGTCCACCAGGTAGAAAGGACAACACATCTGCCAGTTTTAATTTTAAACAGACCTGGTGTGATGGCATAAATTGTATTTCTCTTAATCAAAGATGCGTAAATCAGGCTAACTTGTAATGTCTACAGCTGAGCTGCCCAGGAAGTCGATCGCGGGACCGAAGGTCGATCGCAGCTGGATGGGGCATTTCTCAGAAAGGGCGGAGCCAGGCCAACCCTGCCCCCTCCCCGGCTTCGGCACTCCCAGCAGCTGCTTCAGCCTTGAGGAGGACAGGGTCAAGCCAGCCTTGTGCAAGCTATGCCACCACTGGCTTGGCACTGCCATCATCAAGCCTGGAGAAGCTGCTGGAAGCTCCAAAGCCAGAGGGGAGGGGGCGGGGCTTGGCATGGCCTGGCTCCACCCCCCTCTGGCTTCCGCTCTACCAGCAACTTCTCCAGGCTTGAGGATGGCAATGCCAAGCCAGTGGTGGCATAGCTAGCACAAGGCTGGCTTGGCCCTGCCATCCTCAAGCCTGGAGAAGCTGCTGGTAGAGCTGAAGCCAGAGGGGGGTGGAGCCAGGCCGCGCCAAGCCCCGTCCCCGCCCCCTCCAGCCTTGAGGAGGTAGGTAGATCTTTCTGACTTGGTTTTATTATGAGTAGCTCGTATGCTGAAAAAGTGTGGGCACCCATGGGCTACAGGATCAATAAATGACTAAAAGTGCAGTTAGGATATGTGCTTCCACTAGAAATGATTAAGAGATGTATTAATTGTTCCTAACTGTTGAATATTTGCAGTTGCCAAAGCACAAGCCATTGTCTACTGCACTTGCTCAGTGTATCCAGAAGAAAACGAAGTTGTGGTGAACAAAGCACTGACGTCAGGAGCAGAAGGAACCAAAGCCCAGCCTTACAAGTAAAGACTAGGGTTTGATTAATTCTTAGAAAAAATGGATTTGCTGTCAAATGCAATGCAAGGTGGCGATGGCTGTGAGAAGGCTGGTGAGAAGCTGCGCCCATCTGTCTGGCGATCCCACCATCCTTTTTGCTGCCACCATCAGCTTCCCATCAACCCTTTCAGGGCCACTGCTGCCTTTTAGAGCTGTTCTACAATTTCAGATATGCCCAAATTTCGGAAGTTTTTCAGATACTTCCCACTTTTTTAGCAATTTCGAGAGCAACCCTCCCAACAAGAATTCCGAATTTCGGAATTCTGAATTCCGGATGTCATTTCTGAATTTTCTTGCTGATTGCTCATTGGCTGATGGCTAACAGCTGACTCTCCCTTCTGCTGATTTTTTTGCCCATTTTTGAAAGCGGATTCCATTTCCGAAGACTTCCGAATTTCGGAAATACTTCCGAATCAATTTTGAAATTTATCGGAAATTTTCCAGAAGTCCATATAATCCGAAATGACAGCTACAATTAGATCCGAAACAAGTTTCGAAACTTTTTTTTCTTGGATCAACCAGCCCTACTGCCTTTGCCTGTTTTATCCTCAGCTTGGCCAACAGCGCAGACGGGTTAGGTACACGACTCTAATGCACCATTAAACCTAATGCATATCTGTTGGAAATGGCAACCTTCTTCAAGCCTCTGTGTCACGATGCAAGACCTCGGCCGGCCCCTTAATCACACACACAGAGACGGTAATCAGCTAACTACTTTATTGAAGAATAAGAAACAGTTGAAAAGGTAATTGTCCATAAAAGTATCAAAAGCAAATCCAAAGGTAAAAGGTAATGTCCAAAAGCAATCTTGGCATGGAAGTTTCCAAAACTTGGCAAGGCTCCGCTCAAACAAGCGGATCAGAGAACAAGGCAAGGTTTCAAGATCCAAGGCACGCCTCGGCAGGCCACTAGCCCAAAACTTAGCTACGTGGTCTTGGCTCGCTACACGTCTGCATAGGATAGACGTGGCCGAGGTACTGAGGATCCGTTCCCACGGATCCTATACTTAATCCTCTTGGCGAGGCCCCGACGCCTAGGCTTCTCCTCCTCCAATCTGTGCTGCGGGACCTCGGCCGGTCTAGGCTGTGAAACCAACCCCTCCTGCTAGCCTCAATGCTCCGTCTCCTATCAAAGGTTCGACCTTGCCTCCCAGCACCTGGTTCCCTATCTTTGTGAGAGTCGAACTCCCCATCTGCTTCCCGGGCCTCTCCCTCGGTTGTTTCCCACATTCTTTCTTGTGAACCTCGCCCCCCGGCCGTTCATAATCTTCACTATCACTGCTTTCGAGTTCCGCCTGGCCTTCCTGCATCTCGTAAGGATCAGGCCAGCCGTCATCCCAGGCCAGGCTTTCTGTGGGGGAAGAAGGCCCAGCTACCTCAAAATCCCCTTCTTCCAGCCCCTTCAAATCCTCCTCAGAATCAGCTGGCTCCAATGCAAGTGAGACCCCCGGTACTGCCCCCTGCCCTCCAGGCACGAAAGAGAACTGGGTTGCTACACTCTGCTATATATTTGTTATGTATATATCCAAAGCCTTCGACACTGTGAGTAGAAAAGGTTTGTGGCAGATCCTGGAATGACTAGGATGTCCTCCCAAATTCATCAAAATGATTATCCTACTCCATGAGGGCCAGCACGGTCAAGTCAGATATGGTGATGCTCTCTCAGAGCCCTTTCTAATAACTAATGGAGTGAAAGAAGGTTGTGTTCTTGCACGAACCCTATGTTGTAATTGAGCCTGAGGCTCCAGATACTACTAATAGTATGGAGTTGGGTGGGGCTGTGTCTTTGGTTGCAAACAGTAGTGTGGAGATGGGTGGGGCTGTTTGTAGTCATAGTTAGGGCTCTAAGAGAGGAAAAGGGCTTACTCGGGAGCAAAGTGAGGAGGATATGCTGCAGTACAAAAGGATTCGGCAAATACTTACTGAACCCACTGATGACGAATCGTTTGAGGGCTTTCCAGGGAGTGATGGGAGTGAGAGTGAGGGAGACTCTTCAGAGGAAGAGTCAGAAATGGACTGGACAAAAGTACAAGAGATAAAGGCTGCTTGCGCAGAGTCAACAAGCAGCGATACCTTTTTGGGATTTTCTGATGATAATGAGTGGCCTTCAGTCTATCCGGAGGATTGTTGGGGGGAGGTAAGTCTTGACAGGAGATGGAGGACTTGGAGGGAAAACAAAGAGGCTGCAGCTGATGATAACACAGCAGCTGGGGCAGCTGAGGCTCGGGCGTTGTCTGATTCAGGTGGGTCTGAGTTGGGAGAGTCATATAATGTGGGCTTTTGGGGCGCTTCACTTTGTGGTTAGCAAGGTGTTGCTGTGGGATTGTGCTTCTGTGTATCCTGTGATTCCTGAATCTTGTTTCTCTGGTATCCTGAACGCTGCTTAACCTGCTGCTGCCGTTCCACATTTGGCGTGGTTTGCTACTCTTCAAGTTGCTCTCCTGATTGATTACTGCTTTGGACTGGATTCTCATGCTGCTGCTTGCCTCCTCCCTCGACCTGGCTTGGATTTCCTGACTGCTGCTTGCTGCTTGACGATTTGGATTGCCCATCTGTGATTACTATGGACCTCCTTTGACGACCCTTCCAGTTTCTGCCTCACTTTGTGTCTCTGCTAATTTCTGCATTTTTGCTTCTTTGTTTTGAACTCTTTTGGCAAGTTTTTGTTTTTGTGTTCTTATCACTGACTATTAAGTGTTTGTTTAGGTTTTCGGTGCCTCTGAAGGCCAAAAGACTCTGTAAGCAATAAACTTTGTTTTGATACTCTACTTGGCCTGGCCCCTTAAGGAGTGTCTGTTGTGACACCCTATTTACAATTTTCTTCTGGATGATGCTTCAAAGGGCTGCGGCAGATATCGAAGAAGAAGACTGCATGTATATACGCTACCGTACTGATGGCAGCTTGTTCAACTTAAGCCGTCTGAGGGCTCTCACTAAGACACTAAACTATCTAGTCCATGAGCTGCTTTTTGCTGACGATGCTGCCCTTGTCACCCATACAGAAGCAGCCCTGTAGTGCCTAACATCCTGCTTTGCAACAGCTACAGAGCTGTTTGGGCTGGAAGTCAGCCTGAAGAAAACAGAAGTTCTCTACCAGCCCGCACCACAGGAAGAACACATCAGCCCCACGTCAGCATAGGCAAATCTGTGCTAAAGTCCGTTCAGCAGTTCACCTACCTGGGAAGCATCATCTCTTCAGACGCTAAGATTGATAAAGAGATAAGATCACAGATTAGCAAAAGCATAGAGTGCATTCGGAAGGCTTCACAAAAGAGTCTGGAGTAATAAATACCTGAGGCAAAGCACAAAAATCAGTGTGTACAGAGCTATCATACTATCTATTCTCCTATATGGGTCTGAAACATGGGTCACCTATCGCCAACATCTACGACTCCTCAAACACTTTCATCAGTGCTATCTTTGCACGATCCTAAATATACACTGGACTGACTATGTGACGAATGCTGGTGATCCCTTGAGCAAGCAGGGATCACCAGCATTGAGGCTATGCTATTGAGAACTCAGCTGCGCTGGGCAGGGCACGTCTCTAGGATGGAGGACAACCGCCTCCCTAAGATACTACTCTATGGTGAATTCACCATGGGTCAGCGTAAGGGAGGCGCCGCAAAAAGGAGATATAAGGACTCCCTGAAACAACATCTCAGGCTCGGCCAGTGGTCCACCCTGGCCTCACATTGGGAGGCATGGAGACGCACTATCCACAATGCTGCGGCCTCTTTTGAGAAGACATGCCAAATGAGTCTCGAAGAGAAACTACAATGCAGAAAGAACCGCAACTTGGAAACAACATCACCCAAGGAGACTTTCTGCTGTGCTTTCTGCAACTGGACTTGCCTATCTCAGATTGGCCTTTTTAGTCATCAACGCGCTTGTAGAAAGCGTGGGATGAGTCTTTCCTGAATCTTCGTTTGCGAAGAAAAGCCAAGAAGAAGCTATAAGCTACAAGATGGAAAGTACAGATGCGGAGGTGCTACAGGTGGCCTCTACCTATGTCAGGAGGGCCATGGAATATCAGAGTAAGAAGTATTATACCCCTATCAAACCTCCAAGAAAACATATGATTCTATGATCCCTCTGTTCAAGAGGCTTGCCTATCTATTATATAAATGGGTTCAAGTCATGTGATGTATACCTCAAACAAAGAAACCATACAACGCAGAAACACAATACTTGCCAACAGAAATAGGCCTCAAGCAAGGTACGTTTGTACCAAAGAAACTTCCCCCCCCCCCCCAAACCTAAAAGGCCCCCAAAACAACGAATAAAAATAAAACTACATTTACCAGCATCCTCCGGGGCAGCCAAAGACTCACCCAGCCTCTACATTCTGAACAACATGATTGGCTGCCAATAAGGGCGGATTTGCATAACTGCTGCAATGGCCAGCCAACATGAAAATTCCGAACCATTATAAACTGCCAAAACAGAATAAGGAAAAGGCCAATCCCCAACACAAACACCCAAATCACTTCCAACTGAAAATTTACACCCCAAAAAATCACAGACCACGCCCAAAACTGACAGTAAGGCTTCATTAACTTGATTTCCCTAACTAGCCCTCACTTACTGGGAAGCTGTTTACGCTCTAAATTGACAGTAAGACTTCATTAACTTGATTTCCTAACTAGCCCTCACTTACTGGGAAGCTGTTTACGCTCTGAATTGACAGTAAGACTTCATTAACTTAATTTCCCTAACTAGCCCTCACTTACTGGGAAGCTGTTTACGCTCTAAATTGACAGTAAGACTTCATTAACTTGATTTCCCTAACTAGCCCTCACTTACTGGGAAGCTGTTTACGCTCTGAATTGACAGTAAGACTTCATTAACTTGATTTCCCTAACTAGCCCTCACTTACTGGGAAGCTGTTTACGCTCTGAATTGACAGTAAGACTTCATTAACTTAATTTCCCTAACTAGCCCTCACTTACTGGGAAGCTGTTTACGCTCTAAATTGACAGTAAGACTTCATTAACTTGATTTCCCTAACTAGCCCTCACTTACTGGGAAGCTGTTTACGCTCTGAATTGACAGTAAGACTTCATTAACTTGATTCTCCCGACTAGGCCTCAGCTCATTGGACATTGTGTATGGCCTGAATTGACAGTAAGGCTTCATTAACTTGCTGTTCCTAACTAGGCCTCAGCTCATGGGACATTGTGTACGGCCTGAATTTACAGTAACCTACCTTGGCACACAGAGCCCCGACCATGCATGATGGGACTTGAAGTACCACCATGGAAAATGGGGTTTGTAATACTTCAAAACCCATAATTCCCCACAGACCACTGCGGCCCAGAACCAAGACCAATAAAGACCCAACTTGGCACACCATGCCCCCCATGACCCACACTCCATCCAACTGCAGTTTGGAGGAGGGCACACCGTGGATGATTAGACTTTCTCGCATCTCCTAAAAAGGGCACAGCAACGCGTGCCGGGTACAGCTAGTGTAATATAGTTAAGGAAAATCAGCAATCACATTTGAACTACAGAGTACCCTGAGGGCTTGGTTACCTTATCTTTTCTGACAGCTTGCTTAAAAGGCTTCTAGTGTAAGGGCCATGATTTGATTAAATTGTATTACCGTGAAGAAGTCAATCGTAACAATTTCAATATTTTGTGTTGATATCCTCTGCAGGCTTTGTCCCCCTGTTCTTCCTTTGTGTTGTAAATCAGAAGTAAATTCATCTGAAGCCAACTTCTTCAAACAAGAGCCATCCGATATTTCGAATAGCTGTTTTATAGCTGTTCTATCTCGAGAGGTAAGCTCCCATTTTAAAAGGGTTTCGTAAACACGTGTAAAATAAGGCATTTCTATATTTTGCTTTTTATGTATCATTGAATTACACACGCAATGTTACAAAATTCTGTTCCTGGTTTGAAAGTGTTATTCCTGTTTAGTTGTGTGGTACTTACTTTCAAAGTAGTTGTTATACTCCAGAAACTTTGTTTTTGTGGCTGTCACAAACTATGTTGAATTAGTTGAGACTAAATGCAATATTAATTGAAAAAAATATAGCTAAATGTGCTGCGGAATGTCCCTCAAAAGCAAAGGTTTTGCAGTTTAATAAACTTTCCCCATGTTTTTGTGATAGAACCAATTAGAAAATTACATTTATAACCCAGGAACAAAAATCATGTTCCATAGTGTTATATGAACATCAGTACTGTTGTGTACGTAGTTTAGTCTTCCTAGACAAAGGGTGTCATGCTTTCTCCTGTGTGTGCACTGAATGACATGGGAACTTATTTCAGCCCTAGGGTTGAATTCAGCTTCAGGAAGATTTTCAGGGGCTACCTTTCAGTGGCGGGCAAGTCAAAAGGCAGAGACAAGAAATACCAATTTGAAGAACTCAAGAAGGTCCATTAGACCAGTGTTTTTCAACCTTTTTTGAGCCGCGGCACATTTTTTACATTTACAAAATCCTGGGGCACACCACCGACCAAAATGACACAAAATGACACTCTAACACAGTAATGCATATAGTTTATATGTTTTTAAATGTATTTATACACTCAGTGTGAAATCTGGGCCTGTTTCGATGAACACAACATAGATATCCTGGCAGGAATGGCAGAAAGACACAAACTTCCCACACAGAACTCCCATAACCAAGAGAAAATACTATAAGAGTTTGGTGGGCATTGATCTTGGATTTTGGAGTTGTAGTTCACCTATATCCAGAGAGCACTGTGGACTGAAACAATGTTGGATCAGGACCAAACTTGGCATGAATACTCAATATGCTCAAATGTGAACACAGATGGAGTTTGGGGAAAATAGACCTTGACATTTGAGAGTTACGGTTTCTGGGATTTATAGTTAACACACAATCAAAGAGCATCCTGAACTCTTGCAACAATGGAATTGAACCAAACTTGGCATATTGAACTCTCATTACCAACAGAAAGTACTGAAAAGGTTTGCTTGGGAATTGACCTTGAGTTTGAAAGTTGTAGTTCACCTACACCCAGAGAGCACTGTAGAATCAAACAATGTTATGTTATGTTGTTGTTTGTTTTCTATCTGGAATCACAATGTTGGAAGGAGGCTCACCGCTTTAAGGTCCCTAAAACAGGCATGGGAAAACTTTGGCCCTCTGGGTGCTTTGGACTTCAACTCCCACCATTCCTAACAGCCTGAGGCCCTTTCCTGCTTAAGTGGCTGAGGGGGGAAAAGGAAAAGGGCCTGAGGCTGCTAGGAATGGTGGGAGTTGGAGTCCAAAACACCTGGAAGGTCCAAGTTTGCCCATGCCAGCTTTTGACAGAGACCTCTTCCTCCCCCTTCCCCTTCGCGCCCTTTCTTCCCCCTCCTGCTGAACACTTACTTTTTCTTCTACACTGCCGTTTCTGCCGCCATTTTGTAACCCTTTTTGGTGCTAATGTTGGAGAGCGGTCCCTGGTCAAAATGGTCCCTGGTCAACAAAAGGTTGGGAACCACTGTTTTATAGTAATGCGAACTACAGCAAGGCTCGAACCTACATATGAAAGAGTTGGGTGATCATGAGTAGTAGACCTAACCTTCTGGAGAATGGTGTGGTGAGGGAAGGTTAACATTTTCTGCAGAACCCAAGTATTCCTTTGTACAATACATAGCACTAACAGCTCTTTCAGACTGATAATGCATATTTATTTCTCTTAAAAGAGGGATCCGTCTGAGTCAGTGTCCGTGAAAGATGTCTTAGCTCGTGCCGCAGCAAAAGGACTCCTGGAAGGTATTGATTTGGCAAAACCCCCCAAGAAAGAAGAGAAGAAGAAAAAGAAACAGAAGGTAACTCAGCCAAAGACTGCCAGTAAAGAGGCAGTGATACAGTCCAAAATTCAGGAATTCCTGAATCGAGAAATGAAATCCACCGCAGTAAGTCCAGAGGCGTCAGTCTCTAATATAGCGACCGCTGTCCCCCAGACGGTGAGCCAGCCAAATGGTTCCATAGTTCTGAAGAAAACAGCCAAACCCCACTCAAACCCATCTCTGCCCGTGATGTCGAAGAGTAGCCTTACTTCATCCTTGCAAAAAGCATTTGAGAGGCAACGAAATATTCGGAAGTCCAAGCAAGAAGAAAGAGTCATGATCTTGAAGCCGGTTGAGATCGTCTTGCCTCCGGTAATGATGCCGTACTTCAACCCCCAAGGAAACAAATCTGAAATTTCGTCCAACCACTATTATTACCGTTGGGTCGGAGCAAAACGTGGTATGGTTAGCCCTTCCGCGTCCAAAAAACTCATCAAGTCCAAAGAACCCGTGTCCGCTTCTACGGCCAAGCATGCTCACCCGTGGCTTTGAAGGCAGCCTTTTTTGTACCTGTTTATCCAAATCCTTTCAGAACACAAAACCTGGATTTCTGTAATAGTAAAAAAAAAGAAAAGAAAACAAAGACAAAAGCCTACCTATTATCACTTAGGTGTGAAATACTCTTCTGCATAGGAATCAGTTGCAAGTGGTAGTGAAAATACGCATCTCTTTTCCTGGCTGTTGTGAGGGTGGCAGTGAGGTTGTCCGACGGGGGCTTTATTATGGCATTACTACCATCTAGTTGCAGTAAACTCAGTGCCAAAATACTTAAGGTTTAATATTTACACTATGGGAGGTGTAACTACACTATGGTTAGGTGTAAACTAAAAGGTTTATATAAATATAAATAGTTGTTTTAGAATACAACAAAGAAAGAGATCTTGTCTGAACGCACTTAGACACTGAATTATAAGGCAAACCAATGCATTTGCAATCAAAAAGAGGACTTTCAAACAAAAAGGTGGGTTATTAGTGCTTATTCATTAGGTGTTTCACTGAATATTCCTCAAAATTTCAAATATAATGCCTTTTCTTTCTTTCAAAACTGGGTTCCAATCTTGCCAAGTGATCTTGCAAGACTTCGGCCTATTTCAGTTTTTCTCTTTCCAAACAGTAGCTTTAAGAATAGACTGTTGATGCTTTTCCTTGAAGTCTTCCAAAGTGTTGACAAGAAAAAATAATAATTCTGGCTTTCTTTGTATGGCAGCGCGCATGTCGTTCTAATACTGCTAGACATTGAACTTGTCTAGGAAGTCAGTAAAAAAATTTGGATTATAATGCGGCATAGAGAAATGGGAGCAATACCTATTAAACAATTCCTGATTACTGCTTTTCTCAATTGCAGTCTTTTGTTCCCTCTGGATGGTGTGCATTATTAACCAATTATGATTGTCTATATTCACTTATAGTATTGGTGTTTGAACTGCTTTACAGTGAAAATAAGGCCTTATGTTTCCTTCAGAGGTAGAATCTATATATATATAAAGGAACAGTCGTCATGTGAAGACTACCTGAAACAGAGAAACCTTACAACGCAGAAACACAAAACTTGCCAACAGAAATAGGCCTCAAGCAAGGTACGTTTGTAGCAAAGAAACTTTCCCCCCCCAAAACCTAAAAGGCCCCAAAAAACGAGTAAAAATAAAACTACATTTCCCAGCATCCTCCGGGGCTGCCAAAGACTCCCCAGCCTCTACATTCTGACAACATGATTGGCTGCCAATAAGGGCGGTTGCATAACTGCTGTACTGGCCAGCCAACATGAACATTCCGACCCATAACAAACTGTCAGCCAGAGCCTCCTCCAACACTTTCAAATCAGATCTTGAGAAAGGTGGCTAAAAAGGATACGGAAAGGATTTTTAACAGTCCCCCAACAGACACGGGACGCACCTGTGAAGATAGAGATTCCCCTGACAGGACAAGCCCTCCCCAAGCTGATCCGTCCTGGCCATGGTACAAGTCAAACCCGAAGGACTGCAGGCAAATAGCTGAGTCACAAACATAAAACACCCAATTCACTAACAACAATTCCAACCCTTACATACTCAGACTTTCTCGCATCTCCTAAATAGGGCACAGCAACGCGTGCCGGGTACAGCTAGTTACATATACGGCTGTCCTTAACTGCCAGGTAAGTGTAGGATAGGTTAAACTTGTGCGCCAGCTGCGTACGTACCTTGGAAAGTCAGACTTGGCTATGGTGGTCCACGCTCTCGTTACATCCAGGATAGACTACTGCAATGCTCTCTACGTGGGGGTGCCTTTGAAGACTGCTCAGAATTTATTTATTTACAGGTCCTTTTCAAAAAATTAGCATATAGTGCTAAAGTTAATTGTTTTCCATAATGTAATGATAACAATTAAACTTTCATATATTGCACACCAACTGAAATATTTCAGGTCTTTTTTTTTGTTTTGTACTGATGATTTTGGCATACAGCTCCTGAAAACCCAAAAATACTGTCTCAAAAAATTAGCTTATTTGGTTGGATGGAATATGCTAATTTTTTGAGATATGTATGCCAAAATCATCAGTATTACAACAAAAAAAGACCTGAAATATTTCAGTTGGTGTGCAATAAATCGAAAATATATGAAAGTTTAATTTTTATCATTACATTATGGAAAATAATGAACTTTAGCACTATATGCTAATCTTTTTCTTTTTAAAAAAATATTTTTATTGATTTTGTGATTATAATGTGATACATATAACAACAACCTTGTACAAACATTCTACCTTAAAAAAAAGAAAAGTACAAAGGGGGAAAAGAAGGAAAAGAAGGTGGGGAGTGATGACATGAGGGAAGGGATCGGGGAGGGCAGAAAAATAAAACAATAGAAAATACAACATTCAACATAAAGTTGACTTCCACTTTCCTTCGTCGAGTGATGTAGGTGTTCTTTGTTGCTTCAACCATTATCTCCATAAATCTTGAAGATATATACATAATCACCCAGTCATTTAACCACAAATGATTCCCATTTTTACAGTTATATTGCTATTGACCAATAGTTCCTTGTATAAGACCAATAGTTCAATTTATCTTATCCTTCTATTTGTGATTTTCTGTGTATATTGTTAATACACTCCAATCTGTTTCTATCCTTGGATTTCCAGTGTTCTTGCTCAAGAGAAACGTCAGTCTGTCCATGTTCTTTATGTCAGTGCTGTCCAACTTCTGGCGGGTCCAGGGCCAGATAAGAGGTCACTGATGACCTGCGGGGCTGCTCGGCCCCTCCCCAGGCCGCCCCAGCCCAGGCCCGCCCCTCTAAAGCCGCCGAAAAGGAGGAGTAGGCGGCGCCAAGGCAGCGCGTCAGGCCTGGCGTGACGCGCTGCTGGCACCGCCTGCTCCTCCTTTTGGCGCCCCCCTCCCTAGGCCGGGGGGCCGCCGAGAGTAGGCGGTGCCAAGGCAGCGCGTCACAGGCCTGGCGTGACGCGCTGCCCCTTGGCACCGCCTCTCCTTTGGGGCGCCCCCCCTTCCTAGGCCGGGGCCGCCCGGAGGAGTAGAGCGGTGCCAAGAGCAGCGCGTCACGCCAGGCCTGTGACGCGCTGCTCTTGGCGCCGCCTTCTGCCTCCCCGGCGGCTCCCCTGCCCTAGGAAGGGAGGGCGCCGAAAGGGCAGAAGGCGGCGCCAACGGGGCGCGTCACAGGCCTGGTGTGACGGCGCTGCCCCTGGCACCGCCTACTCCTCGGCGCCCCCCTCCTTCCTAGGCCGGGGGCCGCCGAAAAGGAGGAGTAGGCGCGCAAGAGCAGCAGCGTCACGCCAGGCCTGTGACGGCTGCTCTTGGCGCCTTCTTCTGCCCGGCGGCTCCCCCCGCCCTAGGTAGGAGGGGCGCCGAAAAAGGAGGAGCTAGCTCTCTTCCTCCTCCCTGCCCCGCCTCCCCCTCTCCCCCGGCCGCCATTTAAAAAAAAATTGATTTTTTAAAAAAAATTTAAAATGGCGGCTGGGGGCATAGTGTGGCCGTGTCCAACAGGCTACAGGGCCGGATCCGGCCCCGGGGCCGCCAGTTGGACAGCCCTGCTTTATGTCATATACTTTCTTGAGCCACTGCTCTTTAGTTGGAATGTAATCACTTTTCCAATATCTAGCGAAAACCATACGTGCGGCCGTAGCCATGTACCAAAACAGTTTGTCTTCATTTCTATCTAGCTTTAAATCTTTATCTAACAAACCCAAAATACAGAAGTCTATATGCTAATCTTTTGAGAAGGACCTGTATTTATTTATTTGTTTATTTATTTAAAACTTTTGTACCCCGACCTTCTCACTTCTATCAAGGGACTCAGACCGGCATAACAGCAAAAATTCAATGCTATACAATTTAAAAACAACCACAACAACAGATTAAAATACATAATACATAAGAAGTTTCAAATAGTCCAACGAGAGGCAGCCAGGTTAATAATGGGCGGCATACAGAGAGCACACAACTCACATGTTACGCCAGCTCCACTGGCTGCCAGCTTGCTACTGGACACAATTCAAATCTATATATATAAAATCAGAGCGGTCGTGGGATGTCGTATATGCACGGCCAAACTAAACCCCCCCAAACACAAATCCACACACATTTCCCCAGACCACGAGGTACAGACATAACAAAAAAAACCCACCTCCTAACTTCAACCCCCCAAAAACAGCCCCAAAAAACCGCCCATTGACTCCCATTCTGCGCTGCCCGCGTAGCGCTGAACAGGGAGAGCAACCGCGCAGGCGCACAACCACCCCCAAAACCCCCAAACCCATTCCCTTCACCCTTTCCCCACTCACCGGGACCTTCGCTACCACACCGGCGGCACTAACAACCTCCTCGCCATCCTCGCCCTTGACCACACGTCCCTGGGCCCAGAGCAGCTCTAGGCCGCGCACTACACTTCCCAGAAAACCTCCGCATACACAGTAAGTGACCATGCCGGGGTTTCTGGGAACTGTAGTCAAAACACCGCACTTCAAAGGGAGGCCCGGAGATCGCCCGATCCGCCCTCCCGGCGTGTCCCCCGCAGTTCCGCCCGGCCACGCCTGAAACAAGGTAAGCTACCGGCCTTTCCATGCATCAGGCGCGGCCGCAGCAACCGCGGGGACACGGGCGGAGGGCGGATCGGGCGAGCCTCCCTTCTTCCCTCCGGTGACTCCCGCGGTTGCAGCGGACGCGCCTGAAACAAGGTAAGCTCCCGGCCTTTCCTTGCTTCAGGCGCGACCGCAACCAACCGGGGGACACTGGCGGAGGGCAGATCGCAACCTCCGGGCCTCCCTTCCGCCCTCCGGCGAGTCCCGCGGTTGCAGCGGACGCGCCTGAAACAAGGTAAGCTCCCGGCCTTTCCTTGCTTCAGGCGCGGCCGCCTAACATGGGGACACGCTCGGAGGGCGGATCGGCAACCTCGGGCCTCCCTTCCGCCCTCCGGCGACTCCCCACGGTTGCAGCGGACGGCGCCTGAAACAAGGTAAGCTCCCGGCCTTTCCTTGCTTCAGGCGCGACGCTGCAACGAGGGGTCACGGCAGAGGGCGGATCAGCGACCTCCGGCCCTCCTTCCACCCTCCGGCGACTCCCGCGGTTGCAGCGGACGCGCCTGAAACAAGGCCGGGGCCTTTCCTTGCTTCAGGCGCGGCCGCGCAACCGCGCCGAAACACGCCGGGAGGGAATGAGATAGACAGAGGGGAGGCCTGAGAGGGGGGGAGAGAAGAGAGAGAGAGGGGACAGACACAGAGAGAGACGGGGGAGGGGGAAAGAGGGGGAAGTAACAGTGAGAAAGAGGGGGTGAAGAAAGGGGAAATCAGGCAGCAAGACAGGAGGGAACAGAGAGAGAAGAGGGAAAGTTAAACAGAGAGAGAGGGGGAGGGGGGAGAGACAAAGGGAGGAAACAGACAGAGAGAGAGGGCAAAGTGTACATACACACATACATACAGAAACACTCACATACATACACGGACATACACATACATACACGGACATACATACATACACACACACACATACAAATACACACAAAACTACATACACAAACACATATATATACAGACAAACACACATCCACACACATACACACACACATCCACACACATACATACACAATAACACACACACACATAAAAACACACACAAACACCCACACATACATACATACACACACATACATACACATACACATACACACACAAAACACATTGTCAAATCATTCCCAAACCTTACATACCCACACCACCACACATCTCCTAAATAGGGCACAGCAACGCGTGCCGGGTTCAGCTAGTGGCCTATAAAGCCCTAGACAGCCCCAACCCAATTTACCTGTCCAAACGCATTGCCCCTTATGAACCATTGCGCAGATTAAGATCCTCTGGGGAGGCCCTGCTCTCTATCCTGCCATTGCCACAGGCGTATTGGTGGGGACGAGAGACAGGGTCTTCTCAGTGATTGCCCCCCGGCTATGGAACTCCCGTACTGGCGGGACCAGATCAGCCCCCCTCCCTCCTGTCCTTCAGAAGGATGGTAAAAACTTGGCTGTGGGACCAAGCTTTTGGGACAGGGCAATAAAGCAGCAATAGGAAAGATTACCAGGCCAATTAGATGAGACGCAGATGACCAAGACGGTTTTAAATTGTGTATTTTATTGAGATAAATGTTTTTCATGTTTATGCATGCACGATGGGTACCTAGGATGCTGACGCCTGACATGAAAGCGCACAGACTTCTTAACCATGATGGTTTCAGAAAACCTGTTCATCGTTGGCAGAAATGTATCCAATTGTCTGGTGATTATGTGGAAAAGTGAACAGTGGTACTTAAAGAACATATTCTAAGGATTATTTCTGTGTTTGATTTATTAAAATACTAGCTTGGGGACCCGGCACTGCCCGGGTTATTTGTGAAAGGCATTTTGTGCCAGGGTTGGTCCTTATCAGTTGTTTATGTGGCTTGCAGTGGTTTCGGGAAGTGAGGGAAGGGTTGGGAGTCCCATCATCCATGGTCCATCCTCCTCCAAAGTGCACCAGGATGTAGAGTGGGTCATGGGGATTATGTGTGACAAATTTTGTCTTCCTCAGTTATTGGATGAGGGTTGCAGCAGTCTTGGGAAGTGAGTGGAGGTACTTCCAAGTCCCATCATCCGTGGTCCATCCTCCTCAATACTATACCAGGATGTAGAATGAGTCATGGGGGCTCTGTGTGCCAAGTTTGGTCTTGATCAGTCTTTGGATGAGGTTGGCAGCGGTCTTGTGAAGTGAGTGGAGGTACTTCAAGTCCCATCATCCGTGGTCCATCCTCCTCAATACTATACCAGGATGTAGAATGAGTCATGGGGGCTCTGTGTGCCAAGTTTGGTCTTGATCAGTCTTTGGATGAGGTTGGCAGCGGTCTTGTGAAGTTAGTGGAGGTACTTCAAGTCCCATCATCCATGGTCCACCCTCCTCCGAACTGTACCAGGATGTAAAGTGGACCATGGGGGCTTTGTGTGCGAAGTGTGGTCATGATCATGCACTGGATGAGGGTCGCAGCGGGATCTGTCTTGACACAGTATCCCAGTAACTGAGGCCTAGTCAGGAAAAGCAAGTTTAGGAAGCCTTACTGTTATTTCAGTCGTTACACAGTATCCCAGTAACTTTGGCCTAGTCATGATAATCTAGTTGAGGAAGTGTTACTGTCAATTCAGGCCATACACAGGATCCCATGATTGGCGGCCTAATCTGGAGTATCAAGTTAAGGCAGCCTTACTGTTAGCTCAGTCCTTGCATAGTAGCCCAGTAACTGAGGCCTAGTCCAGAAAATGAAGTTTAGGAAGCCTGACTGTTAATTCAGTCAGGCCCTTTATGGAGTAACTGAGGCCTAGTCCAGAAAAATCTTGTGTTAATTCAGTCAGGCCCTTTCTTTTACCCTCTCTGGCAGCATTCTCAGGAGGTGGGTGGAGGTACTTCAAGTCCCATCATCCATGGTTCATCCTATTTGAAACTGCACCAGGATGTAGAATGGGTCAGGTGGGCTCTGTGTGTCTGCCTCAGGCCCTTTTCCCTTCCTTTCTCTGCTGCCTAGGATTCTTGAAATGTTGAGAGGCTGGCCATTCAGAGCCATTATGCAAATAATCCCACACTGGCAACCAATCGAAATGCTGCCACATATTCCTTCCCACCTTCCGCCCTCTGCACCTCCCGCCGCAAACATTCTCTTTTATTATATACATAGTTTCCCATCCAAACTCAAGTAACAAAGGTGGAGGCATTACTTTTCATTCAACCCTCGTATTTCCCTTTGAAACAACAGCAAGACCAGGGTTTATACTCTGTCCACACTTAAGCAGGATCTTTGCCAGAACATGCAAAGTTTCAACCTTGGAAAAAGAACTAAACCACATGGACACAAAACAAGTTCTTAATGCAGCTAAATTTATTCTTGCAATGGATTACATTTAAATGTGTAAAAAGTGGACAATACTGGAAAAAAACTTTTCTTTTTCAAATTAACTACTTCTCGTAATACCGAGAGCTCCGGCTGATAAACCTTGTGCCTTTCCCCCTTTATTTTGTGCAGATAATGAAATAAATCAGGCCTGCTTATGCGCCTTCACACTTCTCTCGCTCAAAGAATAACTCTGCTTGCCAAAGAGAGGAGCTGCTGATAGTCACGCCCGAGCGAAGAGCTAATGCAATAAAAATAGCGCTTCCACATGCGACGTTTACTACCCAGGTTTCTTTCAAAATACCAACGTTCCCAAGCATTAGTAAATAGTGCAATCTTTGCATTTCAATTTCCAAGGGGTTCCTTCCATTCAAATATGAAATACTCTTTCCATCTCCTTTAAAGTAGGGTAGTAGTGCGGACAAAGTTTATCGCCAAGATCTCTCTGTAACAGAAGTAGGGTTGATACCATTCCATGCAGATTCTTTCCTCTTGTAGGTGGTTCTTTATCTTTATGGGGAAACTATTTAAAGAAACAGTACTTGGTTCGTATCAAAGTAACAAATAGCATCCAAGAACTGCTGTGGGTCGAGAGAGGGAGGAAGAAAGGCTGGTTGGCCGTCTCCTTCCCTCCCTCAACGAAGGACATGAATGAGAGTACATGGTCTGTGAGAGCAGCATCTAACTTGCTTTTTGTGTTTTAAAAAATAATAGAAGTTAGCTTTACACGTTATTTCGCCATTTACTTCTACATACTCAATTAAAAAGGTGACTACAAATAATTACAAAAAATCCTCTTTGTCTTTTGGCAACCTATAGTACACGGAGATTACTTAGCGCCGGATATATCTGCGAGTTTACATCCAGTCGTAAAGATATGTCAACGTATAATTGAATATTTCAGTAAAAATAGAATAAATAAAATAAAATATTTAAGCCGTATTTAACAGGTTAATCAAAAAAAGACATGAAATATCCAAGGCATAGTGAACATGGCTGCCTTGCGAGATATAAAGAATGCATAGATAACAGAAGTGTCACTATCACATTGAGTAAAGTCATTGGCATTTGTTCACACTCAACCCATACATACATTTTGGCCGTGGTAAGAAAAAAAATGCTTGTGTGTTTTCGTGATAAGAACGACTGTGCTGGATTACACCAAGCTTTGGATAGCTCACTGTTCTGTTTCCAGCCTCCGGAAGCTCAGAAAGCAGAGCATAAAGACAAGGGCTTTGTGGTCTCTGTGAAATGCGCACATATAGTAGTTGATGAACCTGTGCAGCAACTGGGCTAAATCAATAGGGTTGGAATGCTTAAACCTTCATTGAGGCCGTTAGGAGTCTCAGATGCTAATCGTACAATCCACTTAGACCCTGCTCTAGTGAGAGCCTGTGCAGCAACTACCATAGGTGCTAATTTCACAGATGACCACTCGAAAGAAACATGGTTACAGGTAAGCAACTATCATTTCCCTATGGTTTGTCCGCTCACAGTTCTAGAGAGATGCACTGCCTCTGTACAAGGAGAATCCATAAACAAGGTTCAGATTAAAAACTGTCCAGGATATGAATTTTTAAAAATCTGACTTGCAAGAAAATGGAGATGCCACACTCAGCTAGTGCCACTGAACACAGAAAATCAAAGCTTTATCCGAGATCAATAAGAAAAAAGATCAATTGGGGGAAAACGATGGTTTGTCATATATGGCCCTCTTTTATTTCCTGCTTAGTGGGAAGAGGTTTATCAAGGAAAAAAAGAATCAAATATAAATGAGTTAAGGTTTCCTGTGTGAGTTTCAAGTTGCTAAAATTACTGGACAGAGTAATGCTTTCTTTAAAACGTAGCTTTTACTGGCTTTCCCCCCCACAAACCCCTTTTGCAAATTATAGTTGCCAATAATCGACATGCAGTTTCTGAAAATGAGGAGAACTTGAGATTGGAAGTACTTGGCTAAGGGAGACCTTAATATTTGCCCACTTGAGCCGTGTCCTTGTCATTTCTCAGATACGTCTCTGGTGCAGAAGATAAACTCCTCTTACACTGACTTTGCATAGGTGGTGGTGGTCAGTTCATTAGAAAATTAAAGGGGAATATTTAAATGAAGAGATTTGTGTAGCTTATGCACAGAGACACTTCTTGCTCAGTGTGATAGACCTCTTGGAGGAAGACCATTGGATTGCTGTGAGTTTTCAAGGCTGTGGGGCGATGTTCCAGAAGCATTCCCTCCTGACATTTTGCCCACATCTATGACAGGTATCCTCAGAGATTGTGTGCAGGGGCGGTCTAAGGTAATTTTAAATGGTAAGCGAACATTATTTCGCGCCCCCCCCCCCAATTATTTTGGCGCCCCCCTTCTGCGCATGCCCAGAAGCTCCTGTGTACAGGCGCAGAAGCCTGTAAACACAGCACTCCTCTTCTACCCCTCCCCTTTCCTTGCCCCCCAAGTTCCCTGCCTTGCCCACATCCATCCCCCCCCCCCCCATGCCTATTACTTCCTCTTTGCCACAGCAGACATGCTTGCTGCCTTGGGAAGAAGTGAAAGCCGAAGACAAAGGATGCTTGCCTGCCATCCGCCCAATTTCAGCACCCAGCCGGCAAGGAAAGAGAGAGAGAGAGGGAGAAGGGAGGGAGGGGAGGAAGGGAAGAAGCGGGGGGGGGGGTTCGGCGAGGTGGGCTGCGCATGCGCCTCTCGGGCCAAGCGCTGGCCCCAGCGGAGCAGCTGGAGTTTCCCCGCTTCTCCCCAGCGTGACTCATGGAGGACCCCCTCCCGCGACTGAGGAGACTCCGAGGAAAGGAGGGAGTGGGTGGCTGGTGGCTAAAGAGGAGGCCGAAGGAGGCGGGCAGGGATGGGGGCTGGAGGCAGGGAGGAAGCACCAGGGCCACGTCCTGTGTGGATGGCAGGGAGGGAGGGGGAGTGGAACATCGGCCGGATGCTGTCTGGCGGGCGGGGGAATGCGCCCTTTACCCAGATGGTGCCCCACGCAGCAGTGTCCTTTGCCTACCGGTAGGACTGCCCCTGATTGTGAGGTCTGTTGGAATCTAGGCAAGGATTCCCCCAGGCAGGAAGCAGTCAGGCTTTGAAGCTACAAGGCCATTCAATGCTAATCAAGGTCTTATATGGTCAGGGGCCGTCGTACTTGAGGGACCGTCTCACCCCGTATCAACCTCAGAGGTCATCGCGCTCCATTGATCAAATTTTTTTGATGATTCCTAGCTGCCGCTCATATTGGCTAACGTCGACAAGATGGCAAGCCTTTACGATCCAACTCTCTTGAACACTCTGCCAGAAGATGTGCGAGCTTTGAGAGATCTAACAAAGTTTCGCAGAGCGTGCAAGACTTTTTTTTTATTCTAGCAGGCTTTCGGGGTCTGATCTGACAATTTATATATTTTTATAGTTTTTAGCTAAGAGTTTAATTTCGGTTTTAATGTGTTTTGAAAAAAAATTTATTTGTTAGATTTATTGGCCGCCACTCCCAGCCGGCTTGGGACGGGTTACATGAAGCACCACAATAAAACAACAAATCTACAACAGCAATAAAACAATTCCTAAGACATAAGTCCTAGGGCAGGGGTGCCCACACTTTTTCAGAATGTGAGCTACTTATAATAAAACCAAGTCAGAAAGATCTACCGAGAGAGAAACAGGGTGGAGCCGGGGAGGGGGCGGAGCCTGGCACGGCCTGGCTCCGTCCCCTCCCCGCTCTGGCTGCAGCGCTACCACAGCTTCTCCAGGGTAGAGGAGGGTATGCCAAGCCAGTAGTGGCATAGCTAGCCACTACTGGCTTGGCACACCCTCCTCAAGGCTGAAGAAGCTGTTGTAGCGCTGTAGCCGGGGAAGGGGGCAGGGCCTGGCGCGGCATGGCTCCGCCCCATCAGAAGCGCCCCATCCAGCTGGGATTGACCTCCTAAGGTCCCGGGATCGACCAGTCAATCGCGATCGACTTCCTGGGCACCCGTCCTAGGGGATAGCACATTACAACTCAAAAGGACCGACTTGCAGGCCTTCCGAAAAGTCAACAGGCCCGAACCTCCGGGGGTAGTGCGTTCCAGAGAACTGGGGCGATGATGGAGAACGCCCTTCTCCGTGTTGAAGTTACGTGGTATTGTTTGACATTGGGCACGGCTAGAAGATTCCAGTCTTCGGATCTAAGTGTTCTCATGGGACAGTATGGGGTTAGGCGGTCCCTTAGGTACACTGGCCCCAGACCATACAAGGCCTTAAAAGTCAAGACTAACACTTTGAATGTGATCCGGTACTCAATAGGAAGCCAGTGCAGTTCCCGCAGAATTGGTGTAATGTGGCATCTCGCAGGAGCTCCTGCGAGCAACCGAGCTGCGGCGTTCTGCACCAGCTTGGGTTTCCGGGTCACCGACAGAGGCAGGCCAATATAGAGAGCGTTACAGTAGTTAACTTTGAGATGACCGTGGCCAAGTCGTGCCGAGACAAGTAAGGGGCCAGTCCTAGCCTGGCGAAGATGGAAAAATGCCACTCTGCTGACAGCGGAGATTTGCACCTCCATTGACAGCAGAGGGTCCAAAAGAACTCCGTATATATTCTCTGTAAGCCGTCCTGAGCCCTCGGGGAAGGATTGCACACAAAACTGAATCATAAATAAATAAATAAAATAAAGTAGCCAATTGCAATATTCACACTTGCCTCAAACAGACGAGAGTTCCTTCTCCCACCCTGGACAATCCACATGTCTAGTTTCCAACCTCACAGGACTAGTTTCCAACAGACATCGTAGCCTTTGAGGATGCCTGCTAACGATTGGGGTGAAATGTCAGGAGAGAATGCTTCTGGAGCCCCACCCCGGGGCTGAAGGGGAAGAAAGGCAGCTCCATCTTGCCTCCTTGACTTTCCATCAGCTCAGGGCCTCTCTTGTTGTGTTTAAAATAATTCTATAAAATTATTTATTTAGATAAGTAATTTTATTTGTTTAAATAAATAATGTTATGTATTATTTTATAGAAAGTATGGTGTAATGTAATAATATATGATATAATGTAGTGTTACATTGCATTATAATTTAAAATAATTGTTTAAAATGATTCTATGAAATTATTTATTTAAATAAGTAATTTTATTTTGTTTAAATAAATAATGTTATTTATTATTTTAAAGATAATATAATATAATAATATATAATATAGTGTTACATTGCATTGCAATTTGATATAATATAATATAATGTCAATATATTGTATTATGTTATAGTATAATAATTGTAATGTAATAATAATAATAGTATGATTACGGCAGTCTTTCCCAACCTTTTTTGAGCCGCGGCACACTTTTAACATTCAAAAAATTCGGGGCATAAATAATAATAAATAATAAATAAATAAACATGGCCACCCAGCCTGGAAAACTCACAGCAACCCGGTGATTCCAGCCATGAAAGCCAACAACACGAAGACCATCGTCATGACATGTTTTCTTAGATTACATGTAGATCTTAAAACGTGGGCTAGGTCACACACGCATGATGGTTCCACGTTTGCTGATACCTGAACGGAGTGATGAAAAGCAACACATTTAAAATGAAATGAAAGGGGTGTGTGATATTGCGGTACACGCATGCATGCAAGTCACTCCTTGATGCTCCAGACATCAAGTGATAGATCATGCACATGTCAAGCAGTGTTACGTTGCCTATGGAAATGAAAAATTAAGCCGTTATTGACTTGGTAGCAACTGCTCCTTAGAATAAGAGCGAAAAAGAAGACCACCTTCCTGGGATGTCAGAGAACGGAAGGCCTTCCGATTTCCGAGAGGTCTTAGTACTTTGCACTGGCCTTTCCACTCCTTACTGTTCTCATTTGCTCAGGTTTAGCCTTAACATTGTTTAAGCCAGTGGTTCTCAACCTTCCTAATGCTGTGACCCCTTAATACAGTTCCTCATGTTGTAGTGACCCCCAATCATATAATTATTTCAATGCTACTTCAAAACTCTGATTTTGCTATTGTTATGAAGCGTAATGTAAATATCTCATATGCAGGAGGTAGTTTTATTCACTGGACCAAATTTGGCACATATACCCAATATGCCCACATTTGAATACTGGTGGGATTGGAGGGAGATATTGTCATTTGGGAGTTGTAGTTGCTGGGATTTATAGTTCACCTACATTCAAAGAGCATTCTGAACCCCACCAATGGAGGAATTGAACCAAACTTGGGACACAGAATTCCCATGACCAACAGAAAATACTGGAAGGGTTTGGTGGGCATTGACCTTAAGTTTTGGAGTTGGAGTTGTAGTTCACCTACATCCCGAGAGCACTGTCAACTCAAAACAATGATGGATCTGGACTAAACTTTGCATGAATATCAATATGCCCAAATGTGAACACTGGTGGAGTTTGGGGGAAATAGACTTGACATTTGGGACTTGTAGTTGCTGGGATTTATAGTTCACCTACAATCAGAGAGCCATTTGTGTGGGAGGTTTGGCCCAATTCTATCATTGATGGGGTTCAGAATGCTTCTTTGATTGTAGGTGAACTATAAATCCCAGCAACTACAACTCCCAAATGTCAAGGTCTGCTTTCCCCAAACTCCACCAGTGTTCACATTTGGGCATATTGAGTATTTGTGCCAAGTTGGGTCCAGATCCATCACGGTTTGAGTCCACAGTGCTCTTTAGATGCAGGTGAACTACAACTCCAAAACTCAAACCCTTCCAGTATTTTCTGTTGGACATGGGGGAGTTCTGTGTACCAAGTTTGGTTCAATTCTACAGTTGGTGGAGTTTGGAATGCTCTTTGATTGTAGATGAACTATAAATCCCAGCAACTACAACTCCCAAAATGACAAAACCAATCCCTACCAACCCCACCAGTATTCAAATTTGGGCATGTTGGGTATTTGTGCCAAATTTGGTCCAGTGAATGAAAATACATCCTTTATTTCATATATTTACATTACAATTCGTAACACTGGCAAAATAATAATAGTAATAAACATCATTTATACCCCACCACCATCTCCCCAAAGGGGACTCGGGGCGGCTTACATGAGGCAAAACATACAGTTCTGAAGTAGCAACAAAAATAATTTTATGGTTGGGGTCACAACAACATGAGGAAGTGTATCAAGGGGTCGCGGCATTAGGAAGGTTGAGAAACATTGCTCTAGAGCAGTGTTTCCCAACCTTTTTTGAGCCGCGGCACACTTTTTACATTTACAAAATCCTAGGGCACACCACCAACCAAAATGACACAAAATGACACTCTAACACAGTAATACATATAGTTAATATGTTTTAAAATGTATTTATACACTCAGTGTGAAACCTGGGCCTGTTTCGATGAACACAACATAGATATCCTGGCAGGAATGGCAGAAAGACACAAACTTCCCACACAGAACTCCCACAATCAAGAGAAAATGCTAGAAGAGTTTGGTGGGCAGTGACCTTGGGTTTTGGAGTTGTAGTTCACCTAGATCCAGAGAGCACTGTGGACTGAAACAATGTTGGATCAGGACCAAACTTGGCATGAATCCTCAATATGCCCAAATGTGAATGCAGATGGAGTTCACGGGAAATAGACCTTGACATTTGGGAGTTGTAGTTGCTGGGATTTATAGTTCCGCTACAATCAAAGAGCATTCTGAACCCCACCAATGACAGAACTGGGCCAAACTTCCCACACAGAACCCCCAGGAGGCAAGAGGAGGTCTCTACTTGGGGAAAGGGAGGCGGGCCTTCCCAATGCATAGAGAGGGAGAGACCAAGTAGACAACGGGTAGAGAGGGGGGGTGTTTGTAATTTTGTGCCTTTATTGAGGTACGTTTCTTAGGGTTTTTATACTTCAACACACTAGACTCCCCCCCCCTTTCCTGGAGGTTCCAATTTCCCACGGCACACCTGATGATTGCTCACGGCACACTAGTGTGCCCCGGCACACTGGTTGGAAAACACTGCTCTAGAGTACAATGAAGGCAAGATAACACTGAGAAGGAAACTGTGTTCCCAGATGGTATTTCTCTCATGTTATCCTTTGACTTCGATTGCCTTTCCTCCCCTTTTTCTCAATTTGCCGGTGAACCATGTTTAGGGAATTGATGACACCCTGCATTGGGAAACTTGATAGAGTCTCGCTTATCCAACCTTCGCTCGTCCAACGTTCTGTATTATCCAACGCAGTCTGCCTCCCGTCCAGACCCACAGCTGTTTCAATACATTGCGATGTTTGGGTGCCAAATTTGTAAATATAGTAATTACTACATAACATTACTGTGTATTGAACTGCTTTTTCTGTCAATTTGTTGTAAAACATGACGTTTTGGTGCTTAATTTGTGAAAACATACGTTTAATAGGCTTTTCCTTAATCCCTCCTTGTTATCCAACGTTTTTGCTTATCCAACATTCTGCCGGCCCGTTTATGTTGGATAAACGAGACTCTACTGTAAAGTAAGCTCCCTTCTGTCGACCGGCTCCAACCCACCATTCCTTAGCAGCATCCACAGCAAAAACATGGACCTTCCCTGGTTTATGGAGATGGGCATACAAGTCTCCAGCCATTTTACTATACTGGTCACACAGCAACATGGGGCCAAGCCCAGTAACACAGAGCTTCTGCCAACCTAGCAGTTCGAAAACATGCAAATGTGAGTAGGAGTTCCTGTCTAAGGAGCTCCATTGGCTGCCATTTATTTTCCGGTCTCAATTCAAGGTACAGATCATCATCTACCGTGTTTCCCCGAAAGTATGACACCCCCGATTGTAAGACGTATCGGGGGTGTCAGGGGGGTCGGCTAATGTAAGCCGTACCCCGAATGTAAGCCGTACCTGGTCGCCGCCGCCATAACCGGCCCATCGACCGCGGCACACCTCCGCGGCGCACCTTTCTGCTAGGCCTCTCCAAGGAAGGGAGGGGAAGAGTCCCAGAGGCGTGGCTAGCGGCGCTGCGTCAGAGTGACGCGTCGCCGCCTAGCCACGCCTCTGGGACTCTTCCTCCTCCCTCCCTTTCTCCAACGAAGGGAGGGGAAGAGTCCCAGAGGCGTGGCTGGCGGCGGCGCGGCGTCAGAGTGACGCGTCCCGCCGCTTAGCCACGCCTCTGGGCCTCTTCCTCTTCCCTCCCATTCTCCTACGAAGGGAGGGGGAAGAGTCCCAGAGGTGTGGCTAAGCGGCGCTGCGTCAGAGTGACGCGTCGCGTCCCAGCCACGCCTCTGGGACTCTTCCTCTTCCTCCTCTTCTCCAACGAAGGGAGGGGAAGAGTCCCAGGCGTGGCTAAGCAGCACTGCGTCAGAGTGACGCGCCGCCGCTAGCCACGCCTCTGGGACTCTTCCCCTCCCTTCCTGGGAGAGGCCTAGCAGAAAGGTGTGCCGCGCCGATGGGCCGGGTTGCGGGCGTTTAGCCATGCTGGGCGGCGTGACGGCGGCGGCGGCATGGCGACGGGTACGTATTTGTTTATATACGACGCACACCGAAAGTAAGACGTAGGGGGACTTTGTTATATAAGACGGGGGAAAAGAAAGTAAGACGCTGTCTTACTTTCGGGGAAACACAGTATAAGGCCCTAAACGATTTGGGACCCGCCTACCTTCGTGACCGTATCTCCCTACATGAACCAGCCCAATCCCTTCGATCTTTGGGGGAGGTTCTCCTTTCACCTCTGCCATTGTCCCAATCCCGCCTCGTGGGAACAAGGGAGAGAGCCTTCTCCTCAGTGGCCCCCCGTCTTTGGAATGCACTGCCTGGTGAGATTAGGCGAGCCCCTACTCTAGAGCGTTTCAAGAAGAATCTTAAGTCCTGTTATTTTATTGTAATTTGATATTGGTTGTAGTATTTTGTAGTTGATGTTTTATGTAACTGATTTTGATATTTTGATTATTTTTATTGTGTTGTTGTATTGATGGGCTAAGCCGCCCATTGGGGAGATGGTGGTGGGGTACAAATAAAGTTGTTTATTATTATTATTATTATAGATCAGGGGTGCCCATACTTTTTCAGCACGTGAGCTACTTATAATAAAACTAAGTCAGAAAGATCTACCTACCTCCTCAAGGCTGGAGAAAAGAGGGGTGGGGCGGGGCTTGGCACGGACTGGCTCCGCCCCTTCTGCTTGGCACTCCCAGCAGCTTCTCCAGGCTTGAGGATGGCAATGCCAAGCCAGTGGTGACATAGCTAGGTAAAGGCTGGCTTGGCATTGCCATCCTCAAGCCGGGAGGAGCTGCTGGGAGTGCTGTAGCTGGGGCGGAGCGGGCTTGGTGCGGCCTGGCTCCGCCCCTTCTGGCTTCGCACTCCCAGCAGCTTCTCCAGGCCTGAGGATGGCAATGCCAAGCCAGTGGTGACATAGCTAGCACAAGGCTGGCTTGGCATTGCCCTCCTCCAGCCTGGAGAAGGTGCTCGGAGTGCCTCTGCTGGGGCGGGGCTTGGGGACGCCTGGCTCCGCCCCTTCTGGCTTTGGCACCCAGCAGCTTCTCCAGGCCTGAGGATGGCAATGCCAAGCCAGTGGTGACATAGCTAGCACAAGGCTGGCTTGGCATTGCCATCCTCAAGCCTGGAGAAGCTGCTGGGAGTGCCAAAGCTGGGGCGGGGCTTGGTGCAGCCTGGCTCCACCCCCTTCTGGCTTCCGCACTCCCAGCAGCTTCTCCAGGCCTGAGGATGGCAATGCCAAGCCAGTGGTGACATAGCTAGCACAAGGCTGGCTTGGCATTGTCATCCTCAAGCCTGGAGAAGCTGCTGGGAGTACCAAAGCTGGGGGAGGGGCTTGGCGCAGTCTGGCTCCACCCCCTCTGAGAAGCGCCCCATCCGGCTGGGATCGACCTCTTTCAGTCCCGGGATCGACTGGTCGATCGCGATCGACTTCCTGGACAGCCCTGTTATAGATCAATAGGTACCACTCCAGCAGGAAATTAACGGCGCTCCATGCAGTCATGACCTTGCGGGCGTCTATGGACAACACCGGCTCTTCAGCTTAGAAACAGAGATGAGCACCCCCCCCCCCCCAGAGTCGGACATGACTAGACTTAATGCCAAGGGGAAACCTTTACGTTTACTATGTTAACTGAAATTCCATTCTAGATATACTGAAAATTTAATACTACTCAATTAATCTTTTTAAATAGATTATTTTGTAATGACTGCAGGCTATGACCAGCAACTATGAAAATGTACCGTATTTTTCGCACCATAAGACGCAGTTTTTTTCCTCCCAAAGTAGGAAGAAAAATCAGCTGCGTCTTATGGAGCGAAGATGCAGGCAGGGAGGGGGGGAGGCGCTGGAGCAGAGGGGGGGGCGCGATGTACTCACGCTATATTCGCGGGGCCCCTCCCCCGGCGGCTCCCGGCTGCGCCCGCGCATGCCCAGACTCCCGCCGCCATGTCGCGCAGCCAGCCGGTGGCGCGGAGGAACGGGGCGGAAGAGGGGACTCACGGGCGGGCTCGCCGCCACGGACCCGAGGAGGAGGGGGAGGCCACGAGGGCAGCCCCCACGGTGACGCAGCGGCAGCAGCAGCAGCAGCAGCGGACTTCCTCCTCGGCAGTGACGTCACTCCGTCGCGCCTCTGCCGAGGAGGAAGGGGAGGAAGGCCTCGCCGGCCGCGTGCTGTAAGGGACGGCCGGAAGAGAGGCCCGAGGTCCGTGAGCGGCGAGCCCGCCCCGTGAGTCCCCTCTTCCGCCCCCGTTCCTCCGCGCCGCCGGCTAGCTGCGGCGACACGGTGGCGGGAGTCTGGGCATGCGCGGGCGCAGCCGGGAGCCGCCGGGGCGCGAATATAGCGTGAGTATATCGCCGCCCCTCTGCTCCAGCGCCCCCCCCTCCATATTAGTGTCTCAAATAGTAGCCAGCCCCCATTTTTTTGTTTCCCAAATTTCCTCCTCTAAAATCTAGGCGCGTCTTATCATCTGGTGCGCCTTATGGTGCGAAAAATACGGCATGTGGAATTTGAGCTGCAACTTGAGTTATGCTGACTTAACAAGAAAAGCCAACACATCCTCCGAGACTGTCTTCTGAGCTTTTTAAAGGTGGTTTAGTATTTCGAGAAACACAATTTCGAGGCTGAAGGCCACTTCAAAGATGGTGCGTTTCTTGCACGGATGGCACTTCCATGCGTGAAAAAGCAAAACCAAAACGTGCATAACAACGTGTGACAATATCGCACAACTGTTTTGTTGTGTGTATGTGTGTGTGCCAGGAAGGGATGGCTATTAGTATATGCTGCGAAACAGACATGCCGGTGATTGTCAGACGTTGTTACTAAACCGTTTGCCCGCTCTTTCCTAGAAAGAGGTGCTACTCGTATAGCAAACTAGTCATGCTGAACCGTACCCGACTTGCAGACGAAAGATTTAAAAATATTAATTTACGATAGTGCACAAGATGGAAGGTAGGTTAATGAATGCAGTTTGTAAAAAGAAAAAAAAAGATAAATATTACAGTGACATCAGGGTGATATATGTCAGTGTTCAAAACGAGGGCAAAGTGCTGCAGGATTTAAGGGCAGTCCGTGACAAATCCATCTCGGGACAGGGACAAGTACCAACCTGGGCCTGGTTCTCTCTCCAGAGATTAGGAGTGGCGTCCCGTATTCCTTTCTTGTGTATTATGTGTGAATGTAGGTAATGTTAATCATATTTACAATCGGAAAACAGACCTCCCATTTCTCACAGCAAAAAAAAATAAAAATTACTCATGCTTCTTTTCATATCACGTGATGGTGGCAAGGACGAGAGAACATGCTTGTCTAATATTATTTCTTTCGATAAGGGTAAATTCTCCAAAGACAAAGCATTACCATTTTCAACTGGAAGGCCAAAACTCAGTTCATCTCTTTGAATGTGGCTGCCGTATCTTCTGCCGGATGTTCTGCCAGATCCTACTCTCCCACGGGGCTTCTATGGCGTGTCGGAGACGGGGCGTTTCTGTTTCAAATTGTCAATGAGGGACAAGACCCCTCGTTTTACATTAGTTGTGACTCTTCTAGTCATTGAGTCCGGTGGAGGAGGCGGTGGCGGCCGGACTTTTTGTGAAGGAGGTCGGGCTACCAAGCACTTCTGATACCGCAGCTGCAAGAAAGAAAATATGTTCTGCAGTCATCAGTATGATTCGGTACACACAAATTTACTGAAAGCATTTAGGTAAGGCATACTAATACTCCATATTTATTAATCTATTAATTTTCTTTTGAGTTGGCAAACAAGCACCTACCAACTGAAATGCAGTCCAACTGGTGTTTAATACTGGCATAGTGGTGAGGGATATTTTATGGGGTTGTACGCTCTGCGGGACTCCACCCACCAGCAAAGGAGCATTTCTGCAGAATTATTAACCATTCTATCTCTCATATATTGTATGTATATATATATATTAGGCATGGTTTGAATCCAAAAATTGCGATTCTAAAATCAAATGGGGGTTGATTAGTAAAAGAAAGACTTACAAAAAATTTCCCAAAAATTTCTAAAATGTAACTTAAGTACTAACAAAATTTGTTAGTAATTCGTATGCAAGCGCATGCGCATTCCAGATGGTTTTGGCCTACAACTCCCAGAAATCCTAACAGCTGGTAAATTGGCTGGGATTTCTGGGAGTTGTAGGCCAAAACTTGAATAAACCACACTGAATTCTAGATGGGACTCTCCAAATAGGAAGGAGGGAGGGAAGGAGGGAGGGAGGGGGTATTCTATTCTTGGAAGCAGCAAAAGAAAAGGAGGAGGAGCCCCCTCGCTCCTCGCTGCCTCTCTCTCACCCCGATCCTGAGGGAGCGAGGGCCCAAGTTTGCCCAGGCTGAGAGGAAAAGGAAGAGGCCTGAGGCTGTGAGGAATGGTGGGAGTTGAAGTCCAAAACACGTACCTGGAGGGCTGAAGCTGGCCCCTGCGATGGGGCATGGCAAAGCAACGGGGAAGACAAGCATCTGAGAGAGCGCAGGGAGAGAGAGGAGGAGAAGCGCGCGCGCGTGTGTGTGAAGCTGGTTCCTGCGATGGGGCATGGCAGCAGAGCAACGGGGAAGAGAAGGAGGGGGGGGGAAGCGTGGAGGACTACACTTTCCAGAATGCATTGCCTACCTAGCAGCAGCGTCACTTCCAGTTCCCCATAGAAATGCGGGAAAAAGAAGAAGCTGAATGAAGGCGGGAAGGAAATGAGGGGGAGAAGACAGGGAGAAGTGAGTACGTAGTACAATAATTAAGAATTTATTACGATCATAACGCAAATTGTTGGCCTCAAGGACCGTAAAAGGAAGTCTACTTCCGGGTTCACGGCAGCGATCCATAAAAGCTCAGAAGTCCCATTACATACGAATCTCTTACGAATCCTTTTAATTTCCGTTTCATTTTCTCATGCCTATATATATATGTGTGTGTGTGTGTGTGTGTGCGCGCCGTCATTAGGCTGAAGTAAACAAAAGAACCAATGAACGGAATCCCACCAAATTTGGCAGCATAACATCTCACAATGCAAGGTGCGACCAACAATAACAAAAAACAAAAAAAACCTAAACAACTTACAAATCCTAAAAATCCACTGCGCAAGCATACGGGGATGGGGGTGGGGTACGGGGATGTTGGATGACTGGCTGGTTATATATAATTACAATACTTTATACATTACTATTATATATATTGCTATATAATACATTATATATATATATATATATATATATATATATATATATATATAACTATAGATAATATTACCATTATATATTACTATATTAAATAGACTCATAGAATAGAGTTAGAAGGGACACCACCGTAATACTTTATATATTACTGATATATATATAAAACTATATACTATAGTATTACTATTATATATTACTATATTAAATAGACTCATAGAATAGAGTTAGAAGGGACTCTACCATGATATTCGGAGAGAACAGACAAAAAGGAAGGAGAGAAGAAAGGATTGAGGGAAAAAGGGAATAAATGAAGGAGGGAAAGGAGAGTAATGCTAGAGGGCAATGCTTCCAAATGTTTTGGAAACAGATGTTGAACAACACTGTTAAAGCAGGGAATTCTTGGTCTTCTCATTAATCTTACAATTTGTTCTTTCCATTGTCTCCTCCTTTCAATAAAGGCACATTGTTCTCTCGTTAAAAGCCAGAGCCTTTTTTTTGCCTTTGATTCCTGGTTCTGCTCATCTGGTTATCAGTCTACACACGTAATAATTTGCAATATTGCTTTATAATAGCATTAAAGCAGAAGAGGCAGGGAGAGCCGGCACTAATATTAAGAATCGTGATCTGAAATGTTAAAATCCAAGTGCAGGATGAAAAAAGTGGTTGATTTATTTTGAGTTAATTCACCAATTAACTCAAAATATTATTTTACTTAAATACAATTTCATAATACACTAGCCGTCCCCTGCCACGCCTTGCTGTGGCCCGGTCTGTGTATATGTGTTTTGTGTGTGTTTATATGTGTGTATATATTTGTGTATATATGTGTTTGTGTGTGTGTGTATATATGTGTGTGTGGTTTTGCGCATTTTTTTTGGCTTTTTAAGTCTATTCTTCTGTGTTTTTCACTGTTTTTATGAGAGACAGTCACTTGTTGGCCTGAGAGGTGTATTGTGTCCAAATTTGGTGTTAATTCGTCTAGTGCAGGGGTGCCCACACTTTTTCAGCATGTGAGCTACTTATGATAAAACCAAGTCAGAAAGATCTACCTACCTCCTCAAGGCTGGAGAGGGGAGGGGGTGGGGCTTGGCACGGCCTGGCTCCGCCCCCTCTGGCTTCAGCTCTACCAGCAGCTTTTCCAGGCTTGAGGATGGCAGTGCCAAGCCAGCCTTGTGCTAGCTATGCCACCACTGGCTTGGCATTGCCATCCTCAAGCCTGGAGAAGCTGCTGGTAGAGCGGAAGCCAGAGGGGCAGAGCCAGACCACACCAAGCCCCGCCCCCCCGCTGGCTGGAGCTCCCAGCAGCTTCTCCAGGCTTGACGATGGCAGTGCTAAGCCAGTGGTGGCATAGCTAGCACAAGGCTGGCTTGGCACTGCCATCCTCAAGCCTGGAGAAGCTGCTGGGAGTGCCGAAGCTGGGGGAGGAGGCGGGGGCTTGACGTGGCCTGGCTCCGCCCCTCTCTGAGAAGCGCACCATCTGGCTGGGATCGACCTCCTTCGGTCCCGGGATCAATTGGTCGATCGTGATCGACTTCCTGGGCAGCCCTGGTCTAGTGGTTTTTGAGTTATGTTAATCCCACAAATGAACATTACGTTTTTATTTATATAGATTAACACTAAATGCCACAAAATAACTCTAAAGCCAGTTAATAGTCTGCTTTATCTCTTTACATATGAGTCGCGGTGGCACAATGGATCGGCGGTTAATCCGCGAGATGGGGCGAGCTCCTGTCAGTCAGCTCCAGCTTCCCATGCGGGGACATGAGAGAAGCCTCCCACAGGATGGTAACACATCCGGGCATTCCCTGGGCAACGTCTCTGCAGGCGGCCAATCCGCTCACACGAGAAACAACTTGCACTTTCTCAAGTTGCTTCTGATACGATAAAAAAAAATCTCTTTACATATTCAGTGCTATAATGTTCTGTAATTACTTACCATACAAGCAGCCTGAACAGCTTCTGACACATTGCCTGCATTGGGCTCACACCAGAAAACGTGGCACTCAAAATGCTGGTTCCCCGCATCCATAATGAAGGCAAATGTATGGGCGTCTTTCCCCACGCCCATGAAAGACAAGAACCGGACACGACATTCCACGAGGATCTCCTCTTCGTTCTAGTTCATTAGGAAGAGTTGTTATTACAACAATTGCAATGGGATTTTCAAAGCAGCATTGAAATGCTCATAGCTTGAGTCCTGAAATATTGGTTTTCTGAATAACACCACGTTATGGGTTATATGAAAAAACTTGAAATAGGTTTCTAAAAGACTTTAAGAAAAGAGCAACTAAAGTCAGGCCCAGATTACCCATAAGGCCGCCCGAGGCCATGGCCTCGGGCGGCAGATTTGGGGGGCGGCAGTTCCGGGCCTGAAGGAAGAGGGACAAGAGCCGGGGGGAAGTCCCACCGCCCCTATGGCGATTGCCGCGGCTTCCCCTGCCGCTGCCCCGCTTGTGCAGGCGGGCGCCACTCCTTCCTTCAGTGAAGGGGAGGAGGGCGGCGATACAAGCCGCCCGCTTGTGTTTGGGGTGCAGGCGGCGAGGCAGCGCGAAGCCGCGTGAGTCTCCCTAGGGGTGGGACTTCTGGCGGCGCCTTGTCCGTCACGCCCGGCAGCGGCTCCGCCCTCCTCCCTTCAGTGAAGGGAGGGGTGGAACGGCGTTAGGAGAAGGCGCCGCTGGAATTCCCGCCCCTAGGGAGACACACACGGTTTTCGCAGCCGCCTCGCTCGCCCGTACCCCAAACACAAGCAGGGCGGCGGCGGGAAGCGCGTGAGTCGCCCTAGGGGCGGGACTCCAGCGGCGTCTTGTCGCTAGGACTTCAGTAAGCGCCGCTGGAAGTCCCACCCTAGGGCGTTGGCGCGGCTGCCGCCCGCGCCGCTCACCCGTGCCCCAAACACGAGCAAGGCGGCGGCGGTGAAAGCTGTGTGAGTCGTCTAGGGGCGGGACTTCCAGCGGCGCCTTCTCACGCCGGTTCAGCCCCTCCCTTCACTGAAGGGAGGAGGGGTGGCGCCGCTACCGCCGTGACGGACAAGCGCCGCTGGAGAGTCCGCCCTAGGGAGACTCACGCGGCTTCCCCGCCGCCACCCGCTTGTGCGGGCAAGCGCCAGTCCTTCCTTCAGTGAAGGGAGGAGGGGCGCGGGTGCGAGCGCGGCGGCAGCGGTGAAAGCAGGGTGAGACTCCCTAGGGGCGGGACTTCCGGCGCCTGGTCGTCACGCCGGCCCCGCCTCCCGCAAGAGGCCCCCCGGGAGCGGCATTTAGACAGGGGGGCCTTGGGCGGCACAGCCCGCTAATCCGGGCCTGACTAAAGTCGTTGGTACTGAACATCCTATAACAGGTTTGGTCCATGTAAACCAAATTTTAAAAAATGGTTGATTAAAAATGGTTCAAAACTCGCTACAAATGTAGCGGGCACTGGCGCTCAATTTTAAATGATTTCCGAAATTTTCTGGGAAATGCTTCAAAATTTCGGAAATGTTGGAAATGCTTCGTTAATGGCCGCATCCAAACTGGGTCTGTGATAATGGAGGGGGCGAAAGGAGGGCCTCCCCCAAGGAACGAAGGTAGGTGGGGGGCGAGGTGGTCACGAAGGTAAGTGGGTCCCAAACCGTTTAGGGCTTTATAAGTGATGATCTGCACCTTGAATTGGGACCAGAAAATAAGCGATAGCCAATGGAGCTCCTTAAACAGGGGTTGACCACTCCCTGTAATTTGCTCCAGTTATTAATCTGGCTGCTGCACGTTGGACCAGTGAAGTTTCCGGGCCGTTTTCAAGGAAGCCCCACGTAGAGTGCATTACAATAGTCAGTGTAGAGGTAACTAAGGCATGGACCACCATGGCCAAGTCAGACTTCACGAGGTATGGTTGCAGCTGGCACACGAGTTTTAATTGTGCAAAGGCCCTCCCAGCCACCTCCGACACCTGCGCGTCAAGCAACAGCGCTGAGTCCAGTAGGACCCCCAAACTGCAGACCTGTGACTTCAGGGGGAGTGCAACCCCGTCCAGCACAGGTTGTCACTCAATACCCCGGTCAGACCTGCGACTGACCTGGAGGACCTCTGTCTTATCGGGATTAATTTTCAGCCTATTCGTCCTTTTTGGGCTGTATGGCCATGTTCCAGCAGCATTCTCTTCTAACGTTTCGCCTGCATCTGTGGCTGGCATTCTATTCATATGAGCTTACCGAAGAATTAAGTATGTTTTCAGTTCATTTAACTTGCTACACACTGTGGCTGAGAAATGGTCGTTATTTCCCCCCTAACTGGTATAAAAATATCCTTTCACACAATGTTTATTAAATTGGTAGTTTTGTTATTACCACGCCTTAGTTACCTCTAGACTGGACTATCGCAATGCGCTCTACGGCCCGGAAATTCGAACTGGTCCAACGGGCGGCAGCCATGTTACTAACTGGAGGTCAACCCCCCTGTTTAAGGAGCTCCACTGGTTGCCATTTATTTTCCGGTCCCAATTCAAAGTGCAGGTTTTGACCTACAAAGCCCTGAACTGTTTGGGACCCGCCTAACTGCGTCACCACATTTCAATCTGCGAACCCATGCAACCTCTTTGATCTTCCGGTGAGGCCCTTCTCTCGCTCCTGCCCTTATCGCAAGTGTGTATGATGTGTTAATGTTAATTGTATTTTAATGTGTTTTAATGTTGTATGTTTTTGGTTTTATATTGTATTTTATTATGTTGGCATCGAATTGTGCCTTTTGTTAGGCTGCTCCCCCCTCGGGGGTAGAGAAGAGCAGGGTAGAAATGTTGGAAATAAATAAATAAATACACTTGTGGGGACGAGAGAGAGGGCCTTCTCTGTGGTGGCCCCTGACTCTGGAATTCACTCTTCAGAGATATTAGGCAAGCCCCCACCCTGGCAATCTTCAGGAGGAGCTTGAAAACTTGGCTGTTCCAATGTGCCTTCAATGACTGAGTGTATGATAATCCCTGACCAAACTCTGCATATAATGCCCTCAGAAGCACTTTATTTTTTTGGTTGTGCAATTAAATCCAAACTCATCCCCTGGATCCCCTCCATGATACTTTACATTGTCCTATCTCCCAGTGTTTTAAAATTTTGGCCCTGCCCACGGTGATTGTTTTTAGTATCTTAATTCATTAATTGTTGTGTTGTTTTATTTACATTGGTTTTGTAGTTTTTCTATTTTTTAATTTCTGTTGTGCTCTCGTGTTACATTGTGTTTACTGTATTGATGGGCATGGCATCATGTAAGCCCCCTCCCGAGGCCCCTTGGGGAGATGGTGGCAGGGTACAAATAAAGATTATTATTATTATTATTATTATTTTAAAGAAGAACATGGGATATCCAAAAATCTGGAAAACACCCCGTGAACCACAACTGATTGTCAAATTTCTTCTGACACTACTCATGTTGGAGAGCTCTTATTTCTCACTAACAAACGTGAGTTTAGAAAAGTTTGAAACTGATAAATGGGCTGGTGAAATATACCAAATTTTAGTTATCGGTAAGGACAATCCATTTACAAATGTCATAGCACCGGGAAGTGGCGCAGCTGGCTACGTGTCAGCTGCAGAAGATCTCTCTGACCGGTAGGTCATGAGTTCGAGGCCTGGCCAGGGTGGGTGCCCGACCTTAAGTGTAGCCTGCTGTCGACCTTTGCAGCCCGAAAGACAATTCATTTGTCAAGTAGGAGATAAAAGTACCACATTAAGTGGGGAGGCAAATCTTGACTGATTTATGAGGCCATAAAGAACTCCAGGAATCGCTGAAAGGAATGCGGAAGAACAACAAGGGAAGCTGGAAAATGCTGAGAGAGAGGAGGAGTGCGTCAGCTCCCCCTGGTGGCCAGAAGTTTGTCAGAAGTTTGCCAGAAAATTGCCTCTTGGTTCGTCTTTGTTCGTCTATGTTCGTCAATATATGTATATGTTGAACTGCAGGGATTGTCTGCAAGTATATGTACTGTAACCCGCTCTGAGTCCCCTTCGGGGTGAGAAGAGCGGAATATAAATGAAGTAAGTAAGTAAATACGTAAATAAATAAATATTCCTAAATTCAGAGGGCTTCAGTTGTGCCTTACTCCTTCACTGATGACTGTCACGGTAGCATCGGCAACATTCATGGTGACAGGCATCCAGTCTTCTCTGCCAGAGGAAGCCATCAGACTCTCGACAGCACTATTTAGCGTGTCCATCCCTATAATCGAAGCAGGAGAGAAAACATCAGATCAGTCCACTGGCCCTACTGAAACATCTCCAGCACCTGGCTCCCTCTCCTTGAACTGCATCTCTTGCTACTTGCTCTTCTTTCAGATCCTGGGAGAACTATTACTGGTGCTATGGGAGACTACGGTCCAACAACAAACCTGGAGGGATACTTTTTTCCACCCTGGTTTTGTGGTCCTAATAATAATAATAATAATAAAAAACAGAGATGGTGCAATTCTGAAGCCTGCCCACTCTTGCATGGCTGAAGTTAGGAACTGGCAAGTAGGATTCTTTGTAACCTGCCCTGAAAACCGTTATTTTTAATTTTAAAAGTTAACGGGTGGGCATTTATGATTTTAAAAAATCAATTAGGTATTAAGGATCAGTGTGTGATTTTTTCACTTTCCCAGCAAAACAAGTTTGTGAGTTTTCTAAGCATAAAATGGCGCAGCTGGCTCGGTGTCAGCTGCATAAGATCTCTACTGACTAGAAGGTCATGAGTTCGAGGCCTGCCCGGGTCGAGTTATTGTGTAACCTGTTGTCGACCTTTGCAACCCGAAAGACAGTTGCATCTGTGAAGTAGGAAATTAAGGTACCACTTAGTGGGGAGGCTGAATTTAACTGATTTACGAGCCACTCCGGCAATATTGTTATATGTACATTGTAAGCCACTCTGGCAGTATTGTTGTTTGCTGTAAGCCGCTCTGAGTCCCCTTCGGGGTTGAGAAGGGTGGCATATAAAAATAGTAAATAATAGTAATTATAATAATTATAATAATAAAAATATAAAAAAATCTCCAGAAAACATGCTGAGGAATGAAGGAGTGCAACAGCTCCCCCTGGTGGCCAGATGTTAAATTGCCTCTGTCTGTCTTGTGTGTTTGTGTGTCTAAATGTAATGTGTACATTGTAATCTGCCTTGAGTCCCTGCGTGGGTGAGACGGGCGGAATAGAAATAAAGTAAATAAATAAAATGAAATATCACCTTTGTCATCTTTAAAAGATGTAACTAAACAACACAAGGGAAGGGGAGTAACAGGAGGTAATGTCCTAGATACTCAGTGCAATGCAAGACCAACACAGGTCATAAGCAAAAATATAAAGCATTTAATACAATCACAAGATATAGGAATGTAGAGGCAATGGGCCTCTGGGGAGAGTACAACAGGTGAAATATCACTCTATCACAAAACAAGGCAATAGGCCACAGATATCCTATATAAGCCCACAATGGGGTCAAGGCGCCTCCTAAGCATGTACAAACATATCAAACATAGATGGAATATACACATATACAAATATAAACTGAAATTGGCAGGGGCCCCTCAGGTAGGGGTACTCCCTGGGCGGAAGGAAAAGGACCACCCTTCCCTGAGTACATACGGTTGTAAGTAGAAACCCAAATGATCCAGACGCAGGTCTGGAGGCTGGGTGGATGAATGAGCAGCAAATGCTGTGTCAAGCCGAGAAAGGATCAAAGCCGCTGCGTGAATGCCACGACGCGGCTGCAGCTCCTCCACCACACTCAAATGGGTGGAAGGAGAAGGAGGGAGGGGGAACCCAAAATAAGGTACCCCTCAGCAATGGGCAAATGCCCTTGGAGATCGATGACGCGCCTCCACAGATTGTGGAAACGCCAAGCAGCAAGATCGAGCAGCCAAACCAGGAAGTGGCCTGTAGCCAATCAGTAGAAGCAGCGTCTCCCAGCGGTGCAATGCCTCGGCGGGAAGGACGGGATCGTCAGGAAAGATGTATAGGGAATACGAAGATCACAGGGCTGTATGGGAGAAGATCCAGGGAAAGGGGATTCCAAACGCCATGGAGGTGCCGAAGTGAGGTTCCGTGGACCATAAAGCCTTGTCAAACCCTAATGGGTAACATCACATATGGCATCCAAATGGACAAATGAAAAATCATGGGGAGGGCCCCATGAAACGCCAGGTTCTAGCCGCGGACGGCACTCAAGTAATTGGCCAAGTCCGTTTCGCCTCTAGCGTCGGCTTGTTCACAGCGGCGAACCATAGGAAGCAATATCCACAGATTTGTAGTACTACAAGTACAAATATCAAAAGGCACATAAGTTATACACTTCCAAAAGCACACATAGCTTGAAGCAGTATGGTAAACAGCATAATAGCACAAAGTAATACATACCATCACAAATAATCACAGCAACATCGCAGTTGTGGGGAAGTATTGACCCTTAGGTAAGGAGAAGTGGAACACATAGCCCTATTTATGATACAGAACAATCATTGAAGTCAGCTGAAACAAGGAGGGGGGGGGGAATTCACCTAAGGAGCTCATTGATGGTGCGATTATCGTTTAAACCACTAGGGTGCTCACAGGCGACCATGGAAATCCACCATGATTCAGCCCTCAGCAAAGCGTCCTGCATGTTACCATAGGGATGTGTCTTAACCCTTTCAAGGCCCAAAAACTGAAAAGACTCAGGGGAATGATTCATTTGTAGGAAATGCCTGTAAAGTTCTGTGGAATTGTTTTTGTTCCTGATTCTCGATTTATGTTCCGAGATTCTAGTCTTCAAGGGACGTGATGTAACCCCAATGTAGACTAGGCCACACTCACAAATGAGTGCATATACTACATTATCCGAGGCACAGGTAGTGAAGTCCCTGACCCTGAATGTTCTTCCTTTGTGGGGGCTATATAGGGTTTTGTCACGGCATACCTGCGTGCAGCATATACATTTGCCACAAGGCCTACAGCCAGGAGAGAGAGAACTACGCAGATTTTGAGGAGCATACTGTGTATGAACCAATAGATCCTTGATATTCCGTGTGCGTTTAAAGGCCTGTATCGGGAGTTGCTCAAGTCCTGGGATGTGAGAAATTAAAGGCCAATATTTTCTAATGTGTGGAGTCAAATATGTGGACCATATGAGTCTTTTGGGAGGGTTTTTTCTCCGTTCTGGGCGTCAAGAGTTGTTTTCTAGGGATTCTTTCAGCTTTATTTCTGGCTTTTTGGATTATAGAGGGGGGATATCCCCTTTGTTCAAGTTCCCACGATAATCTGTCAGCTTCCTGTTTAAAATCACTCATGTATGAGGAATTTCTTTTCAATCTGATAAATTGAGAAAAAGGAAGATTGGACTTCAGAGCAAAGGAGTGATAACTAGCGTGATGCAAGATAGAGTCTTCCTTTTTCCCAATTTATCAGAGGGGTACCTTATTTTGGGTTCCCCCTCCCTCCTTCTCCTTCCACCCATTTGAGTGTGGTGGAGGAGCTGCAGCCAGCCTCGTGGCATTCACGCAGCGGCTTTGATCCTTCTCGGCTTGACACAGCATTTGCTGCTCATTCATCCACCCAGCCTCCAGACCTGCGTCTGGATCATTTGGGTTTCTACTTACAACCGTATGTACTCAGGGAAGGGTGGTCCTTTTCCTTCCGCCCAGGGAGTACCCCTACCTGAGGGGCCCCTACCAATGTCAGTTTATATTTGTATATGTGTATATTCCATCTATGTTTGATATGTTTGTACATGCTTAGGAGGCGCCTTGACCCCATTGTGGGCTTATATAGGATATCTGTGGCCTATTGCCTTGTTTTGTGATAGAGTGATATTTCACCTGTTGTACTCTCCCCAGAGGCCCATTGCCTCTACATTCCTATATCTTGTGATTGTATTAAATGCTTTATATTTTTGCTTATGACCTGTGTTGGTCTTGCATTGCACTGAGTATCTAGGACATTACCTCCTGTTACTCCCCTTCCCTTGTGTTGTTTAGTTACTCAGGCACCATAGCCTCATTTTCTCTTGTGTTAGATTGATCTTTAAAAGAAGTTCGGGTTAATGATGACGATTTATTTATTTTTTAATTATTATTTTTTGGTTTTGTTTTGCACTCATGTTCACAACATTCAATATAAACAGTATACAAAATAATGTACATTTTGCCACCACCTAAGCCTGAACAAGTATACATTCCTTTGCCATAAATATATACACAAATAATATCATATCCAAAATTCCTGTTCAACGAGGTTGTATTGCTTTCCCTTGTCACTCTCTAAAATCTATGTAATGAAAATAGTATTATTTATTTATCTTATTTATATACCACTTTTCTCAGCCCGAAGGCGACTCAGGGCAGTTTACAAATGGCACAATTTGATGCCCCCACAACATAAAAATATTATTATTATTATTATATCCTCTGCGATTGGGGACAGCGAGTGGAGAGGGGAGACCTGGTTTCCGAGAGGTCTACACTTGTTTGTGGAGTTCCCCAAGGGGCCATTCTCTCCCCACTGCTCTTTTACATCTAGATGCAACCTCTCGCTCAGCTGGTTCGGAGCTATGGGCTGGAGTGTTACCAGTACCCTGATGACACTCAGCTTGTTCTGCGAATGGATGGCCGGCCGGACTCTGTACCTGATAATTTCCAGCAGTGCCTTGAAGCCATGACTGGATGGCTGCGTGCTAGCAGGTTCGGGGTGAACCCGGTAAAGATGAAAATCTTGTGGCTGGGTCACCCTGGTGGAGGGGCTGTTTGGTTGCCTACCCTACCTCTGTGTCCGTCGTCCTTTGTGAAGAGCCTGGGAGTCCTGCTGGACCGTCTGCTATCAATGGTGGCTCAGATCTCCAATGCCAGCAGAGTAGCTTTTTTTCCATCTCCGGCAGGCTAGGCGACTGGCTCACTATCTGACCAGGGAGGATCTGGCCACAGTGATCCAGGCCACGGTCACCTCGAGAATAGACTACTGTAACACCCTCTACATTGGCCTACCTATGTTGGCGATCCGGAGTCTCAAGCTGGTGCAAAATGCAGATGCTAGGCTTCTCACCAGTACGCCGGTGAAAGCTCACATAACACCAATATTGCAGCAGCTGCACTGGCTACCAGTGGAGCACCGGGTCTCCTTCAAAGTGTTGGTTATCACCTTCAAGGCCTTATATAGTCAGGGGCCAACATACTTGAGGGACCGTCTCACCCCATATCAGCCCCAGAGGTCACTGCGCTCCACTGATCAAAATCTTTTGATGATTCCTAGCTGCCGCTCATATTGGCTGACATCGACAAGACGGCGAGCCTTTACCATCACAGCTCCAACTCTTTGGTACGCTCTGCCAGAAGATGTGCGAGCTTTGAGCGATCTAACAAAGTTTCGCAGAGCGTGCAAAACGTTTTTATTCCAGCAGGCTTTTGGGGGGTTAACCAGCTGTAAATAGTTTTATAGTTTTTAGTTAAGAATTTAATTCTTTCTGTTGTTTTAAAGTGTGTTTTTATATTCCCTGTAAGCCGTCCAGAGCCCTTGGGGAAAGACAGCATACAAAACTGAATAAATAAATAATAATAATTATTATATAGAGCACATATAATTTATCTGAAGTGTATCCACCGCTCTCTATTTAAAGAGTATATCTATTTCACCTAAATTATAAACAGAATTGGAGCAGGGAGGGGCGGGGAGGCAGGAATCTAGACTGGTTTTACTAAACTAAAATTATGGTGTTTGCTAAACGACCCAAGAAACACAGCTGGAGAATAGATGGAAACAAAATAGAGCAGGTCTCAAGCTTTAAATATCTTGGAGTAACCCTCCATAGCAGCAACAGCAGGAAAGCCCATGCAGAGTGTGCAGCAGAGACAGCACAAAAGAGTTCATCCGCTATCTTAAGATATCTCAGGACGGGAGGAGGTCACTTTATACTGGCGGCACTTAAACTTTTTGAAGCAAAATCAGTCGCACAAATGCTGTATGGAGCCCAGCTTGGACCCCTTCTCAAATTATGCCCCACTAGAGCGTGTCCAATCGAAATTCCTAAGAGCGGCTCTACAGGCTCCCAGATGTGTCCCTAACGCTACCCTGCGATTGGAGACAGGCTTCGTGAAAGTGGAAGCGAGAATATGGACAGCTATTCTCAATTACTGGCTACACCTATGCTTCTCCCCATGTGGTCTTGCCCCCTCATCATGAGAGACGACTTCCAGTCCACATGGATTAAAACAGTAGCAGCAAAGATCGCAACGCTAGGTTTCTCCCAAGGACAATTGCTAGGCATGAGATGGGACCAAGCCAAAGATCTCATAAAGCAACGGATCCTGGACATAGAGCGCCAATCTGACCTAGCCTGTTCCCCAGCCTTCATTGTTAGTGAAGCCACCAGATACCTCACTGCCCCCCATGGCATACCTAACAGACCTGGAGGTGCCCAAACACCGAAGGGCTTTTACCCTGGCAAGATGCCATGCCCTCCCATCGGCTGTATTGAGGGGAGGTATCAGAAGGCCCCCTTCAAGCAGAGACTATGCCCCTGTGGGTCTGGTCATGTGGAAACAACTGAGCACGTGCTTCTTCAATGCATGTTCTACAGAGATCTTAGATCCAATCTCATTGACCATGGCTTTTAAAGTACCGGGCGCAGTGAAAGATGTTATTCCACCCTGCTGCTTTTGGACTCTAACACTGCAATGACTTACAGTGTTGCTAAGTTCTGTGCTGCTGCCCTTAACATCAGACGGGTGATGATTGACATCGTAAGGCAACAATATCCTGTCTTTTTAAAATACATTTTTATACTGATTTCTAGTCTGATTTTAAATAACTGTTTACTGGGGAGTTGTCCTTCTCCTCTTAGGGCGCTTGTGCCCGCTTTGTGCTGGTCTGTGACCGTAATAAAGTTTTGATTGATTGATTGACTGGTTTTAATCTCTTTTTGTTTTCTACTTGTGAAAGAAGACGGAAATGAGCTCTTAGATGCTGCAAGTAATTAAGATAACTATAGAGGGGCCGCGGCTAGCACAACAGGTTAAACCACCAGCTACAGAAGATTTTGCAGACTGCAATCTTGGCAGTTCAAGCCACGGGTCAGGATGAGCTCCTGCTGTCAGCCTTAGCTTCTGCAATGCAAGTAGATAAATAGGTACCACTTTGGCGCGGAGGTAACAGGAGCACCTGAAAACATGCTGGCAATTTGATCAGGAAGGTGTCCATGGACAACGGGCTTATTGGCATGGAAAAATGAAACAACAGCACCTCCCGATGGCCAAGGCGAGCACAGCTTCCAGGTGCCGGAGATGAAAAAAAGGGAAGCCTTGCCTCTGTTTATGTACTGTCTGTCTTTGTTGTCAATTGTATAATGGCATTGAATGTTTGCCATATACCGTATATATTCGAGTATAAGCTGACCCAAATGTAAGCCGATTTTTACCACAAAAACTGGAAAATGGATCGACTTGAGTATAAGCCGAGGACGGAAAATGCAGCAGATATTGGTACATGTCAAAATAAAAATAGATACTAATACAATCGAATTAATTGAGGCATCAATAGATTAAATGTTTTGAATATTTACATAAAACTGTAATTTTAGATAAGACGGCCCAACTCTGATTAAACCATTATTCTAATTTTCTTCAATGTAAATGTACTTACGTATCCTTCGGATGATAATAAAGAGGGTAAAAAAATAGTAATGTAATAATAACAATAAATAGAGTAAAATAATAAATGTAATAAAATAATGATAATAATAATAACAGGGTAAAATAATAAATAGCCTTGACTTCAGTATAAACCGAGGACTTTTTCAGCCTAAAAAAAGGGCTGAAAAACTAGGCTTATACTCAAGTATATACAGTATGTACCCTGTAATATGTTCAGAATCCCCTTTGGGAAATAGTAATATAAATAAAGTATATTATTATATTATTGTAGTAGTAATGGACAAAGAAGCTTATACCTACCCACTGGCCTAGCTACAGGTAACATGCCCAAATACTGTACATGAAACTTCTGCACCAGTTCAGTCTTTGGCGTTGGGAAATCTACTGCATGGGAACAACAACAACAATGACAAAAATCAATTTCACCTTGTCTACATTCACATCAGGCAAACAAGCAACGTTCTTATTTCAATGACAGAACAGAAAATGACCAGATAATTGAACTCAAGGGATACTATTATTGATCGCTATACATTTGCCTTCCTTCTCCCTCATATTAAAAAGATCCAAATCGATTTCTGATGAAAGTAAGGAAAAGTATATTATAATTTTGGGGGGGAGTAAATAAAACGTTCTCAAATGAGAAGCAAAAAGAGAGAAAGGAGAGAAAACATTGAGCTCTATTGCTATAACCTAAAATAAACTGATTATGCTCATGCCCAGTGTAAGGACTGGGCAAGGAGCCATGGCTTAGAAGAGGAGCCATTCTAGGATTTTTCTTCTGAAAAAGTAGACTTTCTATGTGTTGGCAAAAGTTTTATGGCTAGAATAATTGGGCAAGGTAATTGAGTAGGCGGTAGTGGGACAGCTGCAGAAATTCTTGGATGACACAGCCGGCTTAGACCCCTTCCAGTCCGGTTTCCGTCCTGGGCATGGGACCGAGACTGTTCTGGTTGCCATCGCAGACCAACTCCGTTGCCAGCCCGACCGAGGCGAATCGGCGCTGCTAGTGCTTCTTGACCTCACTGCAGCGTTTGATACTGTCGATTATGATCTGTTGATACACCGCCTCGCCGTGTCTGGAGTTTGTGGGTTCAGCTCATTTCTCCGGAATTGGGAGCAGTGAGTAGAGTGGATGGGACAAGTCTCCGAGAGGTGCCCCCTTTACTGTGGGGTGCCACAAGGGGCTATCCTTTCCCCTCTTTTACTTAACATCTATGTTCGACCGCTCACTCAGCTGGTATGGCGTTTTGGACTGGAGTGTTATCCAGGCCCGGATCAGGCCCTTTTGCCGCCCTAGGCCAAAGAGTCTGCCTCCGCCCCTCCCCACCCCCAGCTCCGCCCCTCCCCTGGCTCCGCCCCTCCATGCCCCCGGCTCCGCCCCTCCTCGCCGGATTGAAGGAAGGAGGGTGGGGCGAGGAGGAGAAAGAGGCGACCTCCCGCCGCACGTCCTGCGCACCGCCCACCCCTTTTCGGCAGGGCTGGCGCGACACAAGGGAGGAGGGGTGGCGGCGGGACTCCTCTCTGCCTCCTCCCTGGCGTGGCGTCGCCAGGCAGGGAGGAGGAGGCGAAGCCGCGCCGCCGCCCCTTCTCCCTTGCGTGGCGTGACGATGCAAGGGGGGAGGGCCGGCAGCGCGACTTCTCTCCGCCTCCTTCTCCCTGCCTGGCGACGCCAAGCCAGGGAGGCAGAGAGAAGCCACGCCGCCGCCCCTCCTCCCTTGCGTCGTCATGCCACGCAAGGGAGGAGGGGTGGCGGCGGGACTCCTCACTGCCTCCTCCCGGGCGTGGCATCGTCAGGCAGGGAGACGGAGGTGGAGAGGAGTCCTGCCGCTGCCCCTCCTCCCTTGTGTCGCACCAGCCCCTCCGAAAAGGGGTGGGCGGCGCACAGGAAACACGGCGGAAGGGCGCCTCTTTCTCCTCCCCGCCCCGCCTTCCTTCAATCTGGTGAGGAGGCGGGGAGGGGCGGAGTAAGGAGCGGAGCCGATCCTCCCTCCCTCCTAAATCAGAGCAAAGGGAGGGGGCCGCGCATGCGCCCTTTTGGGGGATTTTTTTAATTTTGGGGTCCAGATCCGCTGCCCCCCCAAATGTGCCACCCGAGGCCATGGCCTCGGGTGGCCTTATAGGTAATCCGGGCCTGGTGTTATCAGTATGCTGATGACACCCAGCTCCTTCTGCATCTGACGATCGGGGCAGTTTCGGTACCCAATAATTTCACCTTATGCCTTGAAGCCATGACTGGATGACTGCGTGCTAGCAGGCTGAAGGTGAACCCGGCGAAGACAGAGATGCTGTGGCCTGGCCACCCTGAGGGAGTGGAGCACCTGCTGCCTACCCTCAACAGTGAGCCTCTTGCTCCATCGGCCACTGTGAAAAGCCTAGGTGTCATTTTGGACTCCTTGCTATCGATGGAGGCCCAGGTCTCCGCCGTCAGTAAACAGACGTTTTTCCATCTTCGCCAAGCCAGGCAGCTGGCACCCTATCTTTCCGGGGAGGCCGTGGCCACAGTGGTCCATGCCATGGTTACTTCGAGACTAGACTACTGTAACGCTCTTTACATTGGTCTTCCTTCGTCAGTGACCCGGAAACTCCGTATGGTTCAAAATGCAGCTGCCAGGCTCCTTACAGGAACTCCTGTGGAATGTCATATAACACCTATCCTGTGTCAGCTGCATTGGCTACCAATCGAATTCTGGATCTCCTACAAGGTATTGGTTCTAACCTTTAAGGCCTTGTATGGCCAGGGGCCGACATACCTTAGGGACCGTCTCTCCCCCTATCAACCCCAGTGGTCACCTCGATCTTCTCAAGAGAATCTCCTATATATACCGGGCCCTAGAGAAATTCGCCTGGAGATCGCTAGGCGGCGAGCTTCCTCAGACAAAACTGTGGAACTCTCTGCCACCCGACATCCGAGCCATGCGCAAATTGAGTTGTTTCACTGTCGCACTAAAGACTTGGCTCTTTGGCAGAGCGTTTGATTAGTGGTTTTATTGATAATTTAAGTGTTTTATTGATTTATTCTGTAAGTCGCCCAGAGCGCCGTTGGTGGAGGGCGACTAAGCAAGTAATAAATTGATTGATTGAGAATCACTGGGTTGCTGTGAATTTTCCTGGCTGCATGGCCATGTTTCAGAAGCATTCTCTCCTGACGTTTCGCCCACATCTATTGAACCACCTAAACTGGGCCCTACAGGCCATTGGATACGCCACTACCGACACCAGAAGAGCTGCAATACCAAGAACAAGCCACAAAAATAGAGACAAAGATCCATCCAGAGGAAAAAGAGTTCTTACAATACATCAAAGGAACCACTGACCACAGAGGGAAGCTGATGAAGAGACATAACCTAAAAGCTATCTACAGATACTAAGACAATCCAACAAATGCTACGTTCAGCAAAGGACAAGAGGGATCCTCTCACCTCTGCAGGAGTCTACCTCATACCATGCAGTTGTGGACACGTCTATGTAAGGACCACCAAACACAGCACCGAAACACAAAACAAGGAACATGAAAGATACTGTGGACTAAGTCAACCTGAGAAGGCAGCCATAGCAGAGCACTTGATGAACCAACCTGGAAACAGCATATTATTTGAGAACACAGAAATGCTGGACCACTCTAACAACCACCAGGTCAGATTACACATAGAAGCAATTCTATGGGCAATTGCAATGGAGGAAACCATAAAACATGTATTAAATCTGGTTACCAGTATTAAAAAAAACCCTCTAGAATCAGGACAGTAAATAAAGAGCAACACTTAAAAAAACAAGGGAATTCCAGACAGGAAACAACAGGGCCAGCTAATACCTCTCAACAAAGGATTCTCCCAGGCCGGAAGCAGCCAGTCTTTGAAGCTGCAAGGCCATTTAATGTTAATCACGGTGGCCAATTGCAACATTCACACTTGTCTCAAACAGACAAAGGTTCATTCTCCCACCCTGGACATTATTCCACTTGCCTAGTTTCCAACAGACTTCACAACCTCTGAGGATGCCTGCCATAGATGTGGGTGAAAAGCCAGGAGAGAATGCTACTGGAACATGGCCATAAAGCCTGGAAAACTCACAGGAACCCTAGAACTTTCTAAGCTCCGACTGAGTCAAAACTTTTTTTAGTTGAAAGGATTAAAACAGTGTTTCTCAACCAGTGTGCCGTGGCACACTAGTGTGCCGTGAGCGATCATCAGGTGTGCCGCGAGAGAAGCTCTCTGCCCCCTTCCTTCCCCCTCCTCCTGCCAAACTCCTGCTGCTTGGGAGAGGAGGAGGAAAGGCCAGGTGGCGGCGAAGAAAAAGAAGGGACCGGGGCGCTGCCTCCTTCGGCCGTTTCCCCAACCAGCCTCCAATCCACCATGACTCTCGCCATGACTCTCGCCCCTTGCTTGTTGAAGCCGCACGGAGGAGCCCGCCTATTGAAGCCCGTCCACCGCTCATGCTCCTCCTCTGTGGGAGAGCTGAAGCCGGGGGGAGGAGGCATGACGCAGCCTGGGCTCCTTTCCCTTTCAGCACTCCACAGCTTTGCCAGCCTTCAGGGGCAGTGCCAAGACAGCGGTGGCAGAGACAGCACAATGCTGGCTTGGCACTGCCCTCTCAAAGCTGGCGAAGCTGTGGTAGAACTGAAGCCGGAAATAGGGTTCAGGGCATGGTGCGGCCTGGCCCTGCCCCCTCCCCCGGCTTTAGCGCTCCCACAGCTTTGCCAGCCTTGAGGGGGCAGGGCCAAGCCAGCGGTGGCAGAGCCAGCACAATGCTGGCTTGGCACTGCCCCCTCAAGGCTGGCGCAGTTCTGGGAGAGCTGAAGCCGGGGGGGAGGGGAGGCATGACGCAGCCTGGCTCCGCTCCTTTCCCCGGCTTCAGCACTCCCACAGCTTTGCCAGCCTTCAGGGGGCAGTGCCAAGCCAGCGGTGGCAGAGACAGCACAATGCTGGCTTGGCACTGCCCTCTCAAAACTGGCGAAGCTGTGATAGAACTGAAGCCGGAAATAGGGTTCAGGGCATGGTGCGGCCTGGCTCTGCCCCCTCCCCCGGCTTCAGCGCTCCCACAGCTTTGCCAGCCTTGAGGGGGCAGAGCCAAGCCAGCGGTGGCAGAGCCAGCACAATGCTGGCTTGGCACTGCCCCCTCAAGGCTGGCGAAGTTATGGGAGAACTGAAGCTGGGAGAGGGGGTGGGGCATGGCGTGGCCTGGCTCCTCCCCCTCCCCGGCTTCGGCACTCCCAGCAGGACACCATCCCCAGCGGTTCTTTACTGTGTTACAGTATCATTTTGTGTCATTTTGGTTGATGGTGTGCCCCCGGATTTTTTTAATGTTAAAAGTGTGCCACGGCTCAAAAAAGGTTGGGAAACACTGGATTAAAAAACAAAACCATGAAAGCCATTATTGGGCAGACTCAGCCAACTGTACAAGAGCAGATTCGGAACTAGGTTTGCCTTATAATATTAACCCAGTGTTTCTCAACCAGTGTGCCATGAGTGATCATCAGGTGTGCCGCGAGAAAAGCTCTCTGCCCCCCTTCCTTCCCCCCTCCCCTGCCGAATTCCTGCTGCTTGGGAGAGGAGGAGGAAGGGACGGGCGGCGGGGAGGAAAAAGAAGAAGCGACCAGGGCACCGCCTCCTTGGGCCGTTTCCCCAACCTACCTCCAATCTGTCATGACTCCCACCATGACTCTCGCCCCTTGCTTGTTGAAGCCGCGCGGAGGAGGAGCCCCGCCTACTGAAGCCCGTCCACCGCCCGTCCCAGCTTCAGCACTCCCACAGCTTCGCCAGCCTTGAGGGGGCAGTGACAAGCCAGCGGTGGCAGAGCCAGCACAATGCTGGCTTGCCCCCTCAAAGCTGGCGAAGCTGTGGGAGAACTGAAGCCGGGGAAGGGGGCGGGGCATGGCACGGCCTGGCTCCGCCCCCTTCCCCCGGCTTCAGCGCTCCCACAGCTTCGCCAGCCTTGAGGCAGCAGTGCCAAGCCAGCAGTGGCAGAGCCAGCACAATGCTGGCTTGGCACTGCCCCATTAAGGCTGGCGAAGCTGTGGGAGAACTGAAGCCAGGGGGAGGGGCGGGGCACGGTGTGGACTGGCTCCTCCCCTGGCTTCGGCACTCCCAGCAGCTGCTCCCAGCAGGTCACCATCTCCCAGCCATTCTTTACTGTGTTACAGTGTCATTTTGGTTGGTGGTGTGCCCCCAGATTTTTTTAATGTTAAAAGTGTGCCGCGGCTCAAAAAAGGTTGGGAAACACTGTATTAACCGATATAGTTCAAACTTTCCAAACACAACCCAAAACACCCCCAGAGCACGTTTTGGGGGTACATACAGTAGTAGGAAGTGTCCGTGGAAGTTTCCCCCTTCAGTCTGCAGTGGATTCCAGTTTTGTCATTTGAAATCTAGCACTGGATCATGGAAACAGGGTGCTTCAAGGTGGATGGTTCCACACACTACAATCAGAGTAGCGCTGTGCAATTTCCATCCTCCCAATTTTTTGGGGTGTGAAAAATGTTGTCGAGAAGCACCATTCCATACTACCTCTTCTCAATCAAACAAGCTATATATAATACTGTGTTTTAAATGTATTTCAGCAGTTATTTGAAGTTATTAACAGCCATTAAGTAGACAATGTGTAACGATAGAAACATTTCAGTACCTTGCAAAGGAACTTCAAGGGTAACATTTGTCCGGTCTTGTAAGGAGCTGCAAGCCACAGCTTTGGCATTCTTCCGTTCAGCCATAATCTGGAGATGGTGAAAATACAGTGTTTTCTCCCCTCAGCAAATGTCAAAAGTGGTATATGTTTTGTCCGAATCTTTAAAATGTTTTAATATTTAATATTGTAACTATGGTTAGCAAAAAAGCTGTGCAGACTCAATCCCATGTATAGCGTCTAAGATATATGTCATACTGACTTCAATGGAAATGGTAATATGCACACAATGGCTTTAAGATAATCCTCCCGAATTCCATATTAGCCATACTTCATCAAAGGATGCTGTAATGATCCTTACCATAGTAGGCCTGGCAGAAGTTTGCGGTGGTAGGCCGGAAAACTGTTTGGCCTCCTGTCACACCCCAGCCAGGTTCCAAGAGCAAACCAGACCAACGCCATGTTAAAAGCAAGGATGCAGAGAAGCTTGAAAGCAGGCCTCTGCAGCAACCTCTAAGTCAGGGCTGTCCAACTGGCGGCCCGGGGCCCGTATACGGCCCCCCAGCCTCTTCCCTTCGGCCCCCTAAGCTTTTTAATAAAAAATAAAAATTGAAAAATAAAATAAATAATAAAAATGTTTTAAAAAACCTACTTCCGGGTTCGGAGCAAGTATCGCGAGAATACGCAATCCAAACGGGATTTCGCTGTCAACGCGAGATCACGCCAGCGTTGACGGCGAAATCCCGTGTGGATTGCGTATTCTCGCGATACTCTTCGGCTACTCTACTACTGGATCGCCGAGGCCCACAGACGCGATTAAGACCTTCTTCGACTCAGTCGGTCGTCGCCTCTCTCATAGTCCGGGTACTCCTGGATCCTGCGCGTTTGGAAAAGGTAGGCTGAAGCAGGGGGCTCCTCAGGGGGCTCCTCATTCCCTCCCCCCAACTCCCCTCATGTATTTAATATTAAATTAAATATATTTAAAGATGAAATAAGGGGAGATGGGATACATTAAAATAAGGGGAGAGGGGAGGATGGAATTAAATATATTAAATATTAAATAAAAATAAGGGGAGAGGGGAGGATGGAATTAAATATATTTAATATTAAATTAAAATAAGGGGAGAGGGGAGGATGGAGTTAAATATATTTAATATTAAATTAAAATAAGGGGAGAGGGCGCCGGGGGAGAGGGCGGAGCCGGGGGCGGGGAGGGGGGGCGGGGGTGGAGCTGGGGGTGGGGCAGACCCTACGGCCCCCCAGGCCATCAGTGACCGGAATTCAGGCCCCTGGGCCGGTAGAAGTTGGACAGCCCTGCTCTAAGTGAACCCCAAGCACCCAAGGTTAGGCGCAGCCCTACTGCTTCACAGGCTGATAAGAGAGCCTGGTACCATGAAACAACCGATCCTCCCGGAAGGCCAGCTGGTGGCTCTAACGAGTTTACATTCCAATCAGACCAAGAGGCGATGGGAAAGAAAGTCTTCCCACCCGCTTCTGGGACCGAGCTCCGACGTAGCCAGCGTCTTATGGATCAAAGCAACCGGGGCCTATAAAGGTTCAGCCCAAAATGAGCTCGGGATCTCGTGCCAACGTTTCAGCTACCTTGCCAAACTTCATGGAACCTTGTCTGGGCCAGGGAGGGCCTTCTTGTTTTGGACTCTGAATCTTACCAAGCCTTGACTCAAGAAACTCCTAGATTTAGCCAATTGAGGCACCAAGATCATTGCTCATTTATTGGACTCTTTAAAGACTATTGCTTTGCTACAACTGGATGCTGGGAGCATCACTGAACTATTCTATCCTTGCTTCTTTATCTATTTTACTTATTCTAAATAAAGCATTTAACCGCAGTTGCTGTGTGTGGTTTACTAAGGGTCCTTCCAAGTTTAAGTCGCAACACCTCCATCTTGTGTGGGGAAGTCAGTAAGGTAGCCATTTTGGGGAGGTATTTCTAGGAAAGGAGGGGTGCTTAAGAACTCCTGAGTGTAGAAACAGAGTTGCCACAGGATTGGGTAAGAGCTGATGGGAGGAGCTAAACTGAAAGGAGGAAAAAGTGTCTTTTAAGAGACAGTCTGAGAGTTCTGACAGAAAAAGTCAGACAGGAATTTTAGAGCTCTCTCTTGGTTAAAGAGAGAGGTTGGCTCAGTGACTAGATATCTAACTAGAACGCTCTTAGGGAAAGAGTTAGTTAGATTGATCAATTAGGCCTGAGGGATTCAGGTTGCTAACTGCTATAGTTAGTGTGACTCACAGCTATTAAAAGGGATAGTAGTGTGAGGGAAGATTTTAGTCAGGTAAGTTTTGGAATAAGCTATCTGGGCTAGTTTAGGAGTAACTATACAGAGGGGAACCCTGGAAGTTAGATTCAGCGTTGTGTTTAAAGTAGAACTATTGTATCAAAGACTTGATATAACCACTTCAAAGAAACCACCAAGCTTTATCAAGATCTGTAACAATTACGCTTATGTGCCAGTTCTGTTACTACCGTGTTTCCCCAATAGTAAGACACCCCCCATTGTAAGACGTATCGGGGGTGTCAGGGGTGTCGGCTAATATAAGCCGCACTCGAAAGTAAGCCGTACCTCGCGCGCGCCGCCGCCGCCGCAACCAGCCCATCGGCCGCGGCACACCTCCATGGCGCACCTTTCTGCCAGGCCTCCAAGGAAGGGAGGGGAAGAGAGCCAGAGCGTGGCGAAGCAGCGCCGCATCAGAGTAACTTCTGGCGCCGCCGCCACGCCTCTGGCTTTTTCCCCTCCCTTTCGTCCAAGGAAGGGGGGGAAAGGAGCCAGGCGTGGCGAAGCAGCGCCGTGTCAGAGGACGCGACGCCGCTCGCCACGCCTCTGGCTCCTTTCCCCTCCCTTTCGTCCAAGGAAGGGAGGGGAAAGAGCCAGAGGCGTGGCGAAGCAGCGCCGCGTCAGACGACGCGGTGCCGCTCGCCACGCCTCTGGCTCCTTTCCCCCCTCCCTTCTTTCATCCAAGGAAGGGAGTGGGAAAGGAGCCGATGGGGCCGGTTGCGGCGGCGGTGGCGTGACGGCGGCAGCGGTGGCGGCGTGCGCGTGGCGACGGGGTACGTCTTAGTTTATATAAGACGTACCCCGAAAGTAAGCCGTAGGGGGACTTTTTTGGGGGGAAAGACAGTAAGACGCTGTCTTACTTTCGGGGAAACACGGTAGTTTCAACAATAAACATTCTTTGTTCTGTTTTGAAAAGTCAAGCCACAAAGTGTGCTCATTCTACAAAGAAGCCTCGAAGCCAGTTCCTGCATTTAAAGGGAGAAAACACCTCAGGCACACCTCACAGCTAGTGTTTGCCTGGGAGCCAGAGAGAGGGTTTTCTTTTAAAAGTCCATAAGGCAGCAGTGTTAGAGCCTAGCTCATTTTAGGTCCTGTAGAAGAATGTCAAAACCCTTATATTTAGTAAGGGTGGTGGCAGCAATTTTACTAGAAGAAAGAAGGATTTTGGGTGGCTACTCCAATTTGTAATACACTCATCAAATTCTAGAGGCAAGCAGGTGGGAGATTCAAGTAAAGGCCTGCCCTGTCACTCTGGTCAAACACCTAATTGTTATATTGGTGGCAGTGAGATCGAAAAGTAAGGTCCACCCTGCCTGAAGGCAATATCAGCCTTCAGCCACCTTTAACCTTTTATAGCTGCCATGCTGGATATTATAATATTTTGTTGATTCAATAAAGATGACTTCACTGAGTTGTCCACAGAGGGGAACAACATTATTTTAATCTCAAATCATGCCTGAACCCAGACCGCAAATCCTGCAAATCTCTTGGGATAACAGGCAGACAAATGTCAGTGTGCTGGAAGAAGCAAAGACTGCCAGCATTGAAGTGATGCTCCCATGCCATCAACTCCGCTGGACTGGCCACGTTGTCCGAATGCCTGATCACTGTCTCCCAAAGCAATTACTACACTCCCAACTCAAGAACGGGAAACGTAATGTTGGTGGACAGGAAAAGAGATTTAAAGATGGACTTAAAGTCAACCTTAAAAACTGTGGCATAGACACCGAGAACTGGGAAGCGGTGGCCCTTAAGCACTCTAACTGGAGGTCACCTGTGACCAGCAGTGCTGCGGAATTCAAAGAGGTACGAATGCAGCGTGAAAGGGAGAAACGTGCCAAGAGGAAGGAGTGTCAAGCCAACCCTGACTGGGACTGATTCCACCTGGAAACCGATGTTCTCACTGTGGGAGAACATGCGGATCAAGAATAGGGCTCCACGGCCACCTACGAACGCACCGCCAAGACACCAAACGTGGAGGACCATCATCCTTGGGCTACAAGGGATCACCTAATGATGACGATGAAAGACTATAAATTGTTCTTGAATTGTCAGTTTCTATTGAAACCATTTTCATTACATTGCAATACAGATATGTGTGCATATATAGATATTTAACCTCAAATCATGCCTGAACCCAGACCGCTACACATCCAAATATTCAGCTTCATCTAAGAAAGCTGGGAGTTGCATTGCCCATCACCAATAACAATGAGAGTAGTGAGACTATGGGCAGCTCATGCGATACCTCAAAAACTTCCCACTTTCTCAGGTACATAACTATTAGGCCTGGTTAGGTCCGTCGTATCTATATGAAATGTGTTTTAAATTCGTATTTAAATTGCTTTAGAAACGTTTTTGATGCACTGCAAGCACCCCGGAAGTGAATTACCAAATTCGAAGGCACCGCCGCCATTTTTCGTAAATAAATCGCCATTTTCGCAAAGGGATTTCCCTTCCCTGGCTTTCCCTTCCGTCGCCTGAGAACGGCCCCGTTCAGATCCGGGGGTAAGGCATGGGATTCCAAGTGTTAGTTCCCAAGTGGCCTCCCCTCCTCCCCTCCCCTCCCCCTCGCCACCTGGTAAGGCACCAATGGGTGTTAAAGCTAACGCCGCTGAGGAGGTGGCGGTGGGGGGTGGAGTGGGCCCTCTCCGCTCTCGGTCTGGCCGGCGGTGAGGGCCAGGAAGCAAAAACTGAGGGAAGACCTGGGCTGTCAAACCCAGTTTTGGTAGGTTTTTGCTCATTGCGTGTCCGCCATTAACGAATTGCGTTAAGTTTTTACGAAATAATTTTGACATTTTCACAGAAAATTTTGGAACTCCACCAGATACGAAACGCCAGCGCCCCCTACATCCGCAGCAGGTTTTGAACCTTTTTTTTTCTTGATCAACCAGGCCTAATAACTACCGTGTTTCCCCGAAAGTAAGACAGCGTCTTACTTCCTTTCCCCCCCAAAAAGTCCCCCTACGTCTTACTTTCGGGGTACGTCTTATATAAACTAAGACGTACCCCATCGCCACGCCCACACCACCGCCGCCGCGGGCGTCACGCCCGCAGGTGACACCTCCTGCCCCGCGCAGCTTTCTGGACAAAGGAAGGGAGGAAGGAAAGCCAGAAGCATGGCAAAGCGCCGCTGCATCAGAGTGACGCGTCGTCGCTCTGCCCCACCCCGGCTCCCTTCTCCCTCCTTTCTTGGAGAAAGGAAAGTAGGGGGAAGCGAGCCGAGGGCGGGGCAAAGCGACGACGCGTCAGAGTGACGCGTCGTTGCTCTGCCCCGCCCCCGGCTCTCTTCTCCCTCCCTTTCTTGGAGAAAGGAAAGGAGGGGAAAGCGAGCCGGGGGCGGGGCAAGCGACGACGCGTCAGAGTGACGGCGTCGTCGCTCTGCCCCGCCCCCGGCTCTCTTCTCCCTCCCTTTCTTGGAGAAAGGAAAGGAGGAAGTGAGCCGGGGCGGGGGCAAGCGACGACGCGTCAGAGTGACGCGTCGTCGTCTGCCCCGCCCGGCTCCTTCTCCCTCCCTTTCTTGGAGAAAGGAAAGGAGGGGAAGCGAGCTGGGGCCGGGCAAAGCGACGACGTGTCACTCTGACGCAGCGCATGCTTTGCCATGCTTCTGGCTCTCTTCCCCCTCCCTTGGAGGCCTGGCAGAAAGGAGGTGTGCCGCGGAGGTGTGCCGCGGCCGATGGGCCGGTTGCGGCGGCGGCGGCGTGGGCGTGGCGACGAGGTACGGCTTACATTCGGGTATGGCTTACATTAGCCGACCCCTGACACCCCGATACGTCTTACAATCGGGGGTGTCATACTTTCGGGGAAACACGGTATATATGCTACTTTAAGGTGATGAATCCAGATTCCCAGGAGCCAAAATCAGAACCTCTGGGGTTCCCGAGACGGCAACACCCTCTTCTTCATGACCCTTCCAGAAAGGAAGGAAGGAAGCTTACCTTAGAACAGATTTCGTGCAAGCTTGTGGCAATAGCTTTTGCTGGTGTGTCACATCGAAACACGTGACATTTCAAAATCCTTGTCTCTCTATCTCTTGCTACATAGGCAAAGTCCCTGTGTAAACAAAAAAAACCAACACAATTTAATAAAACCAGGGACACACATCCAGAATAATGATAGCATTTTTTTAAAAAAAAAACAACACTTAACCGGTGAGACCATAATGTTTCTAACCATGAAGAGCAGCCTCCCCTCTGCCAGCCCACCTTGTGGGGAAAAATATGCTTGCTTACAAGAAGGCTTGTTGGGTTGTTCTAGGTTTTTCGGGCTATATGGCCAGGTTCTAGAACAGGGGTGGGAAATTATTTTTTCCAAGGGACCACACGAGAACCAAAAAATATTATGGAGGGCCGCACCTAAAGGCTGAACTACATTCTAATCTATGTTATTTATTTATTAATTTACTATTAATTTTACACATCATTAATATTAACATATTACATCAAGAAATATTCATATATTATTAGTATTAATATCATAATTGTTATATTATAGTATATATATAGACATTATAATATGTTGAAATTATAATATAACATTATTATATTATTTATATTATTATAATATTATTATTATAAAATAATAATAAAAACCACTAAAATAAAATAAAATTAAAGAAAACAAGGTGCAAACCAAGATGAAGGCTGACATCCTGAAGAGAGGAAGGATCCCAAGATGGAATGGCCCAATGGACCCAACCCAGAGGACGGTGTGTGTGTGGCCTGCCTCAGAGAGACTGCCTGCCTGCCTGCCTGCCTGCCTTCTTTGCTCGGCCTCTCTCCTTGCCGGGGGGGGCTCCGAAAGGAGCTCGGAGGAAGGCGGGGACTCTTTGAACGTGGAGGTCAGCGGCCCCTCGGGAGCTCGGCCGCTTCGGGGCGGGAGGCAGGTTTTCCTGGCCGCCTCCCTCCTTCCTTCCTCCCCTCTGTCCTCCTCCCCTTCTGCCCTCTCTCTGCCTCCTCCGCGCCCTCAGCCACTCACTGCAGGGACACAGCAGGGACACAGCACAGCGCTCTGTCCCCGTGTCCTTCCACCAGGACCAAAAAGCAGAAGAAGAAGAAGAGAGCATCAAGTGATTGGAGGCGGCTCATTGCCCTGGCGACCCGGAAGATGATCAAGTTTTCTGGGTCACCAGGGTGATCAGCCCCCGTAAAGCGGAATTGATGCTTTTAGCAGAAGTACCGTCAGGAGAGAGTGATGCACAGCAAAGGCTTTAGTATAGCTGGCCTTAGAATAGTGAGGCAGTTTGCCAAAAGCCATGATGAGAATAATCAGCTCCGATTGGCAGAAGGGCACAAGCAGTGATTTGCTAGAAGAACATCATGTGCCTCTAGATAAGAAGTGGCCTGATTGGCCCATAGTCTACCATGCTGCGTTGTTTACGTTGTATCTGAATGGTTAGAAAGCGCGCATGGGCAAATGAGGCTGTTCCCGCTGGCTGGCACAAGGAATGGCTGTAGAAATGTTGCGATTCAAAGAACATCTTGCCCATATGGCAGATAACATAGCCTGGGAAAGGGAAATTAATACTGTGCCACAACTTCTAACAAATAAGAATGTAGTGCTGAACAATGCTTTGTGTAATTGGGTAATAAAATGGGTTCATGTGTGCCAGCCTATTGCAAGTTGTGAAGATGGGCGGGATCAAGGGACCATCGCCATTGAATGTATAAAAACTGAGTGTTGGCACTTATTCGGGGCTCTGCCCTTTGCAGCTTTATGCTAGGCAGACTCCGTCAGCTGATGTAAACAATAAAAGTTGGCTTCATTTGGACCAGTATCAATTGTTGCGTCATTCGTTCCTGTGCCCGCACGAAGGTCGCCGCCCGAGTGTCAGAGGTAATTGCCAGAGGAGTTTTGGGACTCCAGATTTCCGCTACACCCGCAGGTTGCAGAGTGTTCCCGCTGGAGGCCCAGATCGCCTGCAGGGATGCAGGCACTCCAAAGCCGCTGCTCCTCCGGCCTGTCTGCCGACGCAGGCCTCACAGAGCCCACGATGGGATGGCGGCAGCGGCGCCCCTTCCTCTTGGCCCCGCCCCCGACGCCCTTCTCCCCAGGCCGGACAGAACCGGCTGCCGGGCCAGATCTGGCCCGTGAGCCATAGGTTGCCCACCCCTGTTCTAGAAGCATTATCTCCTGAAGTTTCGCCTGCATCTATGGCAGGCATCCTCAGAGGTTGCATGGTCTCTTGGAAACTAGGAAAAGTGGGTTTATATATCTGTGGAATGTCCAGGGTGGGAGAAAGAACTCTGGTCTGTTGGAGCTAGGTGTGAATATTTCAATTGGCCACCTTGATTAGCATTTGATGGCCTGACAGTTTTTAGGTGCAACTTGTTACTGCCTGGGGGAATCCTTTGTTGAGGGGTGATTAGCTATCCTTTTAGGTTTGCTTTATAGGCTTGTTCTTCCTTTCACCCACCATGGCACTTCAAATCTTACCTAAGACATGCCTAAAGTTGTGCCAGGCTTCTGAGCAAGGATAGGGAACACATGGCCTCCCAGATTAATTAATTTCAGGAGTTTACCCCGCTCTTCTCAACCCCGAGGGGGGACTCAGTGCGGCTTACAGTACGGCACAATTCGATGCCTACATAATAACAATATAAAACCCCCAAAAAACCCTTCAACAGTTAAGATACATTAAAATACATTAAAACAGTTGCCTTAGCATCATACACATTCATTCCAGATTAAAACCATATGTTGCTCAAACTTTCAGCAGTTATAGCCAGAATAACCAATAACACTGGCAAACACATTTTGGTGTCTCAAATGTTAGCCCAGTTTATGGGTATATTTGACCTGCTGATTCCAAAATGGCCACCAGTTTTCCCTTATCAGCTCTAGTTTTTGAGATACAGAACATGTGGGCATCTACCAGTCACCATCTGCTCACCCATAGAAAACCACATTTAAGAAACTAGAGTTTATGAGCTCTATCCAATGCAATTCTTTGAATTTATGCACCAAATAACCCTCAAGAACAGGCTTAAAAACCAAGACAAGGAATTGGGGGGGGGGGGGTGTAACTGGGGTTGAGAGGAGCTGTGTCTGGCCATTGTAAATAAAGTTAAGTATCTAGGCATCCTTCTAACATCTAAAAACATAGATCTAATTAAAAACAATTACGAATCAAAATGTCTACAAGTCAAACGGGACTTAGAAAAGTGGAGGCACCTTAATTTATCGTTGCTTGGCAGACTATCTCTTATAAAAATGAACGTACTCCCCAAATTCCTCTTTTTATTTCAATGTCTCCCAATCCTGACCTCTGACAAACTTCTCCATGCTTGGGAGAAGGAGTTAAGAAAATTTATTTGGAAAGGGAAACGCGCTAGAATTAATTGGAAAACTTTGATAGATGATAAGGATAGGGGGCTTTGGAGCCCGGACCTCGTTGCCTATTACGAGGCTAGCGCATTAGACTGGGTCACCAAGTGGTCGCTACTAGAGGATACTCAGCTTCTGGCGCTGGAGGGCTTTGACCTCCGGACTGGTTGGCATGGGTACCTTTGGTACTATAAAGCAAGGATCGAGAGAAATTTTAACAACCATTGTATCAGGAAACCGCTATTAAGAACTTGGATGAAATATAAAGATAGGCTCTTCAGGAAAACTCCAAAGTGGCTTTCGCCCCATGAGGCGCATTTTAGGAGACAGTATGACAACGACAAATGGTTAAGTTACGATTCAATTCTCAAAAGATCAGGGCAGGTCCTTTTCATCAAAGATATAAACGAATTAAAAAACCTAGACGAATCTATAGATTGGTTCCAATACAAACAGATCCATGAGGTATACAAAAAAGACAAAGTACTAGGCTTTGAAGAGAGCGAGAACTTATGGGACAAAGTGTGCTCAAAAGAAAAAGGGAAGATAACCATTCTATATAAACACCTCCTACAGTGGAAAACTGAAGACGAATCCATTAAAAATTGTATGGTGAAATGGGCTAGGGACCTGGGGCAGACCATTCACTTGAAGTACTGGGAAAGGTCCTGGAAGGTCCACCTAAGGTTTCTCTATGCGTATGATCTGAAGGAGAATGGATTAAAAATATTACACAGGTGGTACCTAACTCCATATAGCATGGCTAAATTTAATAATAAGACCAGCAATAAATGCTGGAGGTGCCATAAAGAGATTGGGTTCTTTTTTCATATGTGGTGGGGTTGCAAAAAAATTAAAAAAAATTGGGCAAAGATCTACAGAATAATTAAGGAAGCTCTGAGGCTGGACTTTCCTTTTAAAGCTAGATATATGCTATTGGGTCTGTTGGACTTTGAAATAGATAAAAATAAGGAAAAACTTTTTATTTACTGCATCACTGCAGCGAGAATGGTGATAGCAAGACGCTGGAAGGATGAAACACCACCGAAAATTGACGACTGGCTCACCAAGATGCTCGAAGTCATGAATATGGACTGCCTAACAAAAGCAATAACGTACCAGTGGGAAGCCACAGATTGGACTCCGCTATTAGATTACTTAAAAGGACTGAAAAACATGAAAGGATATATAAACGACGATATTTGTAAATAATTGAAACAGTGACGGTTGGTTAAACTAGCCAAGAGATTGGGGGAAAGACCAAAATATCTAAGAAGTATTAGATGGAACGGTGGGAAGTGGGTAGCGGAAGTCTTATCTGTATTATTGGCTCCGGGGGAGGGCAGGGAGGGAGTGGGACGCGAGGGAAGGGTTATTCGTTGGTTTGTCTATCTGTTTGTTTTTACTCCTGTTGGAAATCTAATAAAAGTCTATTTTAAAAAAAAAAACCAAGACAGGGAATTGGGGGGGGGGGGGGTTAATTGGGGTTGAGAGGAGCTGTGGTTTCACAGTATGTAGAACAGTGGTTCCCAAACTTTTTTGGCCTACCGCCCCCTTTCCAGAAAAAAATTATTCACCGCCCCCCTAGAAATTATTTTTTTTAAAAAAAATTAATAGCAATCAAACAGAAAGATATGTGTATTAATGGAGTAGTTCTCAACCTTTCTAATGCCGTGACCCCTAAATAAGGTTCCTCATGTTGTGGTGACCCCCCAACCATATTTTCGTTGCTACTTCATAAATAATTTTGCTACTCTTACAAATTCTAATGCAAATATCTAATATGCAGGATGTATTTTCATTGTTACAAATTGAACATAATGAAAGCATAGTGATTAATCACAAAAACAATATGTTTGGGGGAGTATGGACAATGTATGATGGGATTTGCAGTACCTTCAATCGATTCAGCTCTGACTTCCACAGACCCCCACAAATTACAGAACTGGACCAAACTTGGCACAGAGAACCCACATGACCAACAGAAAATACCGGGGGAGTTTGGGAGGAATTGGCAGTGATTAGGTGAGATGTAGGACCCAAACAACTATGGATCTGGACCAAACTTGGCACAAATATTCAATATGCCCAAATTTGAACACTGGTGGGGTTTTGAGAAAATAGCCATTCTCATTTGGAAGTTGTGGTTGCTGGGATTTATAGTTCACCTACAATCATAGAGCATTTTGAACTCCACCAACAATGGAATTGAGCCAAACTTGGCACACAGAACCCCCAATCGTTCACCGCCCCCTTGAAGGGGTTCACCACCACCCCCCAAATTCCCCTGAGCCTCCCACCGCCCCCTTGGATCGCCTCACCGCCCACTAGAGGGCAATACCGCCCACTTTGAGAATCAGTGATGTAGAAGGATATAGGTTCCTGAGCCCTGCTTTTGAGAGTGCTTGTTGGAAAGACTGGAGTCTGATTTCCCTATGTTTTATCGAGAGTACACATCTTTGACCACAGAGATAACATTTAGGAAAGGCCAAAAATGAAGGCTTGCTCCAGATTCAACACAGATGCCATGGCCGGTCAAAATCATTTATGTTTCTGGCCTGGTTCCACCTAATACAGTGGTTCTCAACCTGTGGGTTCCCAGGTGTTTTGGCCTATAATTCCCAGAAATCTAGTTTACTAGCTGTTAGGATTTCTGGGAGTTGAAGGCCAAAATATCTGGGGACCCACTGGTTGAGAGTCTAATGTATGACTATTACATACAGTTACTGTCCCATGTACTAGCTATATTTACCTAAGGCAGGGGTCGGGAACCTCCTCTTTGACTCAGAGAGCCAGGAAAGCAAAATATTTGGAAATTTATTTCAGTGAGAGCCATATAAGATATATAATATATTTTAAGACTGAATTCAACTAAATTTGAGTATATACATACATACTATGAGAAAAGGATTCCCCCGGCAGAATGACGGTGTGTATGTCCAACCGAATAATCCGTAGACCACTCCACCCCTCTCCGCCCCTAAGACTGCTTCACTCTGCCCCTCTCCTACCGCCTCCTTCCATCCGTCCTCTTCGCTTGCCTCAGCCACGCCCGTCTCTGTCTCAGAAAAATGGCGGCGGCGGCAAAGGGGTCGGGGTCCGAGCGACATCACTCCCCCACTCACGCCGAAGAAGAGAAGGCCAATGGGAAGCCAAGGGGCTCTGCGCTCCCAATTGGCCGCCCGCGAGGTTACCGCTTTGCCCTTCCACTGGGCTCATTTGCATGCTTAAAGGGACAGTGGCCAATTCATGGAATACTAGAAGAGTAGTTGGGAGAGGCCTCATCGTGGGCCCCTCAGTCCAAGTCCATTCGGCCAAAGGGGCTGATGTCCTTCCCTCTGGCTTTCAGGCCCAAGAATCAGAACTCAGGGAGAGAGGCAAGCTGAGAGAGGCAAGCCGAGTGAGCCAGATGAAATCATCAAAAGAGCCACACCTGGCTCGCGAGCCATAGGTTCCCCACCCCTGGACTAAGGCATACGTTGCTTTGATTCAGACTTGCGTGTATGTGACTGTTTGAAATGCACTGATAATGCCATTAAAATTATCATATTGTAGCACAGCAGTTCTCGTTTGTGCCTGGAGAACTGGGGCTAGGACCCGGGGTCCCATTAGCATTAGGCCCTGCAGCTGCAGAACCAGATTCAGAGGATGAGTTGGAAGATTGGGGAGAAGGACAGTTTCCCTTCAGTGGGCCTCCTTCGCCCACGGAGAGTTTGGCATGGGAAGAATTGATGTTTGGCCCTGACGTAGATTCAGTTAACCAGGTGCAACTGGAGGGAAGCGATTGTGGGAGTTATGAGCACCCGGGCGGGAAAGGTTCACAGGAGCTCCTGAGTCAAAACATGGAAGCAAGCGGCTGGGAAGATCCCAGGAGGGACGCTCACATGCAGATAGTGACCCAGGGGGTGAGAGGCAAGGCCGAACCTGTGATAGGCGAAGTAGCATTGAGTCCCGCAGACGGGGATGGTACCGCAGCCTAGACAGGCCGAGGTCCGTCAGCGGCGTTTGCAGACGTCGAAGCCAAGAGCGTCGGGGACCTCGGCCGAACGATTAAGTATAGGAGTCGTGGGAACGAATCCTCAGTGCTTTCGCCACGTCTTATTTGAATAGGCGTGAAGCGAAGTGGGTCCACGGAGCTAAGTGAGCTAGTGGTCATCAAGTCCTGCCTTGCATCTGCCTTGCCTTGTTTCCTGATCCGCAGTGTTGCGCGGAGCCCTGCTTTGTTTCCTGATCCGCAGTGTTGCGCGGAGCCTTGCCAAGCCTTGCCAAGCCTTTGGATTTTGCCACGTTTGTTTTGGACATTATTGCTTCAAGCCTTTTGGATTAATTGCTATTCTTTTGGACAATATCTTTTGGACTGTTTTTATACTCAATAAAGTAGTTAGCCTTTAGTCCGTCTCTGTGTGTGTGATTAAGGGGCCGGTCAAGTCCGTGCAACGTGATACATATTTTTAAAAATTACAGTGTTCATCCTATAGACAATTTATTCAAACTAATTGCATCCAAAACGGATAGCTGTATTAGATGTTGATAACACAGCTTGCTATGCATGCCATAGTTCCTCAAAGTTGGCATATTAGCTGGCAAATCTGTCGCCACAGGCAAGGAAACTGCATAAGAAATTCCTTCACTGATTCTTCTTAAACCAGTCATGCTAGGCAGAGACTTGGGGGGGGGGGGAGAAACAAACAACCATCGGCTGTAATATCATTTATCAGCATTAGCGGCAACATCCTGAAGATAAGTTGACGTCCATAATGACTCTTATTGAGGAGGCAAATGAAGAAAAGCCATAACTTGAAACATAATTTTTTTAAAAGTAAGGTTTAGACCAGTGGTTCCCAAACGTTTTTGGCCTACCGCCCCCTTTCCAGAAAAAAATGTACTCACTGCCCCCGCTAGAAATTATTAATAATAATAATAGCAATTAAACAGAAAGATATAATGTATTAATATTTCTACCTTTTTTTGTAAAATATAATAAAGAAAGTTGTAAATTAGAAACATTGAAGTTTGAAATTATGAAACTATTTATTGAACTTAGAATAGAAAGGTAATACAAAAAAATAGTTAAAACATTCGAAATCGTCTTAATGAGAAGGATGGACCTGGTCTGCTGCTCCCAATCTAGTCATCCTTGGCTCTATTTTCGTCAGCAGTCATCTCAAATCATCGCGATTGACCATTTTGGCATTGGTTTCTTTTTTGTTAATACCTGGGTTACCGCACTGAATCCACGTTCCAGTAAATATGTTGAAGGACATTATTATTATTGTTATAAGACTCAACCAGTTGGAAGGGAACCCCAAAGGTATTATTCTTATTATTATCCCTTGCTTGGAGAGGAGGAGGAGGGCAGGAGGAGGGAAGAAGAGAGAGAGACACACACAGAGATGGATGGTAGCCTGTCACTTGGCTCACGCCACCGCCCCCACCGCCCTCTTACAGGGGTTCAGCGCCCCCCAAATTCTCCTGGGACTTCCAGCGCCCCCCCTAGATCGCCTCACCGCTCACTTTGGGAACCATTGGTTTAGATCACTGTTTTTCAACCTCTTTTATTACATTTACAAAATCTTGGGGCACACCACCAACCAAAATGACACTCTAACACAGTAATACATATAGTTAATATGTCTTTAAATGTATTTATACACTCAGTGTGAAACCTGGGCCTCTTTCGATGAACACAACATAGATATCCTGGCAGGAATGGCAGAAAGACACACACAAAGGTCTCGCTCAACAGCTATCAGTCTCTCTCTGTGTTCTTATGGATCAATAAGAAAGGAAGAAAGGGAAGAGAGAAGGAAGAATGGAACCAAAGAGCAAAGAAAGGGAGGAAAGAAACAGGTAGAGAAGGAAGAAAGAAAAAGGGAAAGAAGGAAAAGAAAAAGAGGGAAGGAAGAAAAGAGGGAGGGAAGGAGAGAAAGAGGGAGGGAAGGTTGGCCACAGCAACGCGTGGCGGGTACAGCTAATAAATTTATACAGCTAATATATATATATATATATATATATATATATATATATATATATATCTGAATGGTGGGAGTTGTAGGCCAAAACACCTGGAGGGAGGGCCCAAGTTGGCCCACGCCTGCTTTAAGTGAGCAAACCCTGTTAGTTTTCGGCCCCTGCTTAAAGGTGCCTCAACCCTGTGTCCCGAACGCCCCTTGACCCGCCTTGGCTGAGTGCGAGGGAATCACGGGAGTGGTAGTTTGACACTATCCTAAACATCCCCAAACTAAAAATCCCGGGATTCCCCAGCCTTGAGCCCTGGAAGACCAAGGGGTGCCTCACTGCATGAATGCTACGGTGTAGATCTGCCCCCAGGCAGCCCGGGGACCCGGGGAAATCCCATCCCAGGATCTTCTCTCTCTCTGCGCGGCTCTTTCTGCCTGACGCAGTCCCCGCCTTTTGGCTCAAACCCTTCTGAGGCCAAGGAAGGAGCGGAGGGGAGGAGGAAGCCCAAGAAGGCAAGTGGTGAGTAGAGGCTGTGTTTGCGGGTCTCAGGCAAGGGATCGAGCCCCGGCTAGGGCTTCCCGGTAGGACGGGAGGGCTCTCTCTCTCTCTCTCTCTCTCCTATCTCCAATTTCCCACGGCACACCTGATGATCGCTCATGGAACACTAGTGTGCCACGGCACACTGTTTGGGAAACACTGGTTTAGACAGTATTTTATAACATGAATAGCTAACAATTATATTCATTAATTTTTTCTCTTCTCGCTATTACACTTTTTTGTTCTCTGAAGAAAAGTTGTGTATAAGGTTGAGTTTTTAAAGTGGATTTGAGATGTAGAATTGTCTAGACCAGTGTTTCCCAACCTTTTTTGAGCCGCGGCACACTTTTAACATTAAAAAAATCCGGGGGCACACCACCAACCAAAATGACACAAAATGACACTCTAACACAGTAAAGAACGGCTGGGGGATGGTGGCCTGCTGGGAGCAGCTGCTGGGAGTGCCAAAGCCAGGGAGGGAGGGGCGGAGCCAGGCTGTGCCATGCCCCGCCCCTCCCCCGGTCTTCACCTCTCCCAGTAGCTGCTCCAGCCTTGAGGGGGCAGTGCCAAGCCAGCGGTGCCAGAGCCAGGACAATGGTGGCTTCGCACTGTCCCCTCAAGGCTGGAGCAGCTGCTGGGAGTGCCAAAGCCGGGGGAGGGGGCAGAGCCAGGCCGCACCATGCCCCCTCCCCCTCCCCCCAGCTTCAGCTCTCCCACGGAGGAGCATGAGCGGTGGATGGGCTTCAGTGGGCGGGACTCCTCCACGCGGCTTCAGCGAGCGAGGGGCGAGACTCATGGCGGATTGGAGGCTGTCTGGAAAAACGGCCGAAGGAGGCGGTGCCCTGGCCCCTTTTTTTTCTTCGCCACCACTCGGCCCTTCCTCCTCCTCCCCCAAGCAGCAGGAGTTCAGCAGGAGGAGGGGGGAAGGAAGGGGGGCAGAGAGCTTTTCTCACGGCACAGCAGGAGGTCCATCACGGCACACTAGTGTACCACGGCACACTGGTTGAGAAACACTGGTCTAGACAACATACCATAGAGAACGTGATGACAATTTGCTAACGTGATAATTGCTTTGGCTCAACAAGAGCTGATTTTCACATTATAGGAAGAAAGAGAAAAAATTAACTAGTTATTAAAAATATCAAAGTGCCGACGGATTGCAAGAGGCATGCTCACACTTCCCCGAGTCCTAGTTATGGAGCTGAGAGGCCAGCAACATTCATAAGCACCCAAACATCAAACCGGCTCTTATTCAGGGAAGAGTTCAGTTCTTCTCCAGCTTTCCCACTTTGTCAACATGTTTCTTTTGATGCCTTAATATTCTTGAGTGCTATGACTTTCCCTCCCCTTCCCAGTGTCATCTTCTGATCACGACCTCAGTCAGCGTTCCGAACATTTTAATGTCCTTTTTTTCAAGCTGGGAGTCTAAGGAAAAAATCCAACTGTTGCCACCATTGTAGGAGTATTGGTGGGTGGGTCCCTACTAGAAGACCACATTACTCTTTGTAGAATTTTCATTGCCTTGGATCATCACTGCAACCACAGACTAAAGTGGAAAAAAAATGTAAGCTCTTATTTTAATGATTAGATTTAATGATTATCCAAGAAACTCAAGGTAAACCAGTTTCATTTGTCTTTGACCAACTCTGCAAGCAGGTTATGCCGAGAGTGAGCATCTGCCCCAAGATCACACTGCTTGCTACCTCAACCCAAAGACTCAATATTTTTAATGCCGATAAGACAGAGGTCCTCAGTTGTTCGTCTGACCAGGATATTGGGTGGCAACCTGTGTTGGATGGGGTTGCACTCCCCCTGAAGTCACAGGTCCGCAGTTTGGGGGTCCTACTGGACTCAGCGCCGATGCTTGATGAGCAGTTGTCAGCGGTGGCCGGGAGGGCCTTCGCACAGTTAAAACTTGTGCGCCAACTGCGGCCATACCTCATGAAGTCTGACTTGACCATGGTGGTCTAGGCCTTGGTTACCTCTAGATTGGATTACTGCAATGCACTCTACGTGGGGCTACCCTTGAAGTCGGCCCGGAAATTACAACTTGTCCACCGATCAGCAGCCAGATTAATAACTGGGGCAAGTTACAGGGAGCGGTCAAGCCCTCTGTTTAAAGAGCTTCACTGGCTGCCATTTATTTTACGGTCCCAATTCAAGGTACCGGTGATCATCTATAAAGCCCTAAACCAAAGCTGCACAGGTAGTCAATTGCGATCGACCAGTCGATCGCAGGACCGAAGGAGGTCGATCGCAGCCGGATGGGGCGCTTCTCAGAGGGGGCGGAGCCAGGCAGCACCAAGCCCCTCCCCGGCTTTGGCACTCCCAGCAGCTGCTCCAGCCTGAGGAGAGCAGGGCCAAGCCAGCCTTGTGCTAGTTATGCCACCACTGGCTTGGCACTGCCATCCTCAAGCCTGGACAAGCTGATGGGAGCTCCAAAGCCAGAGAGGCGGGGCTTGGCACAGCCTGGCTCCACCCCCTCTGGCGTCCGCTCTACCAGCAGCTTCTCCAGGCTTGAGGATGGCAGTGCCAAGCCAGTGGTGGCATAGCTAGCACAAGGCTGGCTTGGCCCTGCTCTTTGGATTTTAGATATCTCGTTGTATATTGTTTTTATTTACATGTATGTATTTTGTTGTGTTTATTGCTGATGTTTTTGATTTTATTTTATTGTAATTTGTTGTTTGGGCTTGGCCTCATGTGAGCCGCCCTGAGTCCCCATTGGGGAGATGGGGCGGGGTATAAATAAAGTTGTTTATTATTATTATTATTATTAAATGTATACAGAAGCTTTACACAGAGTATGGAATGAGAAGGGAAAGTAGGTTCCCTTTCCCTGTGGGCTCTTTCTTTCAAAACAAAAAGATACCAGGACCTAGGCATATGAGCTACCTTTGGCTCTAAAGGACAGCATGCTACCTGATGTGAAAGACTGGTCCACAGACTTTTGTACAGTTCCCCCCACTAGCCACATAGACAAACAGAGAAGAGTGAAAGTAGAGGTCTCTGCACATCCTGCTGCTGTGGGAACGTAGGGTTGGCATGCCAAGACTATCCAAGCCCAGAAATCTTGAGACCAAAACATGAGACATATGGAGGTCCCTTGTGAAGTCACTAGGGGTGGGATCTGCTGATATTAAAAAGGTGATGCCACATGGGGCAGTCCCTGGTGCTTTAAGCATCCATCACAGTACTCACTATAATAAAAATATAATAAATAAATTAAATGACAATTAAATACAATAAAATATAATAAACTACGTACATAATATATACATACATGCATACACTTTTAAGATACTGCTCTAGCCCTGTGATTCCTCCCCTGGGCAGTACCATAGCCAGGATTTTGTTTCGGGGCTGAGTCTGCGTGAGAGAGGGTCTACCCTAGCAAATCTTTTGTATCATTATCCCAATACCCCCATGCATATGGGATATATTTATTTATTTATTTACTTACTATTTTTATATGCCACCCTTCTCAACCCCGAAGGGGACTCAGAGTGGCTTACAGCAAACAACAATACTGCCAGAGTGGCTTACAGTGTACATATAACAATATTGCCGGAGCGGCTTACAACAAACTGAAAAAACAACAATTAACATTACAACATATCGCAATATTGTTAGCAATATTGCATGTAATACAAATATATAAATTATAATATCACGATATAATTATTGTATCACATTATCATTGGCAGTATTATACTCTGTTACAATACAACACCACCAATACCAAATGCATATACCACATACCATACCGTAATCATGCTATTATTATTATTATTACATTACAATTATTATACTATAACACAATACAATATATTGACATTATATTATATTATATTATATCAAATTGCAATGCAATGTAACACTATATTATATTATATATTATTATATTATCTTTAAAATAATAAATAACATTATTCATTTAAACCAAATAAAATTACTTATTTAAATAAATAATTTTATAGAATCATTTTAAACAATTATTTTAAATTATAATGCAATGTAACACTACATTATATCATATATTATTACATTACACCATACTTTATTGAGAATTGTGATGAGATCATGATATGAATACACATAACAGTTTAAATATTGTACCAGTAAGTCCTTCTCGTGGACCACCCCGAAAATTGGGGGGGGGAGCCTGAGCCCCTCAAGGCCCCCCCCCCTCCCCTTGGCTATGACCCTGTCCCTGGGACTTGTAGCAACCCACCCTCCGTTCCAGCCGGGGGGGGCGGGGTGCCGCTCCGGGGGTCCCAATTGTTTTGGACCCAGCTGAAGGGGATGCAAGGGATGATGGGCCTGAATCCCCAACGGACAGTTTGCAATGGGATGACACCTGGCCTTCTGCTTACTCGGATGATGAAGGCCAGAGAGATTCCGGACCAGACGAATCAGATGATTCCTATGAGAATCCGGGAGGTTTCGGTTCACAGGAACGTTTGTTGCCACCAGATGCGGAGGAAGAGATGGAAACTGAAGTGGATGTCAGATTATTGGATTTTGAATAGCAATTCATGAGTCAGCACAAGATATATTTTCGCAGTTTGAGATGACCTGCAGTGTGACATGTTTGACACCAGATGGCGCTGTCTCAAGACTGCTAAATGGAACCTTGAGGAATGTCAGTTACAAAGTGACAGTTGGGATTTGTCAGTTGGGATTTAATATCTGTGAGGAAAGGATGTTTAGAAAGGTAGCTGTGATGGCTGTTGTTTTTCGATGTTTTGCCAGTTATTGTTAAATACAATTCAATACAAAGTTATATATTTACCTTGTGAATTGAATGAGAGTTTCATTATTCACTCGAACAGAGACTGGAGTTTTTGGGCCGATGGGGAATTAAACTTCTATATTTCTGTTGCCTATCCGCTGTGACATAAATACTCAACGCCAAAGAGTGGAGGTATGTTCCCAGGGAGATAGCGAGCCAGATGGTGCTCGGCTTTCGAGGAGCTTCGACCGGAGGAATAATATTGTGGCTACGCGCCGAGATTGGAGGTGAAGCCTGGAGAGGTGCTGGTCTCACAAAGGTGGGAATTAAATATACTCTCTCTGGGAAAGTTCCTCAGTTGGTCGGCCACGTCTTTGCTGAACAGACGTTTCGGCAACCTGCTGTTCCTTGGAGCCATAGTCTGGCTTGCCTTGCCAAGAACTGCCAAGAGACCTTGTTTCTTCCATGTACCCTGGATTGCCTTGTTTTACTACGGACTAAGTTTTCTTGCCTTGATTTGCTTTGTTTTTATGGACCTTGCTTTTGAGTGATTCTTTGCTTTTTTGGAATTCCTTTGAACATTGATTGCTAACTATTCCAAGAGTGTTTTAATGATGTTTTATCGTGTATTTTTATCTTGTATTTTATATTGCATTTTAAAGTGTATATGTTTATTGTATGTTGTTCTGCTTTCTGGCTGTAAGCCGCCCCGAGCCTATTTGGGAGTGGCGGCATAAAAGCTGAGTAAATAAATAAATAAATAAATAATCACATTGGACTAATTGATCATTACCTTTTTGGACATTTTATCTTTTTCATTTGTGCTTAATAAAAGTTATTTATTTATTTATTTATTTATTTCCAGTGTTTATACCCCGCTACTTCTCAACCCCCGAAGGGGGACTCAGTTTGTTGTTGCCTAACAGACGGCAACAATTCGATGCCACACAATACATAGTAAAACACAGTTAAAATTAAAATACATTAAAATACACCTAGAATTCAATACATTAAAATACAGTTAATATTAAAAAACATCATATACATTCATCACCATTAAAACAATGTTCCATCCAAAGTCTTAGATCAGTGCTGTCCAACTTCTAACCGGCCAAGGGCCGGATTCCAGGTCACTGATGACCTGGGGGGCCGGCCGCCCCGCCCCCGCCCCCGGCTGCCGGGATGCTTTGGGAGACAGGGAGGAGCCACGGGCACCCCCTCCCTTCCAAGGCATCCTGGCCGCAGATGAAGCTGGCGGTTTTCGCGGCTTCAGCTGCTGCCAGGATGCCTTGGAAGGGAGAGAGGTGCCGCGGGGGACCCCCCCTCCCTTGTAAGGCATCGCGGCAGCCGCGGAAGCCGGCGCTGGCTTCAGCCGCTGCTGCGATGCCTTGCAAGGGAGGGAGGCGCCGCCGGGGGACCCCCCTCCCTTCCAAGGCATCGGCGCCGGCAAGAGAGGGAAGAAGAGAGGCGGTGCAGGGAGGAGGAGCTAGCTCTCTTCCTCCTCCTTGTACCACCCTTGTCCCTCTCTCACCAGCGCCGATGCGATCCGGTTTGCATCGGCGGCGGAGAGAGGACGGAGGGCGGTGCAGGGAGGAGGAGCTGGCTCACTTCCTCCTCCCTGCCCCCCCTCCCCCTCCCCCTCGGCCACCATTTTTTAAAAAAAATTAGAATTTTTTAAAAAAAAATTAAAAATGGCGGCCGGGGGCATAGCGGGGGCCGTGTCCAACAGGCTGGGGGCCGTGTACGGCCCCCGGGCCACCAGTTGGACAGCCCTGTCTTAGATCTTAACCACTAATTTGCCAACTGACCAGTCTAAAGTGCCGTGTTGTGCTAGGGTGCAAACGCTTGGTCCCAAAGCCAGGATTTCACTCTTTTTCTGAATGTTAGGAGGGATGAAGCTGATCGAATATCAATAGGGAGTGCGTTCCACATTATTGACATTGTTTGTGTGTGTGTGATTAAGGGGCAGGGCCAGGTCCCGCATTGTGACAGGTCTACACAATTGAAGGAGAGGAACTAGATCCTGGGACTCAGAGCCAGGCCTAAAATTTTGGAATAATGTTACTGGAGAAGGTAGGGGGCCTGTCTTCTATCACATTTCTAACAATCGGTATGGACCCTGGTTCTATCCAATCCCTATCCCCATTCCATTGCTGAATGTATGTGATCCTTACGTTTCCTCCCTTATTTATGTTCCACCCCTGTTTTGCTTCTGTTGTAATGTCTATTCTGTATTGTTATTGTGTTATGAATCAAACTGTAAACCGCTCCGAGCCTCCGGGGAGTGGCGGTATAGAAGTTTGAAACATAAATCTGTATACCTTTATAAAGCGGAATGTTTGTATGTATGTATGTGTGCGGAGGGCCGGAGGGCGGATATGTGGCAGCCACTTTCACAGGCCACAGCGACCAGCGCGGGTGATGGACCTGCACCAAACTCGGTACACATAACCCCCCTAACCCCCTTTAGGTCCTGGTGCGGTTCGGGGGACATGACCCACGGATTATGGGATTTGTAGTACTTTCAAACACTTTGGTTCCCACAGACCACTGAGGCCACCAAAAAGGACCAATACAGACCACACTTAGCACACACAGCCCCCATGACCCACTCTACATCCTGGTGCAGTTTGGAGGAGGGTGGATGATGGGACTTGAAGTACCTCTACTCACTTCCCAAGTCCGCTGCGACCCTCATCCAATTACTGATCGAGACCACACTTGGCACACATAACCCCTACGACTGCCTTCACGTCCTGGTGAGGTTCGGAGGACTGACAATGGATGATGGGATTTGTAGTACTTTCACACCCCTCTGTTCCCACAGACAACTGCGGCCCCCAACAAACACCGAGAAAGACCACACTTGTCACACAGAGCCCCAGTGACCCACTCTACATCCTACTCAACTTTGGGGGGCAGAACATGGATGATGGGACTTGCAGTACCTTCCCTCACTTTCCAAGCCTGCTACAAACCTAATCCAATCACTTATCAACACCAAACCTGGCACACAGAGCCCTCATGACCCACTCTACATCCTGGTGCTGTTTTGTGTGAGACGGACCACGGATGATGGGACTTGAAGTACCTTCACTCACTTCCTAAAAACAATGCAACCCTCATCCATTCACCAATACAGACCAAACTTAGCACACAGAGCCCCCATGACCCAATCTACATCCTACTACACTTTGGGGAGGGTGGACCAGAGATGATGGGACTTCCACTACCTTCAGTAATTTCATGATACCACTGCAACTCCCAATAATGATGGATCAAGACCAAACTTGGCACACAGAGCCCCCATGACCCACTCTACATCCTGCTGCACTTCTCAAATGACCTGGGCACCGCCGGGTCCCCAAGCTAGTAAATAAATAAATCATAAACTTCTTCATTGATTCTGTTTGGCACTGTTCAAGTTACTCTTGTAATAAGTAGTCTTCGATCATCATGCAATTGTGTTTAAGAGATACAAATCCCTTAATTCTTGCATCTAAATCAGATTTTTTTGCATGTTTAGCAAAACTTCATTTAACTCTCTTCTCCTTAAAAAGCTGTTTCAAGAAACATCACCTCTTCCCAGGAACACAAATAAACAGACATTTGTTGCTGTCCCCATCAGTAATTGCCCTTGCAGTGTAATTATTTCCATTACTATAATCTTATTTAGAGTATTAATATTCCGCTCTTCAGCCACAAAGGCGCTCAGAGCGCCTTGCAAAACGATAATTTGACCACAGGCTTACAATATATATAATATCAATAAGGTCTAATAAATAAGACATGACGAAGATGTGTCTGTCTAGCCTGAATCCAACAGGTAGTCTCAGAGTGAACCTACTCAATGACCTGCTCAACACTTACATGCATTTCACTAATTCAATAGTTTTATCATTTCTAATAGTGATTGGTATTAGATCCAGATTTCCCCCTTCCCCCATATTTATTCAATATCTCCAACTACACAGGAATTCTCGTGGATATAGGCCTTTTATTTTACAGCACACTGTAGTTTGTAATTATTTTCTCATTCCTCCTAACCAGAATGCCTAGCCCTCTTAGTAAATAATAATAATAATAATAATAATAAATTTTATATGTACCCTGCCCCCATCTCCCCAATGGGGACTTAGCCATAATTCATTCTCGGCTCTTGCACTTTATTGATGTCTCTGTCCTGAGTTGTACTGTATTAATCGGACTTTGCCCTTTCTGACGTAATTTATCACCTACGAGGGCGGGTCAATAAGTCCGTGACTTTTTGAATTTCCCGCCTCTTAACTGAAAGGGCAACACTGCTCCTGTCAACAGGCACCTGTCAGTTGACTCATGTCAAAATTTGATCAAGTTGCGTCATTTAGTTTGTGTTTGACAGCCATTGATAGCCGACTACCACAAAGATTTGAGGAGAAAATTGAGAAAAGTGAATTTTGTGTGTTCATTAAGCATTATTTTTTGCGGGAAAAAACCCATCCCTCAAACCAAGGCTAAGCTTGATAAATACTATGGGGACTCTGCACCATCAATTTCAATGGTAAAAAAGTGGTTTACTGAATTTTTTTTTATAACTGATTTTTATTAAATTTTTAAATTTTATAAACATTACAAAACATATCAATAAACCATACACGGCTACAGAGGGAGAGGGGAAAGGGAGGGGGTGAGGGGCAATCTTGACTTCCGTTCTAGTTCCATACTTTATCATGTTACATTGTTGTATTATTTCTTCAGCATTGGGCATCCTAAAGTGCTCTTACTTATATTTTTTAATATAGTTTTTGACAGAATGTTTCACTCTATTTTCATTAGTTTTATGTATTCGTTAATCATGGTCCAGTCTGTCATTGTATTCCCCTGGCCATTATTCTGGCGCAGCCAATATGTTAATTCATCCATTCCCTTGATTTCCAACACTTTCTCCAACCATTGTTCTTTGTCCGGGAGGAGATTTTGCTTCCAAAGTTTTGCAGAAACTATCCGTGCCGCCGTGGCAAGGTACACAAAAAGTTTCTGTTGATTTTCATTTTCAAAAGTCTTATCATCTATTAGTCCTAATAGATATAGTTCCGGGGTTCTTGGAAAGTCTGTTTTTAACATTTGTTTGCATTCTTGATGGATCATTGACCAAAATTCTTTTGTCTTGGGACATGTCCACCACATATGGTAGAAGGTACCTTCCTGTGCCCTGCATTTCCAACATTTATTGTCCATATTTTTATACATTGTACTTAATTTTTGCGGTGTGATGTACCAGCGGTGGATCATTTTGAGCCAATTCTCTTTCAGATCGGTAGCATATGTAATTTTGAGGTTTTACGCCATATTGTATCCCATTCTCTAAATTGTATTGGTCTCCCTACTTGACCATTGTTTGTTTAATTATCTCTTCCTCTGTTATCCAGGCAAGGAGCATGGAGTAGATCTTTGAAGTTGTTTTCTTCTCTGTTTTCAAAATTCTATCCCAAATTCCCTCAGTTTCACTAAATCCTTTGATCTTGTCTTTATTAAGTGGTTTACTGAATTTTGTTGTGGCCGTACAAACACGGAAGATGCCAAACGTTCTGGACGCCCAGTTGAGGTCTTTGTACCCGAAACAATTGAAAAAATTCACGATATGGTGTTGGCCGATCTGTGATTGAAAGTGCGAGAGATTGTGGAAGCCATAGGCATCTCACATGGCTCAGTGGTTTCAATTTTAAATGATCACTTGGGTATGAGAAAGCTTTCCGCAAGATGGGTGCCACGTTTGCACACAATCAACCACAAACGCAATCGTGTGACAATTTTTCAGGAGTGTTTGGCATTGTTCAACCGCAATATGGATGAGTTTTAGTGCCGTTTTGTAACCGTGGACAAAACGTGGATCCACCACAACACACCAGAGACCAAACAGCAGTCAAAACAGTGGGTTTATCGGGGTGAATCAGCGCCAAAAAAGGCCAAGGTGGGTTTGTCAGCCAATAAAGTTATGGTGACCGTTTTTTGGGATGCACGCGGTATAATCCACATTGACTACCTTCAAAAGGGTACAACAATTAATGATGAATATTATGCCAACATATTGGGTTGATTTAATGAGGATTTGAAGGGGAAAAACGACCGCGTTTGGCCAAGAAAAAAGTTATTTTGCATCAGGACAATGCAAGGGTGCACACATGTGCAGTTGCCATGGCAACAACCCATGAACTGGGATACGAATTGCTCCCTCATCCGCCCTATTCTCTGGATTTAGCCCCGAGTGACTATTTATTGTCTCCAAACCTGAAGAAATGGCTCGGCAGAAAGAGATTTGACTCCAACATTGAAATCATCTCACAAACAAATACCTCTTTTGATGACCTCGACAAATGTTATTTTTTGGAAGGGATAAAAAAATTGGAGAAACATTGTACGAAGTGTATAGAGCTCAAAGGAGACTATGTTGAAAAATAAAATGATTTCTTATCCAAAAACCTGTGTTTCATTAAAAAAAGTCACGGACTTATTGACCCGCCCTCGTACCTCTCGCAATTTACCATCAGCCCTTGTTCAGGCCATCATATTGCACAAGCCTTCCCCCGTCCCTCAACTCGGGAACGTCCATTATGCTTGATTACTGGTTGTTGTTTGATGAATTATATTTTTAATTATGTGTTATGTTGTTGTACATGTATTTTATTTTGTATATTTTAACTCTGTTTGAATGGGCTTAGACCCCATGTAAGTCGCCCCAAGTCCCTTCAAGGAGATGGTGGCGGGATACAAAAATAAAATTATTATATTCTTCTTCTTCTTTAAAGCAATCCTGCAAGACAGGGGCCCAAGAATTAAAAGACTGACTTTACAGCCCTCTCCATGCATTGGGAAGGCCCACCTCCCTTTCCCCAAGTAGAGACCTCCTCTTGCCTCCTGGGGGTTCTGTGTGGGAAGTTTGGCCCAGTTCTATCATTGGTGGGGTTCAGAATGCTCTTTGATTGTAGGGGAACTATAAATCCCAGCAACTACAACTCCCAAATGTCAAGGTCTATTTCCCCTGGACTCCATCTGCGTTCATATTTGGGCATATTGAGTATTCATGCCAAGTTTGGTCCTGATCCAACATTGTTGGAGTCCACAGTGCTCTATGGATATAGGTGAACTACAACTCCAAAACTCAAGGTCAATGCCCACCAAACTCTTATAGCATTTTCTCTTGGAGATGGGAGTTCTGTGTGGGAAGTTTGTGTCTTTCTGCCATTCCTGCCAGGATATCTATGTTGAGTTCATTGAAACAGGCCCAGGTTTCACACTGAGTGTATAAATACATTTTAAAAAACATATTAACTATATGTATGACTGTGTTAGAGTGTCATTTTGTGTCATTTTGGTTGGTGGTGTGCCCCAAGATTTTGCAAATGTAAAAAGTGTGCCGCGGCTCAAAAAAGGTTGGGAAACACTGTTTTAGGACACACAACAAGTGATAAAACAAAAGGCACAGAGAAGCGTGGGTTATTACAAACCTCCAGCCTTCAGTGCGCTGTTTTGTGTAAGTCAGCTATTCCTACAGCTAAGCCTAGTTATCTTTTATTTATATTTCTTGGGCTATGCATAAGAATTTCACGAACATTGCTCCTTTTCCGTTTTAAGCAACACAATACTCTTTCAATCCCGATGAAGCTCATGAAATATGAATACCAAGGAAAACCACTTTCTTTTTCCTTATCACTCCAGGGCTCAACAAGGGGAGTGTATTGTGGTGGCTCATTGAGTTTGAGGCTTGAAGGGAAGAATTCCCTAATGCTGTCACTAGGCATGGTTTCGAACCCAAAAATCGCGATTCTAAAATCAAATGGGGGGGATTTTTTTTGATTAGTAAAAGAAAGACTTACAAAAAAATTTCCAAAAAGTTCTAAAATGTAACTTAATTACTAACGAAATTACTCTTCTCTATGAGCCCGGGATTCTGCAGCAAATCCCCCCCCCCAAAGAATATGTATGTGTGTGCACCCAGGCAGCAAACGCTGTGCCCGGGGTTTTGGCTTTTCCCGGGCTCAGAGAGAAGAGCCTTTTGCAGTTTGCACCCTTGAGGAGGGACCACAGTCAGAATACTTCGGTTTGAATTTTACCTCTTCTTATACCCATTGTTATTACTGCTGTATTATTGCATGTGCATGGAATGTACGTATATGACCAGTTGGATTACTTATAATATTAGGAACTTACAGTAGCATTCATTCTATTATACATTAGGTTGGTTTCTCACTCCAATACTCTTTGATGCTTTAGATCCTGGCAGGCAGGAGAGGCAGGGAAGCCTGGAAAAAATGTAAACAGAGAGGTTTACTCAGAAGTAAATCCACAAAGGAGGGCACTTCATCCAAAGTGCCCTCCTTTGCAGATTTACCTCTTAGTAATCCTCTCTGTTTACATTTTTCCGGCTTCCAGCCGAAAGAAGGAGCGAGTTTAGGGCTTGCCTTGCCATAATACTTATTGGCAAGGGAGGCGGGAGGGTGGTGAGAGAGAAGGAGGGTGCCCCCATACGACCTAATAACGACACTAAAGAAAATACTGGCCCCCGAAGTTCTATAAAGAAAGTCCACATCCTGGTTGGCGTTCCAGGTGCGGAAATACTCAAAAGTAGCATTTCTTACGAATTTCTTACGAATCATTTCATTTTCATAACTTTTTTCTCATGCCTAGCTGTCACCTATGCTGACTTTCATAATCGCTGAGCGCCGTCAAGTGTATGGTTTTAGACTGCTCTTGGTAGACAGTTGAATAATCCCTCCTGACTTCGGCTCTGCAACTTGTATATACACATAGTGAGCCAGAAACCGTCTAGTCCAGGGGTGCCCACACTTTTCAGCATGCGAGCTACTATATGAACAACCAAGTTTAAAAGATCTATCAGGTGCGCGCATGCGCGTGCGCTCCTGCTGCCGCCTTCCGGTCGCGCGGGGCTTCTTCCTTGCCTGCCCACGAACGCTCTCTCCATCTCCTCACTGCTGCGTTCACCAAGCAGGAAGTCCCCATCCCTTCCTGCTTTCTGCGTGCGCAGCAGGCCCCTCCCACGTATGCTGCAGGAAGCGCACTCCTGAGGTGTGTGTGGGAGGGGCTTGCTGCGCACGCAGCAGGAAGGGATGGCAACAGGAAGGGGGTCTTCCTTGCCTGCCCACGAATGCTCTCTCCATCTCCTCGCCACTGCGTTCTCCAAACAGGAAGTCACCATGGGAGGAGCGCGCATCCAAATCAGGAGCGCGCATCCTGCTGGGAGGGGCTTGCGCACGCATGCCGCAGGAAGGGATGGTGACTTCCTGCTTAGCGAACGCAGCGGCGAGGAGATGGAGAGAGCGTTCGTGGGCAGGCAAGGAAAATCCCCTTCCCGTTGTCATCCCTTCCTGCTTCCTGCGTGCGCAGCGAGCCCTTCCCACGCACGCAGCAGGAGCGCGCTTCCTGCTGCGTGCGTGGGAGGGGCTCGCTGCGCACGCAGGAAGGGATGGGGACTTCCTGCTTCACGAAGGCACGCAGCAGGAAGGAGGAAGGCAGCAAAGAGATTGAGAGAGCGCGTGTGCGCAGGCAAGGAGGATCCCCTTCCCAGGTGTGCGCGGCGGCAAGTGTGCGCACGCAGGGCAGAATCGCCCCATCTGTCTGAGATCGACATCATATGGGCTTGGGATCGACTAGTCGATCGTGATCGACTTCCTGAGCAGCCCGGGTCTAGTCCTAACCAATGCCTTTCAAAGAATCAAAAAGCAAGAATTTAATACTAATCACAACAACACTAGTATACACAGGGGCGGTCTAAGGTAATTTTAAATGGTAGGCGAACATTATTTTGGTGCCCCCCCAAAAAAACATTATTTTGCCCCCCCCATGTAAAACAAATATGCAATTATAATGTCACAATACCATTAGTAGTATTATATTGTATCAATGTATATACAATATATTATACCATACTCATACTATATTATATCATAATTATATTATTGACATTATAATACAATATAACATTCTATTATATTATTATTATAAAACAATAAATAAAATTATTTATTTCAATAAAATTATCCTCTACTAAATATTTTCATGACTCCTATAAAACTCAAATAACCCAAAATAAAGTAAAATAAAATATTATATATTACTATTTTGTACAATACCACTATACTGCAATATTATTTGTAATATTACATGTAATATAAAATATATCGTTATTCTATTATATTGTATTTTTATTAAATTGTATGACAATATTAAGCAGAACTGTATAATAATCAACAAGAAATGCAATGTAAATGCATCAGAATCAGAATATATTACCTCCCACTGGTCTCATAATTCATAGGAGTCTCCCATAAGTCCAAAATTAGGATCCCAATGTAAATGTAAATAGAAAAACAGCCAAAATGTTCAAATGAGGTCGAATGCAGGAAGCGCGGCCTGGGCAAACTTGGGCCCTCCCTCCCTCCCCCTAGGTGTTTTGGCCTCCAACTCCCACAACTCCTCATAGCCTCAGGCCCCTCAGGTCTAGACAGAAATAGTGCCGAAGAAAGGAAGGAGGGAGAGAAGAGGTCACAGAGGAGGAGGAGGAAAGCCCTTCATTCATTCCTTCACTTACACTTCCTTCACTGATTCTTTTCTCCTTCCCCGCAAATGCGCGCACGGCGGAGACAAAAGGAGAGGGGAAGCACTCCCTGCCTGCCCGATAGGGAGTGCTTTGCTTACAGGATTCTGCGCAAGGGAGCTACTGGGCATGCGCGGAGGTTTTCGCGGATGTGCAGTTGCTCCTGCGCTCAACTTCAGCTCTGGAGCAACTGCCCCTACGCGAAAACCTCCGCGCATGCCCAGAAGCAGCGTCGGAACACACAAGGCCGGGGCCCAAAAGCAGGCAGCTGCGGCACTGCCTGAGGAACATCGGCAGGGCCAGGATGGTGCCCCATGCGGCCAGGATGGCGCCCCCTTCCCAGATGGCGCCCTAGGCGGCCGCCTACTTGGCCTACCTTGTAGGACCACCCCTGATTATACATAACAATAATGTCTAGTCACTAAACCTCTCCGTTGGCGCACCCTTGTTGTGGGGGAGAAGCTTGTGTACCCTAATGAAGTTGTAAGCTATGCTGGCGGTGGCATAATAGCCACCGGTGGGGCCTCCCATGCCAGACAGGTCACAACCGAAGGGTCTGACAAAGAGCGTTTTCAAACCCGGGCAGATGGTGCTCGTCTAACCCTGTAAGGTCAACCATCTAGAGAAGGAAACTCTAATCAAACCTACGACCTGAGGACCTCGCTGCCACCGTCCAAGCTTGCTAGGCCCCGGCAGACGAACCTTTGGTTTAAAGGGTGAGGCCAGTTCTGTGCACGCTGCGCTCCACCAGAAAAATCCATTGCACAGGCTCGAAGGACACATCCAACCTCCGAATCATCAACACACTTGTAGAAAGCGTGGGATGAGTCCTTCCTGAACCTTCGTTCACAAAGAAAAGCCAAGAAGAAATCAGGAGTGAAGATGATTTTGGACTATAAATGCTACCACCAATCAGCATTGGCTGTGCTGGCTAGGTCCACTGGAGCTCTAAGCCAAAGACATCTACAAGGCCACAGTTGCCTGTTCCTAAAATCAGTAGGCACTATATAAAGACCTAGACATCTGTCATTCTCATGTCTACGGATTAGAATAATCAAGATGAGATTTTTTTTAACAACTTAATTTTAATGTATTTTCGAAGGCTTTCATGGCCGGAATCACTGGAGTGTTGTATGGCTTCCGGACCGTATGGCCATGTTCTTGCACAGGGCTGTCCAACAGGCGGCCCTGGGGCTGTACACGGCCCCCGACTCCCTTCCCTACGGCCCCCTAACTTGTTTTAATAAAATACAAATAAAAAAATAAAAAAATACCTACTTCCGGGTTTAGGCAAGCATCGCGAGACTACGCCAGCCACAGACGGGATTTCGAAGGAGGTCGAAATCCCGTCTGTGGCTGCGTAGTCTCGCGATAGCTGCCGAAATCTCGGGTCCTGCGGGATTTGCGGCCGGCCTGGGCGCGCGCCTCCTCCTCCCTCGCAGCTGCTTCCAGGCCAGCCCCCATTCCCTCAGAGAGAGGGAGGAGGGGAGTGAGGCAGGAAAAGCCCCTCCTGGCTCCGTCCTCTTCCTGTGGAGGGCTCTCGCTTCCCGCCCCGTGGATGGGAGAGCCGCCGCGCCTGATCTGAGCTTGGCCTCGGCTCCAGCAGGGCTCTTCGGGGATGGCGGCGGCGGCGTTGGCGCTTCGGCCCTGTGGTGGGGCTCCCGCAGTATGGGTAAGGAAGGGCCTGGCTCGAATTAATCAATCTAAAAACAGTGGGACGTTGGGTGGGTGGGGGGTGGGGGTCCCTCAGCGGCGGTTTCCTTGGCAACGCTTTCTTCCTCTCCTCCGCGCCCCCTCCCCCTTGTTGTGCTGCCTTCCTCCACGTGCAGGGCGCAACGTGGCTTCCTTTGCGCCTGCCCCCCGCGGCTTGTTTTCCCTTCAGGGAGGGAGGGCGCTCTTTGGGCCTCCTCCACCCGCCTCTGGGAAAGGAGGCCCCATCAAGCCCTGCGACAGCATTGAGGTGCTTGGGGTTTTTTTTTGGTGTGTCCCAATTTGAGTGTGGACTCAAATAACTCAAAGATATTAGGAAACATTCCCCCAAATCCACCAGTGTTCCCATTTGGGTATATTGAGTATTCATGCCAAGTTTGGTCCAGATCCATCATTATTTGAGTCCACAGTGCTCTCTGGATGGAGGTGAACTACAACTCCACAACTCAAGGTCAATTGTAAGTAAATTGGAGCCGGGGGAGGGGGCAGAGCAGGGGGCGGAGGCAGACCGGGGGCGGAGGCAGACCCTTCGGCCCCCCAGGTGATCAGTGACCGGAATTCCGGCCCTTGGGCCCGTAGAAGTTGGACAGCCCTGTTCTAGCAGAACACAGCCATACAGCCCAGAAACCACACAACGCTCCAACTTAATTTCAAGTTTTTGTTGAGCTGAAGTCAAGAAAGGGGCTGAATGTGTAGGACAGCCCCTCCCAACCTGCCATACCTCAAAGATGGCAGATTTGGAGTTAATGATAATGTTAAGATCATGGAGCTGAAGAAGAGTCATCTCAGAATGAGGAGGGTCTATCTCAGTGGTTCTCAACCTTCCTAATGCCGTGACCCCTTAATACACTTCCTCATGTTTTGGTGACCCCCAACCATAACATTATTTTCACTGCTACTTCATAACTGTAATTTTGCTACTGTTATGAATCGTAATGTAAATATCTGATATGTAGTATATATTTTCATTCACTGGATGAATTTGGCACAAATATTTATTTATTTATTTGCCATGCTTCTATACCGCCTCTCTCAGCCCGAAGGCAACTCGAGGCGGTGAACAAGCAGCAGCAAGTGCCCACATACAACACATCATAATAAGATAAAAACAATCATATATAACCATATAAATTAACAATTAAAACTACAAAATACAAATCTCCACTCCACCACCTTAAAATCGGTTTCGGTTTCATCGTCATATTAATCCTTTGATCTTAATTAAAGTTTGTCTGCAAATGCCTGCTCGAACAGCCAAGTCTTGACTTTCTTACGAAATGTCAAGAGGGAGGGGGCCGATCCGGTGTCACTAGGAATGGAGTTCCGAAGCCGAGGAGCCGCCACTAAGAAGGCCCTGTCTTTTGTCCCCGCCAGGCGCACCTACGAAGCAGGCGGGACTGAGAGCAGGGCCTCTCCCGATGATCTTAAGTATCTTGATGGTTCATAGGGAGAGATGCGTTCGGACAAGTAAGTTGGACCAAAACCGTTTAGAGCAGTGGTTCTCAACCTTCCTAATGCTGCAACCCCTTAATACAGTTCCTCATGTTGTGGTGACCCCTAACCATAACATTATTTTCATTGCTACTTCATAACTGTATTTGTGTGTGTGGGGGGGGTGATTTTGTCATTTGGAAGTTGTAGTTGCTGGGATTTATAGTTCACCTACAATCAAAGAGCATTCTGAACTCACCAACAATGGAATTGAAACAAACTTGGCACTCAAAATTCCCATGACCAACAGCAAATACTGGAAGGCTTTGGTGGGCACTGACCTTGAGTTTGGGAGTTGTGGTTCACCTACATCCAGAGAGCACTATAGACTCAACAAGGATGGATCTGGACCACACTTGACATGAATCCTCAATATACCCAAATGTGAACTCTGGTGGAGTTTGGGGAAAATAGATCTTGACATTTGGGAGTTGTAGTTGCTGGAATTTATAGTTCACCTACAATCAAAGAGCCCCTTGCACCCCACCAATGATAGGAATGGGTCAAACTTCCTATACAGAACCCTCATGCCTTGAAGGGACTAGCTGGCGTGAGCCTCCATTCCACCTCTCACACTCTCCCTCACCCACACATGCGCATCATGCTGCCATGCGCCAAGCACACCTGTTCTCGCCTCCCTGCTTGGAGTATCAGAAACAGCCCTCCTCTTGGCTGGGAGGCCTGCCAATCACAGCAAAGGAGAGCTTTAGATGGGAGAATTCACAGTCTGTTTCCAAAAAGAAAGAGAAGGACAAGCGGAGAGATCTTCAACCTTCTCTGCCAAAGGGCTTCCTAAGACCATCAGAAATATATGTTTTCTGATGGCCTTTGGCGACCCCTCTGAAACTCTCTTGTGACCCCCCTGGGGGTCCTGACCCCCAGGTTGAGAAACACTGGTTTAGAGCTTTAAAGGCCAAAACCAGCACTTTGAATTGTGCCTGGTAGCAAACTGGTAGCCAGTGGAGCTGGCACAACAGGGGAGTTGTATGCTCCCTGAGTGCCGCTCCTGTTATCAATCTGGCTGCTGTCCGTTGGACCAATTGAAGCTTCCAAGCAGTCTTCAAAGGCAGCCCCATGTAGAGAGCGTTGCAGTAATCTATACGGGATGTAACCAGAACATGGACTACCATGGCCAAGTCAGACTTTCCAAGGTACGGGCGCAGCTGGCGCACAAGTTTTGATTGTGCGAATGCTCCCCTGGTCACCGCTGAAACCTGGGGTTCCAGGCTCAGCGATGAGTCCAGGATCACACCCAGATTGCGAACCTGTGTCTTCAGGGGGAGTGTAACCCTGTCCAACACAGGCTGTAACCCTATGCCCTGTTTGGCCTTTCGACTGACCAGGAGTGCCTCTGTCTTGTCTGGATTCAATTTCAATTTGTTCGCCCTCATCCAGTCCGACACAGCGGCCAAGCACCGGTTCAGGACCAAAACAGCCTCCTTATACCCAATACACCCAAATTTGAAGAGTGGCAGGGTTGGGGGGGATTTGGGAGTTGTAGTTGCCGGGATTTATTGTTAACCTACAATCAAAAAGCATTCTGAATGCTACCAACCATGGAATTGAACCAAACTTGGCACACAGAACTAACTCCCAAGATCAACAGAAAATACTGGAAGGGTTTTGTGGGCAATGACCTTAAGTTTTGAAGTTGTAGTTCACCTACATCCAGAGAGCACTGTGGACTCAAACAATGTTGGATCTCGACCAAACTTGGCACAAACACTCATTATGCCCAAATATGAACACTGATGGAGGTTGTGGAAAACAGACCTTGATATTTGGAAGTAGTAGTTGCTGGGATTTATAGTTCACCTACAATCAAAGAGCATCCTGAACCCCACCAACGATATAATTGGGCCAATCTTCCCACACAGAATCCACATGACCAACAAAAAATACTGTATTTTCTGATGGTTTTTGGCAACCCCTCCGACACCCCCCTCATGACCCCCCAGGGGTTCAAACCCCCAGGTTGAGAAACGCTGGTCTATCTGATACTGAACTTCCTGTTTCTTTCCCAGTAAGGAAAATGCTAAACCTGTTCTACTGTTAGTATTTCATCTATATCTATAAAAAGAGAGCTGTCATCCTAATTAGCCTATAGACAGCAAAACCACACAAGGCAGACACACAAAAACAGCCCACATATACACAAAACCCCACGAGGTATGTTTACCACACACACAAAAAATTAAAAAATTAAACAACATGACCAAAAATAAAAAAAAATGGACTACAACTCCCATGATCCCCCAAGCCACCCCCTCTGGCAGTTTAGAATGTTGGTGGTGCTGGCCAATTAGAGGCATTATGTAAATACTCCCTCAGTTAGAATGTAGTGGCTGAGAGCCACCCCCTTTTGGCAGTTTAGAGTGTCGGAATGTTGGTGGTAGGGAGGGAGAAGTGGCAGGAGGACAGAGAGAAGGGGGGGAAAGGGTAGGGAAAGGAATGGAGGGACTGAGACAAGGGGAGCAAGGACTGATACGGAAAGGGGAGGATTGGCAGGAAGGAGGGAAACGAAAAAAGGAAGGGAGGGAAGGAAGGAAGAAAGGAGAGGAGAAGAAAGGAAAGGAAGGATAGAAGGAAGAATGGATAGAAGGAAGGAGGGGAGAAGAAAGGAAGGGAAGGATAGAAGGAAGAATGGATGGAAGGAAGGAAGGAGGGGAGAAGAAAGGAAGGAAAAATGAAGGATAGCAGGAAGGAGGGGAGGGGAAAGGAAGGAAAGGATAGAAGGATGGAAGGAAGGAAGGAAGGAAGGAAGGAAAGAGGGAAGAAGAAAGAAACACAGAAACACATACACACACATATACATGCACAGAAATATACAAATATACACATACATAAACACACATCAACACATATACACGCACATACATATACAAACACACATATACATAAGTGCACACATATACACGCATACACATGTGCACATATACATAACTACACACGCAGTCCCCAAGTTTAAAAAATCCCACAGCAACGCGTGGCCGGGTCAGCTAGTTTTACTATATATTTTTTTGTATGACATTTGGATGGCACTTGTTGAAAATGGACATTCAGAATTTGGAATTCGTCCAAAAAGACAAAATTGTTACGAAAACTGGTGCCCAATAACAGACTTGCTTCATTACGCTATGCAGTGCAACACATGATATTGATGAAATTTTTAAAGGAGAAAAAAATATTTTTACCTTTCTCTGAATCCCAGGAAAGCGTAGAAAAACAGAGCAGAAAGAGTTAGAAATCATTCACATGGACATCTCCAGCATTGTTATTAACATGCAATAGTCCTGGCCTGCTCCTCTTTCTGAACTACACTGCAAAAATTCTCTCTTCTGCTGAGCCAATATTTTGGTTTGAGTCCTGTTGTGACCAAGTCCGTATGTATTTTAGGAAACATATAATGAGGCCAAGAGATATCAGTCAAATTTAGAAAGACAGGCAGCACATAAATATCAGACTTAAAATAACACACACTAATAGGAGAAGCAGTGCGTTAGGAAAGCCAGTCACATTAGTCTTTGCACTTCATAGATGAGATCATATTCACAAAGAAAGGCCCAAAACATCATGGATTTTCGCTACAGAAGTGAGGTTGTTTCATCATTATTAATTTTGTAGGGTTTAATAAAATGTATAACATCTTTATCTGTTAATATACTTTCATCCTCAAGGTCAGGAACTCTCCCAAATGGACATTTTCTTTGCAGAATGCACACAAAAATATTATTATTATTATTATTAATTTCAACTTAATAACCCGCCCTCCCCGAGGCTCAGGGCGGTTTCTAACATGTATACAATACATCAAGATAGAACCTTACCAATTAACAACTAAAAAGATACTAAAAACATACTAAACACTTTAAAATACCATGACAATCATGGTATTTTAATGTAAATTATTGTCACCAACATAGCTGTAAAAAAAACACCTCTAAATTTCAACCACTTGCTATGTTCAGTTTCCCCCCCCAACAACAAAAATGAGGGGCTGGGGAGGAAAATGCCATATTTTGATACTTTTTTGTTCCGAATAAGTGACCCGAATAAGTAAATAATTAGCAAACCATGATACAGTAAAACAGGAGTAATACGCCTTCTTTGGCTTCACCTGTGGGAATTTGAAATGTCTTCTCGTGGGGTACACAATGAAATCAGTTTGTTGTATGTGTCAGGAAACATGTCACAGCTTAAGCATTGCAAATGTTAGGTGATAGTTTTTGGCTTTTTGTGAAACATGCATAGGGTATTTTTATACCTGTTATCAAAAATTAAACCCCAAAATTGTGAATTATGAGATATGGGCGTGAGCTAGCAGAGGGTATCAGAGAGCCATATGTTTGATTTGCCTCAATGATGGCATGCTCATAAGTATCCATAAATAACTTCTAGGCTGATCTGGATGCTTCATCATGGAGTTCTCACCATATGCCCTCCAGCCGTCTCTTCTCCCGTTTCATCGGTCTAAGTTACTCGGAGAACCAAGGGGATCGGTTTCTAGGGGGTTGGAGAGGGCACCTAGGGGCGATCTCGTCTAGTGCCTTGGATAACCTGATGTTCCATGTGTCCACTTGCACCTCGATCGAGTCGCTGACAGGTTCCAGATCCCTCAGAGCATTCAGGAACCTGCTAGGTTCCATAAGTTTCCTTGGGCGAACCCAAATCGGTTTGGCGTCCTTGCGCGGGGGTTGGGGGGGGGGGGGAATGCTCCAATCGGATCCTCAAGGCATAGTGGTCCGACCATGGCACTTCTATAATAGAAGGTAGGGTCACTTGGATTCCTGTGCTGAAGATTAAATCTAGCGTGTGTCCGGCCTGATGTGTAGACCCAATATTACAAAGTGAGAGTCCTAGTGTCGCCATGGTCGACACTAGTTCTGCAACTGCTGGTGAATAAGAGTCTGCATCGGCGTGGGCATTGAAGTCCCCCAAGGCAATAAGCCTGCGGAACCTCAAGGACCACTTGAGCAGCTGAGACAGACTTTCTGCCAGTGCGCTAGGTGCATGGTAAACCAGCAGGAAGGCCATACTCTCCTGAGAATCCCACACAAGACCGACACTTTCAATGGCAGAAACGTTCAGCCCAGGAACTGCCCTGGGAGAGAAATTTTCTCGGGAGAGCATTGCTACCCCACCCACCCGTCTCCCCGTCCGCATCAGAGCTTTTAGGTCTCCTTTGCCTGTTTATCGGATATGAACTGAACTAGCCTGGGAATTATTATTATTATTATTATTAATCTTTATCTGTAACCAGCTCCCTTTCCCCAATGGGGACTCGGGGTGGCTCACATGAGACCAAGCCCAAACAAACAACAATAAAAAATCAAACATCAACAGTAAATGGAATAAAAAATAAATACATACATGTAAATAAATAACAATATACAACTAAATATCTAAAAGCACAAAGGTAGGGCGGGCCACAGGCACACAGAGAAAATGTTAAAAACTCGGAGTGAGATAAGCAGAATAGCATCCTTTACCAGGGGGGTGGGATGGACCAGAAATGGGGGCATTGAGGAAAGCAATGGTAGAAATTAAATAACTACTCTCCAAAGGCACAGCGGAAAAGCCAGATTTTCAGGTGTTTTTTAAAGGTTTCCAAAGTGGGGGCTATCCTAATATCTCCGGGCAAGGAATTCCAGAGTCCGGGGGCCACAGAGGAGAAGGCCCTCTCCCTTGTGCCCACCAGGCGAGTCTGTGAGACTGGCAGGGGTGACAAAAGGGCCTCCCACGAGGAGCGGAGGATTCGAGCTAGTTCATGGAGGGAAATCCGGTCACGAAGGTAGGCAGGTCCTGAACCGAACCCACTACACCAGTCATTGTCAACCGCTGTGCCCCGGCACACTAGTGTGCCATGAGCAATCAGCTGGTGTGCCGCAAGAAAACCTCTTCCCCCCGCCTTTCTTCCCCCTCCGAGGTTTTCCCGCGGCACACCAGCCGATTGCAGGACAGCGGGTGGGGAACACGACCCTCTATAGGACCTAGAGAGGCAGGGGGAGAGGCAGGGGGAGGCTCAGGAGGGAGGGGCCAGGCCAGGCTCTCCTCCTCCTCCAGAAGTGAGCCCACAGGAGGAGGAGGAGGAGGCGGAAGCTGGCGCAAAGCGGGAAAATGGCTCCGCGCAGGGCCCCTGCCTGGGAGCCGAGTTTGTCCGGCTCGGCTCGCGTCTTCCGCGGAACCTGGCGGAAGAGGCGAGCTGCCCAAACCCGGCTCCCAGGCAGGGCCTGTTCCCCAGGCTCGCTCTGCTTGTGAGGAGAACTGGGGAACGGGCCAATCTCGGGGCTTGCCTTCTTCCAAACCGCTGTTTGGGAGCAGGCAAGGCCCCAGAGGTGGCTTCTCCATTTGCCCGAGCTGCCCCATGCGAGAGGGCTCAGGCAAGCGGAGAAGCCACCTCTGGGGCCTTGCCTTCTCCCAAACCGGTTTGGGAGAAGGCAAGGCCCCAGGGGCGCCTGCCCGTTTGCCCCGCCCCTCCCTCCTCCCCCTCCTCTTCGCTGCGGTTCCCTCAGGCTCCCTGTCAATTTCCCCAAACTCCATCTGTGTTCACATTTGGGCATATTGAGTATTCATGCCAAGTTTGGTCCTGATCCAACATTGTTTGATTCCAGAGTGCTTTCTGGATGTAGGTGATCCACAACTCCCAAACGTCAAGGTCTATTTCCCCTGAACTCCATCTGTGTTCACATTTGGGCATATTGAGTATTCATGCCAAGTTTGGTCCTGATCCAACATTGGTTGAGTCTGGATGTAGGTGATCTACAACTCCCAAACGTCAAGGTCTATTTCCCCTGAACTCCATCTGTGTTCACATTTGGGCATATTGAGTATTCATGCCAAGTTTGGTCCTGATCCAACATTGTTTGAGTCCAGAGTGCTTTCTGGATGTAGGTGAACTACAACTCCAAAACTCAAGGTCAGTTAAATATATGTATTACTGTGTTAGAGTGTCATTTTGTTTCATTTTGGTTGGTGGTGTGCCTTGGGATTTTTTAAATGTCAAAAGTGTGCCTCTGCTCAAAAAAGGTTGAGAAACACTGCACTACACCACCGGGGTGATGAAATGTAACAATTGGATGCAATGATTTGAACTTCAAGAGTAAAATTTAAGAAGTATCCGTTCTGGACACTGAATAAAAACAACACAAATTACTTCAATGGAAGGTCACGATGTTAGCTTTCAAGCAAGGAAAAACCCATAAATGCAAGGTAAAATAGAGTGAAGTGCCGTTTCATTCGATTTTGCATTCTGCACAATTTAAGCTTGAGCTTACTCTGTGTCGTCCAATAATACGAAAGGGCAAAGAGCCACGAAAAGCACTGAAATTCCAGCCTGAACCTTGGAAGTGATACTTATTCATGCATCTGTGAATGTCCGTTGGATATTTGAGGTACAGAGTCAAATATATATTCACAATCATATGGCCATTCCAGGGGCGAAATACCTCTTGTATTATGAGAAAGTCCAATTGCAGGTTCAGTACCATATTGTCATCTTTTAGCTTGCACCAGAGATATGTAGAAGTCTGAATGGGTTTTTTCTGCTTCACAAAGCTGACAATAACATGAGGTGAAAGGGATGAAGGAAGGAAGGAAGGAGGGGGTTATGGTTCCCTGGGTGCTCTTCTTTAAAACCCGATACGACTGTGGCCGCACTAGCACTTAGTTCTATGTCAGCGCAACAATGCAAAGCATGACATCATGGAGGAAGCACTCAGAACCGGGCTGCCAATCTATAAGCACCATCTGGCAATTGTTTGCAGCATTATTTTAATACATTGTTTTAATTGCCTAGCCTAACTCACCACAGCAGGGTATAGACACTACATTGCTCAGTTGATTAGAATCTGCCAACATCTCCAGACCATTAGATTGAGTTGATCGCTATGTTTCTGTAATTGATAGGTTTACTCTTGCAAGCCACATTTATTTTCTTGGTATAGGAGAGCATGAACATTCAAGAAAACAGGGGATAGCGGATAATGAGGCGTAGTGTAGCACCCATGGGCTCGTTCGTGCCACTGGGGGGGGGGGTGATCCGCCGGGGGTCCCGTTGGCAGTGGGACCCGCACAGGCTGGAAGGGACTCAGAGGATGAGTTGGAAGGCCCAGAGCAAGATTGGTCAGCCGTGCCTTTGCCCAGTTCACCTGTAGAGAGCTTAGCCTGGGATCTTGAGTGGGAGCATTCTCCCGGGGAAGGAGCGGACCAGGTGGAGATGGGAGGCAGCGAAGCAGATAGCGGAGAGAGTTATGAATTCCCAAACGGCCGAGGTTCCCAAGAGCTGGCCGGGCAGCAGATGGAGGCCAGCGGCTGGGAAACATCGGGGGAGGCTGCTTCTCAGGAAGATAGTAATAACGAGCTGGAAGAGCGGGGCCGTTCCCATAACAGGCGTAGGGACATAGAGGAGGGCAGGAGGAGCTGGCATCTGTCCCTAGACCGTCGCCGTTCGGAAAGTAGAGACTGGAGACGCCGGGCCCTAGATCGTCGGGGTTCCAGGCCGAGGATTAAGAACGGCCCGTGGGAACTGATCGTCAGTTCTCCGGCCACGCGTCTGATCTGAAGGCGGAGTGAATCCTGGAGCCTAGTTTGGCTCACCATAGACCAAGACCTTGCCTTGTTTGCGATTCGCATTGGTGCGGATCCCTTGCTACGTTCCGGATTGAATCCGGGAGCCTTGCCAAGCTTTTTACCACGTTTGCCTTTGAATCTACCTTTTGGAACTTTGCTTACTTTACTGAACTGCAGCTTCGTGCTGATTGCTTTATTCTATGAACTTTTTAAGTGAATTGCTTTTTTGGATTTGTTTTACTAAATAAACATAGTTAGCCTTTGCTACGTCTCCGTGTGTGTGTTAAAGGGGCAGTTCTAAGTCGGTGATTGTGACACGTAGGGCCCTTCTAGAGCAGGAGTGCCCACACTTTTTCAGCTTGCAAGCTACCTTTATAACAACCAAGTCAAAGATCTACCTGGCGCGCTCCCGGTCCGCCGCCGCCACAATTTTCTGCCCGCGCGGGGCTTCTTTTGCCAATGAGGCTTTAGTGGGCGGGCCCTGGCGCTCGCCTCTTGACACGGTGTGGTGACATGACCGCCCATTGGTTGCTCCTGGGGGGGACAGGGCGGGAGCAAGGCGGAGGCGCGCGCAGGGGTAGGATGCGAGGCTGCGGGAGTGAGTGAATGAGTGAGTATGTGTGTGTGTGAGAGAGAGAAGGCCTTGCCGGAGGAGGATGGTCCCCGCGGTAGGGCTGCAGCTGACGAGCACGCCCTCGACGCCGGTGAGTGAAGCCTGGGCGGGGCCCCAGTGCCTCCGAGGGCTGAGGCGAGTGAGAGACAGGGCGGAGTGTGAGGCAGGGCCCCGTCCAGGCTTCACTCACCGGCGTCAAGGGCGCGCTCATCAGCTGCAGCCCCACCGCGGGGACCATCCTCCTCCGGCGAGGCCTTCTCTCTCACACACACACACACTCCCTCCCTCCCGCAGCCTCGCATCCTATCCCTGCACATGCCTTCGCCTTGCTCCCGCCCCCCAGGAGCAACCAATGGGCGGTCACAACACCACACCGTGTCAAGGGATGAGCACCAGGGCCCGCCCACTAAAGCCTCATTGACGAAAGAAGCCCCGCACGGGCAGAAGGCGGCAGCGGGAGCGCGCGTGGGGTGCATGCACGAATAAGCGCCCCATTCGGCTGCGAGCAACCTCAAATGGTCTCGGGATCGACTCGTCGATTGCGATCGACTTCCTGAGCAGCCCTGTTCTAGAGAAAAGAAGTGGGCTTAAAAATCATGGCACCTTAAAGAGAGCCCATACACTCAGGGGCGGATTTAACGGTATGCAAACTACGTGGCTGCGTAGGGGGCCACGTGATCAGAGGCGCATCCGGCCAACAAGTTCCGCACATGCGCCATTGGTGCGGTACGACTCCAGCTGGACGAAGACGCGAATCGCACTCCACAAGGCTGAAAAGGAGGAACATTTTGCAGCCGGAGGCGGGAGGCTCCGCCCCGGCTGCAAAACGTTCCTCCTTTTCAACCTCGTGGAGTGCGGTTAACGTCTACATCCAGCTGGAGTCGCGTCACACCAATGGCGTATGTGTGGAAGTTCCGCGCATGCGCCATTGGTGCGGCGAGACTTCAGCTGGATGTAGACGCTAAGGGCCCTAAACAAGGCGGGGAGGAAGAACGTTTTGCAGCCAGAGGCGGGAGGCTCTGCCCTGGCTGCAAAACGTTCCTCCTTTTCGGCCTCGTGGAGTGCGGTTAGCGTCTCCATCCAGCTGGAGTCGCGCAGCACCAATGGCACATGCGCGGAAGTTCCGCATATGCGCCAGTGGTGCGCCGGGACTCCAGATGGACGGAGATGCTAATGGCCCTAAACAAGGCCGAAGGAGAATGTTTTGCAGCCAGAGGCGGGAGGCTCCGCCCTGGCTGCAAAACGTTCCTCCTCAGTCTCCGGCTTTGTGGAGGGTGCGCATGCACGGAGCCAGCTAGTTCTGCGCATATAGGCCGGGGGTGCATGCACGGAGCCAGCTTGTTCCGTGCATGCACACCCAGCGCACATGCTCGGAACTAGCTGGCTCCGTGCATGCGCACCCTCCATGAGGTCAGAGAGCATGGGGGCGCCAAAATGATGTTTGCCTACCATTTTAAATTACCTTAGTCCGGCCTGCATACACTGAGCTGTCAGTCCCGATAAATAGTCCCCTGGTTTGGATATAGCGGATTTTAGAAATCCACAAGATAGATGTGCAGGACATCTGCCAGAAGTTTACCTTAATTCCTTTTAAATTTGAAGCTCGGAGATGTGCTGGACCTCATAAGCGCTGATGTGGAAATACTAATGTGCACACAAGCAGATTTCTTGTCATTATCTTTCCTGCTGCCTTTACATATATATATTCTCCCAGGATGTTTTTAAACAGCCTTTGAATTTAAATGGAAACACCACTAGAGCCCTTTCTACATTGTCATATACAATCCAGATTATCTGCTTTGAATTAAAACTTATGGCAGTGTAGACTCATGTAATGCAGTTAAAAGCAGATAATTTGGCAGTGTCGAAGGGGCCTAAGAATATCAGTACATGTGGAATGCATTGTTTGAAATCCTTGATCACATAGTTTGAAGTTTGGAGAGAAACAATAAGTGCTATCTGTATTCCACAGGGATGGTGATGAAATGGAATTGTTTATTTGTGGGGTTCTAGAATGTATTTAACTGTAGTATTTCCGTCATTTAGTTTGTGCCTGACAGCCATTGATAGCAGACTACCGTGTGATTTGAGGAGAAAATGGAAAAAAGTGAATTTTGTGTGCTCATTAAGCACTATTTTTGCGGGGAAAAACCATCACTCAAACCAAGGCTAAGCTTGAGAAATACTATGGGGACTCTGCACCATCAATTTCAATGGTAAAAAGTGGTTTACTGAATTTTGTTGTGGCCGTACAAACACGGAAGATGCCAAACGTTCTGGATGCCCAGTTGAGGTCTCTACACCCGAAACAATTGAAAAAATTCACGATATGGTGTTGGCCGATCTGTGATTGAAAGTGCGAGAGATTGTGGAAGCCATAGGCATCTCACGTGGCTCAGTGATTTCAATTTTAAATGATCACTTGGGTATGAGAAAGCTTTCTGCAAGATGGGTGCCGCGTTTGCTCACAATCGACCACAAACGCAATCGTGTGACAATTTCGCAGGAGTGTTTGGCGTTGTTCAACCGCAATACGGATGAGTTTTTGCACTGTTTCGTAACTGTCGACGAAACGTGGATGCACCACAACACACACCAGAGACCAAACAGCAGTCAAAACAGTAGGTTTATCAGGGTGAATCGGTGCCAAAGAAGGCCAAGGTGGGTTTGTCAGCCAATAAAGACATGGAGACCGTTTTTTGGGATGCACGCGATATAATCCACATTGACTACCTTCAAAAGGGTAAAACAATCAATGGCGAATATTATGCCATCGTATTGGGTGGATTTAATGAGGATTTGGAAAAAAAAAACCCGACTGCATTTGGCCAAGAAAAAAGTTCTTTTACACCAGGACAATGCAAGGGTGCACACATGTGCAGTTTCCATGGCAGCAATCCATGAATTAGGATACGAATTGCTCCCTCATCCGCCCTATTCTCCGGATTTAGCCCCGAGTGACTATTTCTTGTTTCCAAACCTGAAGAAATGTCTCGGCGGAAAGAGATTTGACTCCAACAATGAAATCATCTCACAAACAAATACCTCTTTTGATGACCTCGACAAATCTTATTTTTTGGAAGGGATAAAAAAATTGGAGAAACGTTGGACAAAGTGTATAGAGCGCAAAGGAGACAACGTTGAAAAATAAAATCATTTTTTATCCAAAAACCTGTGCTTCATTCAAAAAGTCACTGACTTATTGACCCGCCCTCGTAGTTTATTATAAACTCCATGCACAGCTTTTCAGGCTGATTTACATATTCCACATATATAGCGGAGGGATTAAGTTAGGCAAAAAGAAAATGCATTCATTTTCAGGGTAAATAATTTACTATTCTTTGGCCTACTAAGAAATGCTTCAGGGATGCATAACAAAAACCACATCTAACCCAGTTGTTAAAATTATGTTAATAGTGAAGCAAGCCAGCATAAACACGTAATTAAAGTCATTGCTCTAAAGATAATGCAATTTGCTGTGGATTTTATTATCCCGGAGCAAAACCTCAGCAGCATTTAATATTCTTTTTATATTCAGAAAGCAAACATAGCACCAAAGACAATAGGCAAAGCGAAGAGATTCCCCAACACATGTCAGAGTCGCCCAAGTTGAGGAATGGAAGCGTTGAGCGATTAGAAAAGAAAGAAGGAAAACAAGATTGATGGGCTTTTGCTCTTTTCTTTCCCTTCTCCTCGAAGTTAATGAGAATTCCTAGCTATACATCAGTTAAACAATCAATAAACTGCACCCTCTTAAGCCTTCTTCCGCAGATACAAAAAGGATTAGGAAAACAAGGATTTGTTACTGATCTAAAACGAATACAAAAACCCACTTTAATCATAAAGTTTTCTTTTTAGTTTTGGAAACAACGTAATTTCTTTATTCTATAATTAACACTAAACACACACACAGAGAAAAAAAATCTATAATTGACAATGATCAGAAATACATTCATAAAGGTATAATTATCCATCTATTTAAAGGGTCGTCTTTAGCTCCAGACCTATCAAATTTAATTCAAAGGTTAGGAATCTACAGTATATATATATAAAAAGAGAGCTGTCATCCTAAGTAGCCTATAGACAGCAAAACCACACAAGGCAGACACACCAAATCAGACCACATACACACAAAACCCCACGAGGTATGTTTACCACCCAATTTTTTTAAAAAAAATTAAACAACACGACCAAAAATACAAAAAAACAATTGGACTACAACTCCCATGATCCCCCACGCCACCCCCCTCTGGCAGTTTAGAGTGTCGGAATGTTGGTGGTGCTGGCCAATTAGAGGCATTATGCAAATACTCCCTCAGTTAGAATGTAGAGGCTGGGAGCCACCCCCCTCTGGCAGTTTAGAGTGTCATAATGTTGGTGGTGCCGGGCCGCCACACCAAGCGAGGCCACGGCTTTGCTGAAGACAGCGGGCCTTCCTCCTCCTTTTAGCTCTTCATCAGCCAGCACCGTCGCAGGGGAATGGTTGGCGGCGGCGCTGGCTGAGGAAGACGAAAAAGGAGGAAGGGGGCCCGCTGTCTTCGGCGAAGCCCCTGGAGGCCTCTGCTACAGCAAATGAGGACAGCGCCCCTCCCACCTCCTCCTGGCCTCCGCCTTAACCCCCCCCCCCAAAGGAATGAAAACAGGAAGGAAGGAAAGACCCAAGAAAGGAAGAACACAATAAGAAAAAAAGGAAGGAGGGAAGGAAGGACGGAAAGAAAGAAAGAAGGAAAGAGGTCACGCAGGAAGGAGGAACAGAAAACAGACAGGAAATAAAAGGCAACCCAAGAGGTAGAAGCTGGTGAAGGGACTAGCAAAAGGAAGGAAAAACAGGTAGGGAGGGAATGGAGGGAGGGAGACAAGGGGAACAAGAAGTGATACAGAAAGGGGAAGAATGGCAGGAAGGAGGGAAAGGAAAGAAGGGAGGGAGGGAGAAGAGGCAGGAGGACGGAGAGAAGAGAAAAGCTGAGGGGGAGAGGGAAGAAAGGAAGTATAAAAGGCAGGAAGGGATGCTACTGTTGGTCTTTGCCACATGCACACACGTATGTACATATAGACATGCACACATACACACACACACATATATATATGCACTGAAATATACACATGCACACATACATACACACATCTGTACTTACACACATCTACACGCATATACTGTACATATACAAAAACACACATATACATAAGTACACACATATACATGCATACACATATACACAAGTACACACATATATGCACACACATATGTACACATAGACACAAATCCATATATATATATGGATTTGTACTGTATACATACATACACACACAAAACACATATATATATAGACTGGGACAGAAAAAGCCACAGCAGCGCGTGGCCGGGTTCAGCTAGTTAGAAATAAAAACATCAAATCAATATGTAATCACAACCAATTTAGACAAGCAAATATTAATACTACTAGCACGAGTTTCACATCGTCTTCAGAATATAAACGGTCAACTGTGCAACGGCTGCATTTCCTGCCCATCACAGCCAGTGCTGTGATTAAGAACAAATTACAGCCAAGCTGTACAAAATGCCAATTTAAGCAAGTAGATATACGAAGCTGGCAAGTGCAGCCGAAAAAACAGCAGGTATTTGAGTGAGCTGAAGAGCGGACAATAAAAGCAGCTGAATGTCAGATGGGTCTCGGTCGGTTACCGCTCACCCGTTTATGACAGCCAGCTTCTGGAATCCGAAAGAGGAATAAAGAAGCAGCCGCTGTACTTACGATGCAACTCTCATCTGGCCATTAAAGCAGCGGCGCCTTTCCAAAGCTTATTAAGTGTCATTCTTGGGAAACCTGCCGCTTTCCTCCAAGCTTTCATCCACGTTGGAAGAAGCTGTACGGGATCATTCAACAAATGGATATTGGCTTGAAACGTAGATAGTGATACGAAGCAAGCGTTGGTGAAAACAAAGGATTGCTTACCTTGTTTATATACTGCTTAAGGCAGACACAGGAGGGCTCTGTTAAGTTTAAGTTTCTTACCTTATCCCCTACAGCCGCACACAGGGATTTGTCATGCCAAGCACGTCAGGAACCATCGGCCCCAACTCTCACAGTCCCCGGTCCCGGCTTGCCTCCCCTCTGCCACATTTGCACAGACATCCGACAGTCTTGGTTCAGCCATACACTCCTACTTCCGCGACATGGGTCCAATACCCTTGGGGTGGTGGGGGAAGCCGCTCATTCATTTTGTATTAAGTTGGATGAAATCCTGTCAGCTGCAACGCTCCTCAGCCAGGCTCAATCTCCTTCTTTCTTTCCTCGCTTAGTCAGCCTGGTTGTGTGATTGGATACACCGCGGAGCAGCGGGTCTCCCCTCTCTCCTCAGCCAGCCAGTAACTTCCAGAGAGGAGCGTTTTTGCTTTGCTCTGCTTTCAAACCTATGCTGTAGTCAGTGCTTCAGGGGCTTAAAAATATCTCAGCCCCTCCTACCACCTTCTTCCTTCTCCTAGCCTCTGAACATATACATACAATCATAGGTTATCCTTCTACCCAACTAGCTACCACTGTTAAGTCACTAAAAGTAAAATTTTGTGAACATCGATCTCGCATCCGTCAACTATCGGAGGATTCCCCTCTGTGCATGCACTGTAAGACTTTCTCGCATGGCCCCGATTCCCTCCAGTTCTTTGGGATCGAAAAGGTATCTACCTCACCACATGGAGATCTCAACAAAGCTCTCATTAGGGCTGAAACTCGTTGCGTTATCAAATTTAAAACCGAAATACCTTTTGGCCTCAATGAAAAAATTAGGCATTAATGCTTTTTTGATGTAACACTTGTGTATCATAATTAATTGGCCTATAAGTATCTCCTGTTACTCTTACCTGTTGCTTTCGCCACTATGATCTCCCTGCTCACTAGCTGTCCACTTCTTTGAGCTTGGGTAAATCTATATATATAAAAAGGGAGTGGTCGTGCAACTCGGCTTATAGACATCAAAACTATAAGCCCCAGAAGCACCTACCACCCCTAACACATTCCACCATAACACGAGGTATGTCCAGGCCACAAAAAAACCCGGCCCACATACCTCACAACCCCCCGAAAAAGAGCCCCCAAAAAACGCCCATACACACCTGCCTTAGCAGCGCGTGGTTACTGCCAATGCCCTCCCCCCCCCACAACCCCAGCCCCTCGCCCTCACCCCTCGCTAACCCGTTCGTCCCCGCTTCGTCTGCCACCTCGTCGCCACTCCTGGACCCAGCCCGTGCGCCCAGCCCCATGCCCACCTCCTCCGCCGCCTTCTCTACCTCCTTTGCCGCCTCCCAGCAGCTCCCCGACCCGAACCGTGCGGCCAACGCCATGCCCGCATCCTCCGCCGCTTCCTCGCCCCCCCGCCGCCTCCTAGCCGGTTCCGGACCCAGCCTGCGCCACCGCCTCCTCGCCCTTCTCCGCCGCTTCCCAGAGGCTCCTACACCCGGCCCGCGCGGACCGAGGCAGCCACGGCGCCACCCGCACGGCCCGGATCCGGAACCAGCTAGAAGGCGGCGGACAAGGCCGAGGCGGCGGCGCGGCCCGGGTCCGGAACCAAGAAGGAGGCGGCAGAGAAGAACGAAGAGGCGGTGCCGCGGTCCGGCTCCAAAACCAGCTGGGAGCCGGCGGAGGACACAGAGGAAGCGGCGGAGAAGGCGGCCACGGCGCCTCCCTCGCGACCCGGGTCCAGAAACGCCTGGGAGACAGCGGAGGCGGCACCAACGGACACAGGACTACACTTCCCAGAAGGCCCCACCGGCGCCACCCCGCCCCTCCTCCTCCAATGCTCCCTCCCACCCGGCTTCCCCTTGCCCCCGCCCCTCCTCCTCATCCAACGCTCCCTCCCACCTCGACAGAAAGGAGAGAGAAAAGGAAGGAGGGAGGGAGGAAAGGAAAGAATGAAAGAAAAAGGAAAGAAAAGAAAGATAAGTACAGATGCCTGGAAGAAGAATGGACACAAAGGAAGGAGAAAGGGAAAGACGGAGGGACAAAGGGAGAAAGGGGGAACGGAACAGAGAAGAAAGGAGGAAAGTTGGTAAACCAGAAGGACCACTGGGAGTTGCACTCCAAAAACACATAGAGCAGCAAAAAAGGGGAAACAGGGAAAGGGAAAGAAAGAGGGGTAAAGGAAGGGAAGAGGAAGAGAAGGGAGAAAGGAAAGAGGGAAATAAAACAAAGAAAGAAAAATATGAACAGAGAAAAAGAGAGAGAAAAAGAGAAAGAGGGGGGGAAGGTTGGCCACAGCAACGCGTGGCGGGTTACGCTAGTATATTATAAATATACTATTGATGTAATATTACATATATTGTGTAGATGCAGCTCTGTTTACCAATTGGTTCACATGTATTAACCTTATGTTTCCAGATTTATAGCTGCTTGTTTGGAACTGTATTTAATTTTACATGCATATGATTGTTATCATATCTTTCCATAGATTGCATGCAATATATGTCACCACGCACTGGATACCCGCATAGGCATCTCCTGGTTACCACTGGCCTTGAGAAAGACTCTTGTGGTTGAAACGGGCGGGAATTCCGGGGTACCTACTCCCTCGTCGGCCTGGAATTATTGCTTCGGCACACTGATTACTTCATACTGATTGCCTGTGCTTGATTCACGTTGGAATCCTATTAGCATTCACAGCGGCTTTTGGCACTACCGCTAGTGTGGATTACAAATATTACCTCTACCTGTACTTATTATTGGCTGCACGACCTGAACCGAATTGTGGCATAGTGGATTTGTGCCAACTAGACAAACAAACGTAGGGCTGCTGTGCTGCTAGCAAACACAAGACAGTGGGGAAAAGAAGTAATGGGATATATTGCCCAATTACAAGGTGCAAAAGCAGACTGGAATACACTTCAAGTACACAATAACAAATTCTATATGAAATTTATATAGCAAAATATCCTAACATTGAGCAGAATACTTTCACTGAGGATAAATATCCTCACCGTAGAACACACCATATACAGGTAGATATCGAAAACTTTAGAGTCCACCATTCATAATACATGTATCAAAATTATATAAGGCATCAACACCAACACAAAATAGTTCCAAGTCCCGGTTATATATAGCTACAAACAATATAGGAATCAAAGGGAAATGTAAATAAATGCCCTTCCGCGGTGTGCGCGGTTTGCAAGTTCCTCCAAGCCGCAAAAGCGAGCTGCCGCGGCACCCGCTCCCCCCGTTTGTGTGGGAGGAGTTGGCTCCAAAGGAATGGTACTTGTCAATCCGCTGGTGAAAGGGTATATTCCAACCAAATAATAATAATTAATACCAAATAGCAAAGAGATTCAGTTCCAGGTGAAAGGATATGGAGAAGACCAAACGTTTGTAAATCCACGCCGCTGCAAATGTGCTGCAACCTGGCGAAGCGGCTCGCTGTCGCGTTGGATTGGCTCCGAAGCGTATAGTCCAAAGCGGAGCCGCCAAAACACGGCGGGGAGGGAAGAGGAATGCTGAGGACGATCTCAATAGTAAATCCTCAATGTGAAAACAGGTATAGTAAAGCCGTGAGTTCCAGAAGCCACGGGGCTGGTAGGGGTCTGTTCCCTCAGTTTGAGGACAAGGGCGTATCCTAAGTGGACCATTTAAATATAGTCCGGGAACACACGTCTGGACACAGGTTCACTTGCGGGTCGGACTATATTGCTTGTAAATACGTAGCGGATAGTTGCTTATATTGTCATGTGATATTATACATATGTTCTATGTTGTGAACATAGAGGGCGTCCCGCAGCAGGAACAACACATCACAAGTAGAAGCAGTAGCACCGCATAATGCTGGCGATATCAGCGGATATCCCTCGAGAATTGCTGCATTGGCCATGCCCACGGTCCTGAGAAAGCCCTTCGGGGAGAAACAAAGGCGCGCATAATAACTATTCGTTGACCGCTGTAGACGCCTCCCAGTTATTGCCATTATTTGTGCATTTGATCATTTCTTTTGACACTTTGATGGACTCATATACTATTATTTGCTTCGCGCCGGCGCCGGCTTCCGGGTTTTGTGTCTGTCCTTGATGACGTAGGAACCCTCCTCCCAGCCGCGGCGTCTCTGCTCACTCCTGTGTGAGCCAGCAGCCCGTATATGCTCTTCATGTAAAGTATATTGCTTCATAGATATAGGGCAGGGGTGCTCAGAATGGTGATCGGGATCACCAGGGTGATCTTCGGGCCTCATCCTGGTGATCTTCAGGCCCCTGACCAGGTTTTTTTGCTGTTGGTCCTCTTCACGCGCCCCTGCACGCTGCAAAGAAGTCCTCCGTCGTTGCTCCTCCCCGCTCCCTGCTTGCACGCCGCCTCCAAAAGCTCCAGAGTCCAAGAGGCAGAATGGGCCCCCTCTTTTGGATTCCTCCTCCTCCCTCCGTCCTTCTCCAGCCACTCAGAGTCGTAGGAGACCAAAGGGGGCGGGCCTGGATGATGCAATGCATGGCTGGCCCCGCGCTCATGCGCAGAAGCGCCCATTCTGCCTCTCAGACTTCTTGTGAGCTCTTGGAGGCGGCATGCATGCTGGCGGCGTGGAAATAGGAGCAACAATGGAGGAGAAGAAGAAGGACGCTTTGGGGTCATTTCCTTACCGCATCTCAAAGGTCGGTCTTTTTACTTTGGGGTGGGTGCTTGATTGTACTGTGGCATGTCTCTTGGTTTCCTTTTATATTTTTAAAAATGGCCTTTTAGCTCCAAAGCCTCTCTGCTTGCTTTGTTCCTTGAGAAATATATGTTGAGGAATATGGAAATGTGGGAGAAATGGGGTGGTTGGATGTATTTTTGCATGCCCCTTTGTTTACCTTGCTGAGTATTAAATGGCCTTGCAGTTCAAAAGCCTCTCTTCTTACTTTCTGGCTGATGATATGTGTGGTAATATGGCAGTGTGGGAGAAATGGGGTGGTTGGATGTATTTTTATGCTCTGTTTTATATTGTTGTTATTAAATTGAAATGTTGATGTTTTATAACTTCATTTTATGTAAACTGCCCCGAGCCTGCTGGAAGGAGCGGTACATAAAAATGAATAATAAATAAATAAAAATAAATAAATAAGAAAATAGTTATACGTTTTACATTTCTGGGCAGGTGATCTTTGGGACTTGGTTTTTTAATCAGTAGCTCCCATGCTGAAAAAGTGTGAGCACCCCTGATATAGGGCATTTGCCCATGTATGCAGAATGATGTTATGTTTGATATGAATGTATGTTTTGGTACTCTTGAAACACTAGACCAGTGAGTCTGCTCAATTGTGATAAAGTTATATTGACGTGATATATAGAAATTGGTGTGTTGCTTCCATTCTATCCCTAGTGTAACAGAATTTGACACAAATGATTGATACAGTATTGTTCAAGGCCAAAGACTAATACTAATGAAGAATTGGATGGCTATAAAACAGAGGAATCTTATCTTCAAGAGTCCTTCTTTTCTTAGAGTTACAAGTATGTCTGGGGGGGTTTTTTGTCCCATTTCGGAGACAGCAAAAATAAGATTTAATGCTTTCCAGACATGACTCTGTTTTATTGGAATGGCACTGAAAAGAAACTGTCCAGCTGCACTTAAGTCTCGTTTCTAATCTGATCACTCTATAAAAAGCATGGCCTGCAACCCCAGACGCTGCAACGGGGTAAATCTAAAAAAGGCCCATTGAAAGAATGCTTGCCATGATAAGACTTTTTGTTGTTGTCGAAACCCTGGCTCCTGTATTTAGTACAAGTCTTAAGCCTATACAAATCCCAAGCTAAAGAGAGCTTTTGTTTTCACTGGAAACTTTCACTTTATTTGCACAGCCCAGTGCCGCTGTCCTTTACTAAATCTGTCTTAAGAGATGCCCCTTAAGCTCTTAACAAATCCTGAATCTCATCTCGTTCCTCTCGAAGGCTTCTAAGCAGTCTCATCAATATTCCTCTTGTGTTTCTTCTTCCCTTAAGCCAATAATCAACAGCAACGTGTCACGACCATACTAATTTTAACTCTCAAATTTGACGTTTAATATTTTGAAATTATTTGAGAGACATTTTTATATCACTTTTCACCATGATGTGAGGTGGGTAAGAAATAAAATAAATATTAACAACAACAAAAATAAAAATAACAATAATAACTACTCTGGGACTTCCGAATTCAGACAGAAAGTTTTGGAGCACAATACTCCTGACCATGTCAAAAAACAAAATATGGATAGTTGATGTTGCAATCCCAGGCGACAGCTGGATTGAAGAGAAACAACTGGAAAAGCTGACACAATATGAGTATTTAAAGATCGAATTGCAAAGACTCGGGCACAAGCCAGTAAAGGTGGTCCCAGTGGTGATCGGCACACTGGGTGCGGTGCCTAAAGACCTTGGCCTGCACTTAAACACAATCGGCACTGACAAAATTACCACCTGCCAACTGCGAAAGGCCATCTTACCGGGATCTGCACGCATTATTCGCTGATACATACATCATTGGATGTGTGATCCAATACTAAGCAACAACAAAATATATATATATAGCTACTGCTACTGCGTATCTACAACACAAAAAGGGAAAGTGCTATATCTGGTTCTTTATATAATAAAGAACGGAGAAGTAGCCAATCTCAAAATCCATATAATACAATATCCATATCACAGAAGTATTATAACATATAGTAAACATACAACAAGAGTGGGAGTGGGAGTTATAACAGAATAATGCAACTGTTGTGATGCTATTACTCACGCAACTTAATACAGTCCCACGTTTCGTTTTCAGTACAATGTGTCCAAATGAAATAAAGTTATAGTCTGTAAGTTCTACGTTTTTGGGGAATAAGTCCCCACAATGTTTGTAATCCATAGGAATTAAGTATTTCAAACAAGTTCTTAGGTGCGTAAATAGCTCACTATAATCCACAGAAAACCCGGAGGTAATGCACAATGCATGAAAACCTGCAAAACCTGCAAAAACCGGGTTTAAAAGCCCAGGTCTTCCCTCCGCTTCTGAACGGAGCCGTCCAGAAGCAGAGGGAAAATCTGGGCTTTCAAATCTGCTTCTGAACAGCCCCAGTTTGAAAGCTCCATGCCCTGCCCAGCGACGCATTACGGGGCACACGTGCTCGACAAGGAGAGGAGCGCGGGCCGAAAAAACGCTAGCCTGTGCCCAGCCTGCACACCTGGTCCGCAACAAGATTCAGGGTGCCGGCCCCGCGCCACGCTTGCCGACGTGCTCCTGGGTGCGCTCGCCCGCCGCCGAGAGGAGCGCGAGCGTGTCGCAAAACGCCGGCTCCCACCCGCCCCCGGGCAGCTCGCCAAGGCTGTAGCTCTTTCCGAAAATTTGGTAATTCACTTCCAGGTTGCTTACAGCGGCTCAGAAACAAACGCTTCATAAGTAATTTAGAATTGAATTTAATCTGAATTTGATCAAGATACGAAAAACCTAACAAGGCCTAATAAATAAATAAATAAATAGGAGGTAGAGAAATAAGGAGGTTTGTTGATACGGTGGATCAGAAAGTCCTAAACATCTTTCACTTCTTTTGCCTTTGTTTTGTCTCAATGTCCTGCCTATCTTAAGGAGATCTCGTAAACAATGACGCCCACATCACTGAGATAAAGTGAACCCTTTGTTGTAACAAAGGGAATCATTCATAAGGTTGAATCACAAAGAGCATTTCAACAATGGGTCTTTGTCTCTGCCAAAACCTACAGCTCTATGTGTCTTCCAAGGTATTTTAAGATTTGTAAATGGATTAAGGCATAAATAGGCTTCATGAATTTTCTTTTGTTCTTTTGCTACATCTGCCAGGACATTAGCTACCTGTGACATTTCTTTTAGCTGCAACTAGCTGAACCCGGCACGCGTTGCTGTGCCCTATTTAGGAGATGCGAGGCAGTCTGGGTAAGGGTTGGAAATGATGTGGGCATGTGTTTTGTGTGTGTGTATATATGTGTATGTGTGTGTATATATGTGTATGTTTGTGTATATGTGTTTGTATGTGTGGATGTGTGTGTATGTGTGTATATATGTGTTTGTGTGTATATATGTGTGTATATATATGTGTGTGTATATATATGTATGTGTGTGTGTGTGTATATATATATATGTATGTGTGTATATATGTGTATGTGTGTGTATGTATATATGTGTGTATGTGTGTATATGTGTGTAGATGTCTGTGTATATGTCTGTGTATATGTGTATGTGTGTGTATATATGTGTGTGTATATATGTGTATGTGTATATATATGTGTATGTATGTGTGTATATATGTGTGTATGTGTGTATATATGTGTGTTTGTGTGTGTATGTGTATGTCTGTGTATATGTGTTTGTATGTGTGGATGTGTGTGTATATATGTGTTTGTGTGTATATATGTGTGTATATATATGTGTATGTGTGTGTATATGTGTATATATATGTGTGTTTGGTGTCTTCCCTCCCAGCGGAGGTGGGAGAGAAGCTGACCTTTTCCCAGCCAGCTCTTTCCCCTTCTCGCCCCGCCTCCTTCCCTTCATTGGTGGAAGGAGGGCAGGGAGAGGAGGAGAAAGAGGTGCCCGGGAAAGGGGCAGCTTGCTCCCGCCTCTGCCCGGATCGGGAGGACATCGCGGAGCCAGGACGGTCCTGGCGGCAAGGGAGCCGGCGAGGAGGAGGGGCGGAGGAGGAGGAAGAGCAGCGAGGGGGAAAGGATTGCAGTCTCTGTGCATGGCTGCGATCCTTTCCCCCCTCTTTCCTCCTCCTCCCCCTCCTCCTCCGCCGGCTCCCTGAGGTGGCGGAGGAGGCGGCGGAAGAGGGGGGGGACGGTGGCGCCCTCGTCGTCGCAAAGCCCCCTCTTCCAGTCCCTCTCCCGGGAGCGGCTGGGAGGGTTTGAAGAGGAAGGAGGGAGGGAGGGGTCGGAGTGCGCCTGCGCGATTGCTCTGCCTCTCTCCAGCGCTCGCGGGCAGCGCAGAACAGGAGGCAATGGGCGGTTTTGGGGGCTGGTTTTGGGGGTTTCAAGGTAGGTAGGGGTGTTTTTTTGTGGTATGGTTGTACCTCGTGGTCTGGGGGAATGTGTGTCGTGGGATGTGTGTTTCGGGGGGGGGTATAGTTTGGCCGTGTATAAAGGACATCCTACGACGACTCGATTTTATATATATATAGATTGCTAATCCACCCTATGATGCCAGACCCTGTGATTTCAAAGAGAGATGGGTCATTCCATTGCATATTGGAGCACCAGCATCATTTCGTTATCTTTGATATGAATACATCTCTTATAGGATCATTTAAATGGACTTTTTGTTTGAAAAGGAGAGAGTTCATTATGTCTTTATATATTAGATACAAATAGTGGCTAAGAGAAGATGGGCTCATTTTTAAGGTTTATATTTATTTATTTATTTATTTATTTATTTATTTATAGTTCAAACTTGCTATACCGCCACTCCCCGAGGGCTCGGAGCGGTTTACAGTTTGACATAAAAAATACAGAGCATACAACAAGACAAACAACATCGACAGGGAATGACAAAACTAACGAGAAGGGGAAGCCAAGCTCGGGCCCATGTGGGTCGGAGCTTTCTAAGGTCAGCTATCAGGCTCGACCGTCGAATGGGGGAAGCCTAGGAGGGTCCCACAGATCGAACAACGTCCTCAGGGACTCGAGATCCATACGGTAGCGATTGTCGCAAGCCTGTGGCTCCGGGTTCGCCAGCGTCGGATTATCAAGCCTCCTGGGGTGGGGGTTCATCAATGGGGGAACCCGGCGCCTGAGGTTGGTGTTCCTGAAGGTTCTGGGTGTTGCAGAGCAGGGCTGGGATTTCCTCTGGCCCCGCCCCCTGCCCCGCCTTCGGCCCCTCCTCTGTTTCGTCTGAAAATAGTAGATATAAATGTATGGACATAGGAAACCTTAACAGACAGGTAGCACACATCCTGCATTGTTCTTTTGGGGGGGAAATATTCGAAAATTCAGAACCCTGCGGTCAGCGTGGCCACTGGTCACATAGCCCAAAAGGAAATGTAAGGACCGGGCTGTGGTGCAGCTAGATAGTAGCCAGCTGCATTAAATCACTACTGACCGAGAGATCATGAGTTCAAAGCCAGCCCGGGTCAGTGTGAGCTCCCAACCATTAATAGTCTAGCTCAGGCCTGTCCAACTGGCGGCCCGTGGTCCGTACACGGCCCGCCAGCCCCCTGGACGCAGCCTGCAAGAACTCCGCTGTTTTTATTTAAAAAATTAAAAATTGCCGAAAAGGGGCGGGGCCATTCGCGCCTGGCGGGGCCGCTGGCCGGGGTGCTCCGCCCTGGCACGCGTGCCCAGCGGGGCTTTTGGCGGGGCTGGGTGACGTCAGCCGTGGCGCCAGCGCCGAGGAGGAAGAGGTGGAGGCAGAGGCCCCGGCTTCCCTCCACCTCTTCCTCCTCGGCGCAGGCGCCACGCCTGACATCACCCAGCCCTGCCGAAAAGGGGCGGCCGGGCAGGATGCCGGGCATCCGCGGCAGCGGCCTGCCCCTTTTCGGCGGGGCTGGGTATCGTCAGGACGTCACCCAGCCCCGCTGACAAGGGGCGGGCCCGGCAGGACGCCGGGCATCCGCGGCAGCGGCCTGCCCCTTTTCAGCGAGGCTGGTTGACGTCAGGACATCACCCAGCCCCGTCGAAAAGAGGCAGGTCGGGCAGGACGCCCCCCGCGAGCGGCCACACCCCCGCGGTGGCCATGCCCCCACGCAGCCAGCCACGGCCCCCGCTGCGGCCCCCAGTGATCACTCACTGGAATTCGGGCCTTGGGCTGGCAGAAGTTGGACAGCCCTGGTCTAGCTTGCTGTTGACTTATGCAGCCCAAAAGACAGTTGCACCAGTCAAGTAGGAAATATAGGTACCACTTATACGGAGAGCAGACCCGTAGCTGGGGAGGGGGGGGGCTTGAGCCCCCCCAATTCTCAGTGTGGTCCGCGAGAAGGCCTTATTGGTACAGTATTTAAACTGTTATGGTTATTCATATCATGACCTGATTACCATGCTCAATACATCCCATATGCATGGGGGTATTGGGATAGCGATACAAAAGGTTTGGTAGGGTAGACCCTCTCTCACTCAGACTCAGCCCCCCTCCCCCTGAATCAAACTCACCCCGAATAAAAATCCTGGCTACGGGCCTGATGGGGAGGCTAATTTAACTAATTTGCGACACCATAAAAACCTTCCAGCAGCGGTTACGTAAGAACGAGGAAGTACTCCATCAAGGAGTCACAAGTGGACGGTGAAGCGACAGCTCCCCCTGTGCCGGAATCGAGCCAGAAAGCTGGAATGTTAAATTGCCTCTGTGTCTTGTCTCTATATGTCGTATGTCTAAATGGCATTGAATGTTTGCCATGTATATGTGTATTGGAATCCGCCCTGAATCCTCTGGGGGGGGGGGGGTGAGAAGGGTGGAATATAAATACTATAAATACTATAAATAAATAAAATCTAAACTCTGCTTCTCTATACCAGAATCAGCCAAGTGACATAGGAGAGGACTGTTGGATTCATGGTTTGCTTACAGGCTTTCTAGATATATTTGTTTGACCTTTTGTTGAGAGTTGGGGAAGATGGCAGGAACAATTTGCCTGTCCTCTTTGCAAGCGTATGTTTTGATGCAGAACACAAGAGTAGGAGGAGAGGGGAGGATGGTTTGGCTTGCTTCAGGAAAAAAACCCTCACAGATTGATGGTGCTGTGAAGAACAATAACTTTGTGTTCTGATCTAAATTGTCCCGGAGGCAGTTGTTTACTGTACCACTTAAAGTTAAACAGTCAGACGTGTATATGTATTTTTAAAGAGAACTTGACTGAGATGCATAAGATTGATGATATTTCATTAGGCAATCTCGTACGGGAGATATAATACCAAGCAATTTTTCAAGCTCATTAAAACATAACATATTATCCATACAGAAATCTTTCATGACTCATTGAATTATTTTTTATACCATCTCACGAATACATCTCCTTTAGACATTTGAATTTCCACGCTGAGAAATTAAAACTAAAATTAGCATTTAAAGCACACACACATAGCCACATATATTTCCAGACATCAAACATACTTCAAGAAAGGGATTTTCCTATTTTGCCAGAGGGAAGATTGCGCTTCGTACGGCGAAGGATCAGAAGTCCCTCCCAGTTGTGAAGACTTAGATATAAAAATAAACCAAGAAATCATCCCCACAGACACAAGCCTGAAGACAGAATATATGTACGTTCTGAAAACATGGTATTAATAATTGAGATCTTTCACTATATATATTCAGAATATAAATACTATAACAATGAAAATGTAACCACGATCCAAAGATACCCGAGGACCTTGGATTTGAATACTGTAGGTAAACTGATTATACCTGTATTGTAAGAATTTGAAATGTTGACATTACATATCCATGCAAGATTATATTCAGATTATACATCATAGTTGCCTTGACGGCAGTTAACAATGATCAATACTCTACAACTGCCCCAGTTTGGCAGAGACAGTCCTGATTAATCATCTGTTGTACCACTTCTTAAATTGCTTTTAAAAATGTCCTGGTTTCTCCCTTCTCCTCTCAGTTGTCTCAGATCCAGAATTGTTTTTGTCTTTATCTTTCAAAGAAGCCCTTCAAACTAATGGCAACCTGTGACCTTTGCCTTCTAACATGGAAGACAGCTTTCTACATGTCCATTATATATGCCAACAGAGGTAATTGTAAAGTACACCCCTCTATGGAATACTCAAAAAACGCAAGGGAGACAATAATATAAAATTATATCAATGTATTATAATACCCAAATGGGATGAAATTATAGAATCACGTGTAGAACTCTCTGCACAAACACAAATATTCAACAATTTCAGGTACTCACGAATCCCCAAGAATACATAAATGCATTATATCATGAAGTTCGCACATCACATAAACATAAATCTTGAAGTCAATGGTAATTATAATCCGCTTGAGGATGACCAATGTCGTAACAACTCCCGAAAGAAAACTTTTCCGGGGGTGAGCACTCTATACTCGGAAATCCACTTTGATTTACTTTGATATTGTGGTGAGTGAACAATTGATTTATCTCCTACCCTGTTGTTCCCCCCCCCCCCGATCTTTAATGGGTTACCAATACATTGCTTATATCAGGGCTGTCCAACTTCTACCGGGTCCAGGGCCGGAATAGAGGTCACTGATGACCTCAGGGGCCGCTCGGCCCCGCCCCAGGCCCCGCCCCCAGTCCAGGCCCCGCCCCAGTCCAGCCCCGCGCCCCAGGCCCCGCCCCCAGGCCAGGCCCCGCCCTCTCCTAAAGCTGTCATTCTCCCGGGCAGCGCGTCACAGGCCTGGCGTGACGCGCTGCCCTTGGCGCCGCCTACTCCTCCTTTTCGGCACCCCCGCCCTTCCTAGGGTGGGGAGCCGTAAGGGCAGAAGGCGGCGCCAAGGGCAGCGCGTCACAGGCCTGGCGTGACGCGCTGCCCTTGGCGCCGCCTACTCCTCCTTTTGGCGCCCCGCCCTTCCTAGGGCGGGGAGCCACCGGGCAGAAGGCGGCGCCAGGGCAGCGTCACAGGCCTGGCGTGACGCGCTGCTGCCTTGGCGCCGCCTACTCCTCCTTTCGGCGCGGAGCGGACGGAGGGGGCGGTGCAGGTGGAGGAGGAGCTAGCTCTCTTCCTCCTCCCTGCCCCGCCTCCCTTCCCCCTCGCCGCCTTTTTTTTTTAAAAAAGATTTTTTTAAAATTAAAAATGGCGGCTGGGGGCATAGCTGGGGCCGTGCCCAACAGGCTGGGGGGCCGGATCCGGCCCCAGGGCCGCCAGTTGGACAGCCCTGGCTTATATTATAGATTTGAAATTTTCTCGATTGTGTACCGTCCTGAAGAAGAATCCGAAACGGGTTGGATCCGTATATTTCCCCCCGTTGACGGAGTACCTCCCATTGTGGACCTTCATATTGTGGACCTTTCTGCCTACTTATTTTGGAATTCTTCGTATGCTACTCTACGCTTCCCACTGCACGCAAGAGCAAGTTCATGCTCTGTGGATTACAATTATTTTAGAGCTTTCCAACACTCTATGGATTACAATTGCTGTGGGGAAACGTCGCCTGCACTCTTTGGATTTCCGAGTATAGAGTGCTCACCCCCGGAAAAGTTTTCTTTCGGGAGTTGTTACGACATTGGTCATCCTCAAGCGGATTATAATTACCATTGACTTCAAGATTTATGTTTATGTGATGTGCGAACTTCATGATATATGCATTTATGTATTCTTGGGGATTTGTGAGTACCTGAAATTGTTGAATATTTGTGTGTGTGCAGAGAGTTCTACACGTGATTCTATAATCATGACATAGACCTTTATTTCATCCCATTTGGGTATTATAATACATTGATATAATTTTATATTATTGTCTCCCTTGCGTTTTTTGAGCATTCTATATGCCAGGCATGAGAGTGAGCTGTGTGCTCTTAGAGCTGACCAAACACATAATGTCTATGATTCCACCAACACAGAGCTATTCTCCAGCCTGACATTTCATTTCTGATTCATCTCTGCCTTCCACATCAACCAATTGTATTTCCAGCATGTTTTCAGAATCCAGCATTTGATTTGGAATGGATATAACGAAGTCAACGTTTGTCCACAGTGACAGGGCACTGCTTGCCACTAAAACTTTGAGGAGAATTTTATTAAATAGCTTGAGCCCTTTGAAAAATGTTCGTCGATTAAACCCCTGCCAGCAACCTTATGAAAATAAGGGTTTCTTCAGGTTCTTAAATGAGGTAAACTCTGCTGTAAGCACTTTTGACAAAAAACCCTTGCTGGCTTTCCAGGCAAACACTATCTGTGAGGATTGTCTGAGGTGAATCCCCCTTTAAAATACAGGAACTGGTTGTAAGACTTCTTGGAAGAGGCACGCTTTGAGGCTTGACTTTAAAAATGAACAAAGAATGTTTATTGATACAACTAACAACTGAGAAGGCACATATGCATAATGGTTACAAAAGAAAATAAAGCTTGGTGGTTTCTTAAAATGGTTATCTTAGAATCTTAGTTTCAATGGTTCTTCTTTAAATATAACACAGAATCTCACTAACAGAATTCCCTTCTGAATAGCTTCTCCCAAACTAGTCAAGATACGTTTTGAGAGACTAAAACTTCCCTAACAGTATTACTTCACTGAATAGCTGTGAGTTTCCCACTAACTAAAACAGTTAGCAACCTGAAATCCCTCAGGCCTTTGTCCAAACTAACTAATCTCTTCCTTCAGAGTTTCCTAGTTAGCTTTTCCAGTCACTGAGCCAAACTCTCTCACTAAGCCAAGAGAGCTCAAAGTTCCTGTCTCACTCTTAGCTGTCAAACTCTCTCACTGACACTCAGCTCTGTCAGATTCTCTCTCTCTCTCTCTCTCTCTCTCTCTCTCTCTCAGACCACTGTGGTTTTCTCTCAGCCTCTTTGTGATTCTGCCTCAAATGCTGGCTGTAACATAAAGTTCCTACTAAAGCTGTCCCCTCAGCATTAGAAGCCGCCATGTTTGTGGTTACTTCTGAGGTAGAAGTTTCCCACTGAACCATGGTTCTAATGGTTCTAAAGTACTTACAAAATTAAAGTTCTGGCGGTGAAAACTAGGTGGCGCTTGTGCTTTGCGTTTATAGTGTTGCTAAAGTTCTGGTGGTGAAAACTAGGTGGCGCTGGTGCTTTGTGTTTATAGTGTTGCTAAAGTTCTGGTGGTGAACATTTCAGAACTCTAACAAAACTTTCAAAATTTCGTTATAAATGGCAGTTCCTAATTGGTTTTGTCTTAACAAACGCCAATAACGAAATAATAATTAAATTTTGAAAGTTTTGTGAGAGTTCTGAAAGTTTCACCACCAGAACTTTAGCAACATTATAGAACAGTGGTTCTCAACCTGTGGGTCCCCAGGTGTTTTGGCCTACAACTCCCAGAAATCCCAGCCAGTTTACCAGCTGCTAGGATTTCTGGGAGTTGAAGGCCAAAACATCTGGGGACCCACAGACTGAGAACCACTGCTATAGAAGCAAAGCACCAGCGCCACCTAGTTTTCATCAACAGAACTTTAGTTTTGTAAGTACTTTAGAACCATTTAGAACCATGATTACACAGGCCTAGTTTATACAGTTTTTGTCAGGTTTCTTCCAAGATCATATCTGTAGATCAGGAGCAACAGCACCTCCAACTGGACACAACACAACAGCACACAACATAAAAGTAACCTGGGTTGAGTTCAGGGCTAAATCATCAGTCAATTAGCAAAACAAGGGATAAGCAGTAGAGCAAACCATGCGTATGTTCCAAAGTTCTGTATACAAGATATTCAGACAAACACAGCCCAAGGTATAATCCAAAATCCCTAGCCAAAATCCTAGAATCAGTCCATCACACAAAGTCCAAGGAATCACACAACGTCTTGAGGCCACAGCTCCAACAAAGACGTTGCTGTCAGCAATTGACGGCTTCAAGCCCTAGCTATTTATGCTATTTTTGCAGCTGTTCCCAGTTGATAGGCCTCTTTTCTGCCAAACAACTGGACTTGCAAACTTGTATTTCTTCTCTCCGCAGCTACAACCACGCTGGAATGCTTAACTCCTTCCAGCTCAGGGGTCTGCTCTTACTCCTGCTCCTAATCTGTAGCCTGAGAAGTGGTGGGTTCTTCACTGTCCAGTTGGGGGTGCTGTTGCTCCTGATCTGTAGCCTGAAAAGTTGTGGGTTATTCACTGTCCAGCTGAGGGTGCTGTTCCTCTGTGTTTGACTCCAGCTTAGATGCTAAAAGAGGTAGTCCCTCTTCCTCAACCTTGCTGTCAGAGCTGGCCATGACAGCTTTCCTGTGCGGCATGACACCTGCCTCCTACTGTTAGTAGCTTGCTAGCCACTGACTTGTGTGATTCACAGAGAACATAAAGAAGAAGGCGATGTTGCCTACTTGTAACTGTGTTTCTTCGAGTGGTCATCTGTGAAACCACCCGTCCTCCCCACTTTGTGTCCTCCCAGTCCTAGTGAACTTGGCTGTTGCTTGAGCAGCCATGGAACTCGAATTTGGCAGGACCTCCCTCTATACATTGGTGCAGGGAGTGGGTGCTGTTACCACCAAAAATGTATCTTTAACGATCTAAAAGGATTTAAACATTGCTCTGGGCAGGCGTGGGATAATCCCATTTTATGCAGAAAATACTAAAATAATACATTTTGTTTTGTTTTTTTCAGATTCACAGTATGTGGTGTCCCAGCCTAGTGTGGTGTTCCAGCCTAGTGGTCAGAGACAGGCACCGGAGGTCCCAGCCGCCCCGGATCAAGGGGATGATGGGTGGCCGGATGGATATGGGTCTGCAGATGAGGACCTGTCCTAGGATGATGGCTGGCTACAGGGGTATGATACTGCAGATGAGAATAATGATGGCTTCATGGAAGTCAGTTCTGAATTAGACTATGAGAGGCTTAGTGACCTTGATTCTCACGAGAGCTTATCTACTCCCTTGCCAGATGAGCATTCCGGGAAATGGGAGGATTCGGTTTCTCAGGATGATAGTACTGCATCTGGGGCCGCTAACGAGATGGAATTTGACAGGAGGGCCAGCATCCGATCCTCTCGGAAAGATTGGAGACTGAGAAAGGGGGTGCGTTGGGCACATAGAATGTAGTTTCCTTTATTAGATTGTGCCCGGGTGATTTTAGTCAGACCTGAAGCTACGTTTGGTTTGCAAAGGACTCTAGTTCAAGTCTCCAAGTTCATGGAACCGCCGGAGCGGTTTGCCTCAAGTTTCACGTTGACTGCTGGAGCGGTTTGTTTCCAGTTTCATGTTGACCGCTGGCGCGGTTTGCCTTGGCTAAGAACTCTTGTTTCAAGTTGGGATTTAAGCCGATTGGGCTCATAGCTCGAGAACTTTATTGGACTATTTTTGGACTTACTTTGATTGCTCTTTTTCTTTATCTTTGGACTATTCTTATTCTAAATAAAACTTCATTTATTGCATCTGCCTGGTGTGTGTGATCTAGGGGGGACTGGCTGCGTTCTGAGGTGCAACACAGTATCACTGCTGAACCATAGCATTTATTTATTTATTTATTTATTTATTTATTTATTTAGTTCAGCTTAATATACCGCTCTCTCCGGAGCTCAGAGCGGTTTACAGCCATAAAATATCAGATAAAACACATAAAAGCATTATAAAACTAGGTTAAACTCCCCAGTTAAAACCCCATTCCCAACAGTAAGACTACAACAGGACAGCATAGTACAAGTGACAATGACACGGCAGGGTGGCAAATTATGGCGGGCACCGGTCAGGGGCCGAATGCCTGCCTAAATATTTATTTATTTATTTACGGCATTTTACCCCGCTCTTCTCAACCCCCAAGGGGGGACTCAGAGCGGCTTCCAAAAGGCATAATTTGATGCCTACATCACAATCGCAGTATAAAACACAATATAAAACCCTCCAGCATTTGACACTAAAATACATTAAAATACAATTATATTCACACATCCTATGCATTCACCTATGTTAGAAACAGTGTTCCGTCCATAAAAGCATTGAGCCCTATTCACCAACTTTCCATTAAAACTACTAAAGTGCTGTCCTGTGCTACTATGCGAATGCCTGGTCCCACATCCAGGCTTTCACTTTTTTCCTAAATGTCAGGAGGGATGGAATTGATCGTATGTCGCTAGGGAGCGCATTCCACAGACGGGGAGCCACCACCGAGAAGGCCAGGTGTTAACGGATGAATGAACAGGAAAGCTAGCAATACATTTTCTTGTCTTACACTGTTGCAAAGTGTGACTATAAAAGCATCATAACATTGTTTAAAAAATGACTATATTAATAAGTTTTTTTTAAAAAAAAAATGAACACCCCCCAGATAGAAAAACAAAATGATAACCTAAGAGATCCTTGACAGGCAACATGGTGAAGGAAACATGGAAACAGGAATTGGTGTCAGAACACTGCTTCAAGGCTTAATTCGTTGGCATTGATTTAATTTATTAATTAATAAACAACAATTTTGGAACTCATTCGAACATAAGTCAACACATTCCATTAGAAACAAATGTAACAGATGTTCCTTCATTCTAAATATTCAATGCAGTTGATAACTTAGTTGATTTAACGCAAAGAGGTGTATTTGGGCTCTATTTCACATATCACAATATTATAGTCCACCCCTTGTGCCAGCTGATGGTGTGAATCTCCACAAAGATATTCAATACTATCTTCAAATTACATAATAGGAAAAAATTTAAGCCGGAGTTAGAAACGTTCTCATAACAGGCCGTTTGTGAATGTGACTGAGGACAGAATAAACCATAATTAAACCAGAGCCCTTTCATAATTATTATACGCCAGAGAAATCTAGGTTGTATCTGATGATACTTTAACATGCCTTATGTTGATGAGAGATGTAAAATATTCTAGAAGCATTAAGATCAACCCCAATTAGATTGCAGGGGCTATTTTCACTGCGCTGCAGGCCTTCTGGCAAGCAATTTTTAAAAGATTCTTCAGGGTCCTCCGGTATAACCATTTACATTCAAGGGGCTGTGCTAATTAAATGGAGATGTCTGATTGAGCGCCACTTTCACATGCCTTAGTTATATCCTGTTTAGATGAATGTGATGTGCTCTACATGTGGCTGCTTTTGGAAAGTGTTCAGAAACTTCTGCAGATTGATAATGATGCAGTGAGATGAGTGGAGTGAGTTACAGAGAACACACAAATTCCCTTTTACAATAGCTTAAGTTAGGCCAGGGGTGCTCACACTTTTTCAGCATGGGAGCTACTGATTAAAAAACCAAGTCCCAAAGATCACCTACCCAGAAATGTAAAACGTATAACCATTTTCTTAATTATTTATTTATATTTATTATTCATTTTTATGTACCGCTCCTTCCAGCAGGCTCGGGGCAGTTTACATAAAATGAAGTTATAAAACATCAACATTTCAATTTAATAACAATATAAAACAGAGCATAAAAATACACCCAACCACCCCATTTCTCCCACACTGCCATATTACCACACATATTATCAGCCAGAAAGTAAGAAGAGAGGCTTATGAACTGCAAGGCCATTTAATAAGTCCTTCTTAGATGATGCAACATGGCTAGACCCCTTCCAGTCCGGCTTCCGTTTGGGGCACGGGACGGAGACGGTTCTGGTCTCCATCACAGACCAACTCCGCTGCCAGCTCGACCAAGGCGGGTCTGCGCTGCTCGTGTTATTGGACCTCACGGCAGCGTTTGACACGGTCGACCGCAATCTATTGATCCACCGCCTGGCCGTGGCTGGAGTGAGGGGGACAGCCCTTAAATGGCTGACCTCCTTCCTCCACCAGCGGTCTCAGCGTGTGAGGAGGGGCGAGGTGGTCTCCGAGGGCTCCCCACTATTCTGTGGGGTTCCCCAGGGGGCCATTCTCTCCCCTCTGTTATTTAACATCTACATGCAGCCGCTTGCACAGCTGGTGCGGAGTTATGGGCTGGAGTGCCACCAGTACGCTGACGACACCCAGCTTATTCTGAGGATGGAGGGCAGGCCGGGTTCTGTCCCCGATAATTTCCAACACTGCCTCGAAGCCGTTACTGGATGGCTGCGAGCCAGTAGGTTGAGGGTGAATCCGGCGAAGACGGAGATCTTGTGGCTGGGTCGCCCGGGTGATGGTAATGTCCAGCTTCCGAGCTGGTAATGTCAGAATATGTGAGGCGGTCCCTTACTCCCAGAGGCCTTAGAGTCCATGTCCAACCGGGCATTTATGAAAATGACCCAGCTTTCATCAAATCATGGATTGCAATAGTGGAAAAATGTTCCAGGGACCTCTTGGTCTTGATAATACGGAAAGCTACTATTGAGAGTGACGAATTACAACGCGACATTGCTACCCTGAAAACTACTCTAGCCAGCACCACGAACAAACCCGACCTGGACAAAATACAGGAGGATTGCCAGAAACTCTTTGATGACATTAAGAAAGCCCAACTCACTAAGCTTAAACGCGATGAGAAGGACTATAAAGAGGGTAAAATCTTTAAGTGGCAGTCCAAGACTAATCTTAACAACAACAGACGGATTCGATTCTCGCGAGAATCGGTGCGCTCTGGTGGCTCTGGCGAAGGTAGCGAAGGGGAATCAGATCAAGCCAAAGCGGGACCCTCCACACAATACTCTCTAAGGAGCCGCTCTAAGAACTCTGATAATAAGGAGACCCCCAAACCCCAGCGAATTTTTCGCAAGGCCAAGGGGAAAAAGGGACCGACCTAATATTTAATTTATCTAGTTATGTACTCTCCGATCAGGAGAAAGCACTTGTAAACCGCGGTCTTTCCTTTGTTATAACTCCTAATTGTACTGATTTGGATATTCGCCAGGATTTGGCATTACTTTTTCGTTCCGTTAGGTTGAGGAGCTTCTTCACTAATAAAGATTCTACTACCACCTATATGGGACAATCCCAGAAGTTTAAGGTACCAAGTAAATTTACTCCACACATAATTCCTGACAATGTCAAGACTTTTGAGGACATTATTTTACGAGAAGTTTCCAAAATAGATCACCGCACTGATAAACAACACAGCAACTTGACTCCTAATGAGATCGATATTCTCAACAGATTAGGATCCGACCCCTCTTTGGTCTGGAAAAAAGCAGACAAGGGAGGAGGCATAGTCCTCATGGACAGAACTGACTATGTTAACGAGTGCATACGTCAATTGTCAGACCGTAAATTTTATAGGATGTTGGATAAGGACCCCACCAAGAAATACATGACGACGATTGCGTCTATAGTACACTGCGGTCAGTCCATGGGCTATATCCCGGACTCCATTGCGGACTTTCTTGTTAATAGATCTCCTCGAGTCCTAGTATTTCATATACTACCAAAAATACATAAACCACAACGCCCCCCGGTGGGGAGACCAATCGTGTCAGCAGTGTCTTCCCTACTCGAACCACTATCCAAATACTTAGAGGACATTCTGCATCCATTCTCTATGGATACTCCTACTTTCATCCTTGACTCGAAAGACTTCATCTCTAAAATAGAGGGCTACAAAATTCAACCTACAGATTACTTAGCAACTGCGGACGTGGTTTCTTTGTATACCCACGTCCCTCTAGAATTAGCCAGGAGCATCGTCATGGACCTTCTCGACTCTAGATCCCAAAAAGATCCACCAACACAGTTCCTCATGGAACTATTGGATGTGATCTTTGATTACAACTATTTTACTTTTAACGGCCAGTACTATCTACAAGTCGATGGAGTGGCAATGGGGAGCAGTGTTGCTCCGACCATTGCCAACATATTTATGATTTATTTGGAGAAGCGGATGTTATTCTCGACCGATGCCAACCCATTGGTCTCTAAGATCCACAGAGTGTTCCGCTACATTGACGACCTTTATTTTATTCTTAAGGGAGACCTGGACATGACCACCTTCCAATCTTGGCTCAACCAATGGCATGAGTCAATTTCTTTCACTTCTACGTCAGATCAACACAGTATTAACTATCTAGACATCACTACCTACATTCAAAATGACACTATCTGGGTTAGAAACTTCAGGAAGCCCATCCAGAAGAACAGTCTCCTTCACTATAAGAGTTACCACTCTTTTAGTCTTAAAAACAATTTACCTTTTGGCCAATTCCTTCGCCTCAAACGGAACTGCACCCACCCCACACATTACAGACAGGAGGCCGATCTCCTGACTAACAATCTCAGGAGCAGAGGCTACCCAGAACATATATTACATAAAACTAGGGAAAGAGCTGACCGCCTCAATAGACGCCAACTACTACAACCAAAGGTCAACAAAGAAAAGGCTGATAGAATAGTGTGGCCATTGACTCTGAGCCCACATGGCACTCAAATTACCAAAATAGTGAAGCGCTACTGGCCATTAGTCTCCAGCATTCCCGGTCTTGAAGAATTCCCTATGGTGGCCCATAAAAGGACTAGGAACATAGGGGATGTCCTCACCCATACCAGCTTACCTCAACCCCCACTTAAAAGTGCTCTAGTGGTTGGCACGTACCCGTGTGGATCGTGCATTATTTGTAAACACATTAAACAACAAAAAGTAGTCATCAGTACCACCAATAAAAGAGAATTTAAGTTGAAATCCTACTCCAATTGCCAATCCACCGGCCTGGTGTACCTTTTAGAGTGCAGCTGCCACCGGCAGTACACTGGTTATACCACCAGGAGTCTTCGCGAACGTTCCCTGGAACACAAATCCAGAATTAAGCTTAAATCTACGGATTCCACCCTGTACTCTCATTGTGTTGAGATGCAACATACTTTTGATCACATAAAGATTCAAGTACTAGAGAGAGTGAAGGGCCACCCACATGTGGATATGACTTCATTACTCAGACAAAGAGAGACATTTTGGATTGTTCAATTAGGGACCGAGAAACGCTGGGGGGGCCTGAATGACCCCCTGACCATCAATGCCCTTCTAAATAAATAATTTGAGCCCAACAGTCAGTGCTCACACTTCCCCTACTATTACTTCCCTAATTCATCCTTGTTACTACTAAGTGAGTGCCCCTTTAAAGTTTGCCCCTTACAATCCTATATAAACCCAGTGCACACCTCCACCAATTGCCATTTCCGGATCTAGGAGTGGTCCGTCCTCTGTGACTCTTGATGAACTCTAAACGGTAATTATTACCTTACTATTTACTAATGACATGTTCAGCCCCCACCGTTTATTTGAGCTACAAATTTATTACGTTTATTACATTCTAGATTAACTCTACTGGGAGGACGCTATTATTTCTTTGCCTCTGAGGAAGTCTTAACGACGAAACGGCCCTCAGCCGGCTCAGGAGAGAGCTCCCGCCGTCAGGCGCCCCTTCCCCGCTGCCCACACCCACTTGGAGAGCAGTGGACCCTTCTACTTTTACCCAGGCATCTGCCTTATACCCTTCATTACTTGGACGCCCTGTTTATCCTTTCCGAACTACCCTATCCAACATTCATTGCGGGCCGCCATTGTTGCGTTCCCGCGCATGCGCACACCAGTTCGGCAAACAGAGCGACCCTAGCTGGACTACAACGCCCACCACCCCTTGCGGCGAGCCACTGCGCATGCCTGCAAGAGTGCTACAGCATCAAGGACCTACTGAGCGTTTCCAGCCTCCTTTTTCCGCTTGACTCGGAACACCGGAGATACTCCCACCTTGGCGGTTTGTTTTTGTCCATTGTGACACTTCTAACTGCCGTATAGTTTGCAGGAAGGTTGATTTCCTTTCCTCCCTGCGTCTTATGACTCCTCTTTTGATTTCTACAACTGCCACTGTGCTTTATTGACCATATGATTTGTACTATGAATACTGCCATTGTGCCTTATTGATTGTATGATTTGTACTAAGCATACTGTATAGCAACACTGCTTTGGTGGCTTATTCACCTCATTTGATATATAATACCCCATTTGGGGATTATCATTGATACCTGTGACCACTAAAGAATTGTTTTGATTTTATTATCACTGTGTGATTCTGTTTATTTGCATACTCGAATTGCCTTTTGCATTGTTATTACGGTGCTGCCCATTGCTGTTTGTATCCCCATATTGCCCTCCGAGATCACTTCGGTCTGAGGACTCCAATCTCCTGGAGATACCTTCAGCTAAACTCGCAAGGCTGACTGCTACCCGCCGGAGGGCGTTCTCTGTCATAGCACCTACGCTGTGGAACGCCCTCCCGGCCGGAACTCGGGCTATGAAGGACTTGCTCCCGTTTAGACAGGCCTGTAAAACATACCTGTTTAAGCAGGCCTTTGGTGAGTAAGTCCTGCCCATGCCCCGCCATCTATTCGTTCTTCTGAGGATGATGTGCTGTTCATTGTTTTAACTGTGTTATTAATTACTGTACTGCTGTTGTTTTTAATTGTTTTTAACTGCTTATTGCCGGTATTTTACTGTGCCCTTCGGCTCCTGTAAGCCGCCGCGAGCCTCAGGGAGTCGGCGGCATAGAAGCCCGAATAATAAATAAAATAAATAAATAAATAATACTCAGCAAGGTAAACAAAGGGGCATGCAAAAATACATCCAACCACCCCATTTCTCCCACACTGCCATATTACCACACATACTGTATTATCAGCCAGAAAGTAAGAAGAGAAGCTTTTGAACTGCAAGGCCATTTAATACTCAGCAAGGTAAACAAAGGGGCATGCAAAAATTCGTCCAACCACCCCATTTCTCCCACATTTCCATATTCCCCAACATATATTTCTCAAGGAACAAAGCAAGCAGAGAGGCTTTGGAGCTAAAAGGCCATTTTTAAACATTAAAAATAAACAAAGAGACATGCCACAGAACAATCAAGCACCCACCCCAAAGTAAAAAGACCGACCTTTGAGATGCGGTAAGGAAATGACCCCAAAGCGTCCTTCTTCTCCTCCGTTGTTGCTCCTATTTCCACGCCGCCAGCATGCGTGCCGCCTCCAAGAGCTCACGAGAAGTCCGAGAGGCAGAATGGGCGCTTCTGCGCATGCATTCGGGGCCAGCCATGCATTGCGTCATCCAGGCCCGCCCCCTTTGGTCTCCTACGACTCTGAGTGGCTGGAGAAGGATGGAGGGAGGAGGAGGAATCCAAAAGAGGGGGCCCATTCTGCCTCTTGGACTCTGGAGCTTTTGGAGGTGGAGCGCAGGCAGGGAGCGGGGAGGAGCAACGACGGAGGACTTCTTTGCAGCGTGCAGGGGCGCATGAAGAGGACCAACAGCAAAAAACCTGGTCAGGGGCCTGAAGCTCACCAGGATGAGGCCCAAAGATCACCCTGGTGACAGCAATCACCGTTCTGAGCACCCCTGGTATAGGCAGTATCTTATATCTTATCTTCAGATAGAAATACTAGTACTATTCTTGGCTTTTCTCTGCGAATGAAGATTCAGGAAGGACTCATCCCACGCTTTCTACAAGTGTGTTGATGACTAAGAAGGCCAATCCGAGAAAGGCAAGTCCGGTTGCAGAAAGCACAGCAGAAAGTCTCCTTGGGTGATGTTGTTTCCAAGTTGTGGTTCTTTCTGCGTTGACATTTCTCTTCGAGACTCGTTTGGCGTGTCTTCTCGAAAGAGGCCGCAGCATTATGGATAGTGTGTCTCCATGCTTCTCGATGTGAGGCCAGGGTGGACCATTGTTGATGATCAATCTGGCTGAGCCTGAGATGTTGTTTCAGGGAGTCATATCTCTTTTTGGGGGCGCCTCTCTTGTGCTGTCATGTGGCAAGTTCACTATAGAGTAGTCTCTTTGGGAGGCGGTGGTCCTCCATCCTAGAGACGTGCTGTGTTCTCAATAGCATGCACTTAGTGATGGTGATCCCTGCTTGCTCAAGGACAGCAACATTAGTCACATAGTCGGTCCAGTGTATATTTAGGATTGTGCGAAGACAGCGCTGATGAAAGCGTTTGAGGAGTCATAGGTGTTGGCGATAGGTGACCCGTGTTTCAGACCCATATAAGAGAATAGCTCTGTACGATAGCTCTGTACACACTGATTTTTGTGCTTTGCCTCAGGTGCTTATTGCTCCAGACTCTTCTGTGAAGCCTTCCGAATGCACTATATGCCTTTACTAGTCTGTGATCTATCTCTTTATCAATCTTGGCATCTGAAGAGATGATGCTTCCCAGGTAGGTGAACTGCTGAACGGACTTAAGCACAGATTTGCCTATGCTGATGTGGGGATGATGGTGTTCTTCCTGTGGTGCGGGCTGGTAGAGAACTACCGTTTTCTTCAGGCTGACTTCCAGCCCAAACAGCTCTGCAGCTGTTTCAAAGCAGGATTTTAGACTGCTTCTCTATGGGCAACAACGGCAGCATTGTCGGCAAGAAACAGCTCACGGACTAGATAGTTTAGAGTCTTAGTGCGAGCCCTCAGACGGCTTAAGTTGAACAAGCTACCATCAGTATGATAGCGTATATATATATGCCGTCTTCTTTGAGGTCTGCCATAGCCCTTTGGAGCATCATGCTGAAGAAGATTGTAAATAGGGTTGGTGCAAGAACACAACCTTGTTTCACTCCATGAGTTATTAGAAAAGGCTCCGAGAGAGCATCGCCGTATCTGACTTGACCGTGCTGGCCCTCATGGAGCAGCATAATCATTTTGAGGAATTTGGGGGGACATCCTAGACCAGTGTTTCTCAACCTGGGGGTCGGGACCCCTGGGGGGGTCGTGAGGGGTTGTCAGAGGGGTCGCCAATGACCATCACAAAACATAGTATTTTTGTTTGTCCTGGCGGTTCTGTGTGGGAAGTTTGACCCAATTCTATCATTGGTGGGGTTCAGAGTGCTCTTTGATTGTAGGGGAACTATAAATCCCAGCAACTACAACTCCCAAATGTCAGGGTCTATTTTCCCCACATTCCACCAGTGTTCACATTTGGCCATATTTAATATTCATGCCAAGTTTGGTCCAGATGAGTCAACAGTGCTCTCTGTATGTAGGTGAACTACAACTCCAAAAACCCAAGGTGAATGCCCACCAAACCCTTCCAGTATTTTCTGTTGGTCATGTGTGCCAAGTTTGGTTCAATTCCCCCATTGGTGGAGTTCAGAATGTTCTCTGATTGTAGGTGAACTATAACTCCCAGCAACTACAACTCCCAACTGACAATATCAATCCCCCTGCCCTCACCTCACCAGTATTCAAATTTGGGTGTATCAGGTATTTGTGCCAAATTTGGTCCAGTGAATGAAAATATGTACATCCTGCATAGCACATATTTACATTACGATTCATAACAATAGCAAAATGACAGTTATGAAGTAGCAACAAAAAGTAATTTTATGGTTGGGGGTCACCACAACATGAGGAATTGTATTAAGGGGTCGTGGCATTAAGAAGGTTGAGAAACACTGTCCTAGACGTTCCAGGATCTGCCACAGACCTTTTCTACCCACAGATTACTGTATCATGAAATCAGGATGCTCCATCAAGGCACTTGGTGTCTCCAACTGTAGAATGTTCTGTGCAGGTTCGGCAAATGGTCCTGATTAGTAAGTAGTTAAGCAGCAGGACCATTCTGTGCTTCTAGTCCATCACAACTCCCTCCTACCTCCAAATGGGCTGCCAGCAAGTAGCTCAGCTACATCATTTAACGAAACTTCTTGCGTCAATAGTTGGCTGCCGAGAAGGCAGATGGTACCATACAGCAGGAAGGATTTAGCCCGGGGGCTTTCTGATGTTGCTAATTAACACATGAGATCCCTGCAATTCCATTTTCAGTGTTCACAGGGTTTTTTTTACAAAGAACCTGAGAAACTAGATTCGAAAATTTAGCCCTTCAGTGCATGATTTGTATACGTATATAGAGCTGTAATATTTTATTATAATAAATGTGTATGAAATTAATATTAAAGATGATACTGTTTCTCAATTCAGATGTAATGCAAAAATGTAGTTTGATACAGTGTTTTTCAACCTTTTTTGAGCCACGGCACATTTTTTACATTTTTTTTTACAAATCCCGGGGCAAACCATCAACCAAAATGACACAAAAGGACACTCTAACACAGTAATACATATAGTTAATATGTTTTTAAATGTATTTATACACTCAGTGTGAAACCTGGGCCTGTTTCGATGAACACAACATAGATATCCCGGCAGGAATGGTAGAAAGACACAAACTTCCCACACACAACTCCCATAACCAAGAGAAATTACTACAAGAGTTTGGTGGGCATTGACCTTGGGTTTTGGAGTTGTAGTTCACCTATATCCAGAGAGCACTGTGGACTGAAACAATGTTGGATCAGGACCAAACTTGGCATGAATACTCAATATGCCCAAATGTGAATACAGATGGAGTTTGGGGAAAATAGACCTTGACATTTGGGAGTTACCGGTTCTGGGATTTATAGTTAACACACAATCAAAGAGCATCCTGAACTCTTGCAACAAAGGAATTGAACCAAACTTGGCATATTGAACTCTCATTACCAACAAAAAGCACTGAAAGGGTTTGCTTGGGAATTGACCTTGAGTTTGGAAGTTGTAGTTCACCTACACCCAGAGAGCACTGTGGACTCAAACAATGTTATGTTGTGTTGTTGTTTGTTTTCTATCCAGAATCACAATGTTGGAAGGAGGCTCACCACTTTAAGGTCCCTAAAACAGGCATGGGAAAACTTCGGCCCTCTGGGTGCTTTGGACTTTAACTCCCACCATTCCTAACAGCCTGAGGCTCTTTCCTGCTTAAGTGGCTGAGGGGAAAAAAGGAAAAGGGCCTGAGGCTGCTAGGAATGGTGGGAGTTGGAGTCCAAAACACCTGGAAGGTCCAAGTTTGCCCAAGTTTGGGGGAAGAAAGGGTATTGGAGGTTCTAATTTCTCACGGCACACCTGATGATCGCTCACGGCACACTAGTGTGCCACGGCACACTGGTTGGAAAACACTGGTTTAATAAACCACGGACATTCTGAATTCTAGCAAGCAAGAAAAAAAAGAGAAGTGAACATATGAGCACTCATCTTGTTCTTGGCCCAATAAAACATAGCTTATCTGAATTACTGTATATACTTGAGTATAAGCCGACCCAAATATAAAACGAGGCACCTAATTTAACCACAAAAAACTGGGAAAACGTATTGACTCGAGTAAAAGCCAAGGGTGTGAAATGCAGCAGCTACTGGTAAATTTGGGGAAAAATAATGTGTATATGAATAAAAAGGTGGGAAAGACTGAAGTAGGAATGGGATGGAAAAGGACTGGAAACAGGAAAAAGGTTGGAATGGGAAGGAGTGGTTGAAAATGTGGGGAAATGGGGTAGCTGGATAAGTAGGGCAGATTGTGGTGGGAAGGGGGCTACTAAGGTAGGGGGAATGACTGAGGTGTAAATAAGTAAATGAACATACTGTACATCTATAATAATAATTTATTGGAATTATTCCAAACACATTAATAATACCTGGTCACTGAACCAAAGCCTATTACGTGTTAATTTTAATTACTAAATTAATTAATGAGAAGGCTCCTACTTCATTTCAATTACAAGCAATGTTATATCAGGCTTATTAGTCGAAATCTGTGTTCTGAGTTCTGACTCCATGTTTTTTTAAACAGTTTCTATATTAATTATTAAGAAAAACAAGAATGCATGGGTCCTAGAGCAAGTCAAGCTTGAATTCTCCTTTGAAGCGAAGATGACCGAACCTGAACTATTGTACTTTGGACACAATTAGAATACATTACTCACTAGAAAAGACAATAATGCTTGAGTAGCAAAAGAGGAATACCGTATTACAGATGTATAGACTCAATCAAGGAAGGTTTGAGTTTGGAAGACCTGTGTAGGGCTGTTGATTATAAGATATATTGGAAATATCTTATTTATAGGGTAACCATAAGCTACAGTCAATTTGATGGCAGTTAATGACAAGCTGAAATGGGTAACATATAGGCTTGTTAAATCATGCTTCTAAATGAGACCCCCACAAATTACAGAATTGGACCAAACTTGGCACAGAGAACCCACATGACCAACAGAAAATATTGGAGGTGTTTGGAAGGAATTGGCAGTGATTGAGGGAAGATGTAGTTCACCTACATCCAGGCCCGGATCAACGTTTTGTGGCGCCCTAGGCCACACTGTGTAAGTGCCGCCCCCGGGGGTGGGGCCGCTTGAGCAGGGCGGGGCGGGTTGAGCGGGGCGTGGCCGCTTGAGGGGGGCGGGGCCGCTTGCGGGGGTGGAGCCAGCACGAGGGAGAAGGAGCTGGGGGAAGTCCCGCCCCTAGGGCATCTGACGCAGCTTCCCCCCGCTGCCTCCTCACTCGCACGGGTGGGCAGGCACCGCTCCTTCCTTCAGTGAAGGAAGGAGTGGCGCCCGCCCGCGCGAGCGAAGAGGCGGTGGGGGGAAGCAACGTCATACGCCCTAGGGGCGGCGGGAGTTGCCCCCGGCTCCTTCTCCCTTGCGCGGGCGGACGCCGGCCGCTCCATCCTTCAGTGAAGGAAGGAGGGGCGGAGCCAGTGCGAGGGAGAAGGAGCCGGGTGAAGTCCCGACCCTAGGGCGTCTGACGTGGCTTTCCCACGCCGCCTCCTTGCTCGCACGGGCGCCCCTCCTTCCTTCACTAAAGGAAAAAGCGGCGCCCGCCTGCACGCACAAGGGGGCAGCGGGAGGATGGAAGCCATGTCAGACGCCCTAGGGGTGGTGGGACTTCCCCCCAGCTCCTTCTCACTCGCGTGGGCACCGCTTCAATGAAGGAAGGAGGGGCGGATTTTTCTTTTCAATTTTGGGGGGTCCGGATCTGCTGCTGTCCCCATGGCTGCCGCCCTAGGCCATGGCCTAGGGTGGCCTTATGGGTAATCCGGGCCTGCCTACATCCGGAGAGAACTGAGAACCCAAACAACTATGGATCTGGACCAAACTTGGCACGAATACTCAATATGCCCAAATTTGGACACTGATGGAGTTTTGAGAAAACAGCCCTTCTCATTTCGGAGTTGTAGTTACTGGGATTCATGGTTTACCTACAATCAAAGAGCATTTTGAATTCCACCAACAATGGAATTGAGCCAAACTTGGCACACAGAACCCCCGTGACCAACAGAAAATACTGGAGGCGTTTGGAATGAACTGCCTCCGCCAGGAAAGGCTGAGCGTTCTTCTGCGGTGGCGAGGATGCTCCGCTGGAGGACACAGAGGCCTTTGCACTGCAGCCTTCACACTGCACTGCGTGTGGAGGGGGGGGGGGGTCAAAGCAAGGGGGTGGGGCCAAAGAAGAGGGCTGTGCGACCCCTCCTAAATGACCAATTGTTCACCACCCCCTTAAAGGGGTTCACCACCCCCCAAATTCCCCTGAGCTTCCCACTGCCCCCTTGGATCGCCTCACCGCCCACCAGGGGGTGGTACCGCTCACTTTGAGAATCAGTGTGTTAGTACAGTGTTTCCCAACCAGTGTGCCGTGACACACTAGTGTGCCGTGAGCGGTCAGCAGGCGTGCCATGGTTTGCCTCGCTTTGCTCACGCTGCTACTTCTGCGGGAGGGGGGAGGGAGGAAGACTTGACCCGTGCAGGCGCTACTGTGCAGACTCGCCCCACGTCTTCTTCCCTCCTCTCCACAGTGCTCTCTGGATATAGGTAAACTACAACTCCAAAACTCAAGATCAATGCCCACCAAACTCTTATTATATTTTCTCTCAGTTATGGTAGTTCTGTGTGGGAAGTTTGATTCCATTCCATCATTGGTGGAGTTCAGAATGCTCTTTGATTGCGGGTGAACTATAACTCCCAGCTGTTGAGCAAGACCTTCGTGTGTGTCTTTCTGCCATTCCTGCCAGGATATCTATCTTGTGTTAATCGAAACAGGCCCAGGTTTCACACTGAGTGTATAAATACATTTAAAAACATATTAACTATATGTAGTACTGTGTTAAGAGTGTCATTTTGGTTGGTGGTGTGCCCCAGGATTTTGTTAATGTAAAAAATGTGCCGCGGCTCAAAAAAGGTTGAAAAACACTGTGTTAGTAGGTGACTTGAAGGCACACACACATATACACTTGTGGTCACTTTCTGGCTGATTTTTAGTCCAAAATTTGGTAGCATGTCCTGATTCAAGGCAATTTTTTTCCCGTATCCCCAGTGAAGCTAGTCAGCCCTAAAATCAAGAATACTGTGCAAAATACCGATAAATACATCTTTGGGAATATCTCAGTTTAAAAGGTGAAACAGTGAAAATAAAGCTAACCCTTGAAAGTCCTGGGAGGGAGAGAAAGAAAGCCATCTCAAGGCTGAATTGTCACTTCTTTAACAAGACGCCTATTGGGACAGAGGAAGCAAGGACCACAGTGCACTATGACCTAGTTTCCAAATGCATACAAGAGGAAAGGAAACGAGAGGTGGGGGAGTGGATGGATTAATGTGCACATGACATCTATTTTGGGAAATGCAAATGTTCAACTTATGCACACAGCTCGGAGGAGAATAATGGGGTGTGAGTGGGTATCTTAGCTCAGACTGGAAAAACCGTTTCGTGTTTCCTCGCCCATCTCTCACTGTCTCTTTTTTCTCTCCTGACTTATTCGGTTGTGTATGTGGAAGCATAGAAAAAAAAGGGTGACCAAAATACAGGTGGAAATACTCAATCAGAGAAGCCGCAGCCTGAGTTTGCAAGACGGTGAGAAGTTGATGACAAATTCACTTAGAGCAGGGGTGCTCACACTTTTTCAGCATGCGAGCTACTTATAAAACAACCAAGTCACAATGATCTCCGTCCCCACTACAAAAATGTCAAACATACAACTATTTTTCAAATTTATTAAGGATTCTTTGTATGTATGGCCATTCAGCCGTAATAATAATAATAATAATAATAATAATAACCATCCCTAGTTCAAGGACCTTCTGCCTTCATGCAGCAAAATCACAATCAAAGCACCTCAGGCAGATGGCCACCCAGCCTCTGTTTAAAAGCCTCCAAAGAAGGAGCCTCCACCACACTCGGAGGCAGAGAGTTCCACTGCTGAACAGCTCTCACAGTTAGGAAGTTTTTCTTCATGTTCAGGGGGAATCTCCTTTCTTGTAGTTTGAAGCATTTGATTTTGTCGTTTGGGAGTTGTAGTTGCGGGGATTTCTAGTTAACCCACAATCCAAGAGCATCCTGAATTCCACCAATGATGGAATTTAACCAAACTTGGCACACTGAACTCTCATGAGACCAACAGAAAGTACTGAAAGGCTTTGCTGGGCATTGACCTTGAGTTTGGGAGTTGTAGTTCTCCTACATCCAGAGAGCACTGTGGACTCAAATAATGATGGATCTGGACCAAACTTGGCACGAATCCTCAATATGCCCAAATGTGAACACTGGGGAAATTTGGGGAAAATAGACTGAGACATTTGGGAGCTGGAGTTGTTGGGATGTATAGTTCACTTACCTTGCGGAGCAGAGTCACACCGTGCCGGCTGGCAGCGAGGAGGGCAGCCAGAAAGCGCTCCAGGGCCTCCTCACCCAGGCAGGGGCTTCGCAGCCTCCCTTCCCTGCCTCGCATGAGGGGCAGTGCAAAGCCGCTTGCCGCCCAGGCCCAATCCCCTCGCCTGCAAGCAATGGAAGCAGGCGAGGGGAGAAGTAGGAGGGCAGAGGGAAGGAGGGGGCGCTGCGAGAAAAGGATCACCAGCCAGCCACGCCCCTCTCGGTCCCGCCAAAAGGTAGGGAAAATGGGCGTGCATGACGTCACAGCGGCGGCATGATGTCACGCGTGCCATTTTCCCTACTCTTTTGGCGGGAACAAGAGGGGCGTGGCTGCCTGGCACTCCTTCTCTCACCCCCTCCTCCCTCGGCGCTCTGTCCTTCTTCTCCTCCCTGTTTCCTCCCTCCTCCAGTTTGCACTGCTCGGTCGGTCTCTCCTCCAGGCTACGTGATCGACCAGTTCCGCCACGGCAATCGACTGGTCGATCGCGTTCGACCTAATGAGCAGGCCTGACTTAGAGGTTTCTTATTTATAGGGTTACCATAAGTCAAAGTCAACTTCATGGCAGTTAATACTCACACATGCCGGAGCAAGAAGACAAAAGGGATAAAGCTGGATCCTGAAGAGGTGGTAGATAATTTACAAAAATATAAAGCTCTGTTGCAAAATAGAGCTGCAGTGGCACAATGGGTGTCAGCTGAACAGCGGTGCAAATCTGCAAGACGGGGTGAGCTCCAGTTTGTCAGCCCCAGCTTCCCATGCAGGGACGGGGGGAAGCCTCCTACAGGTTGGTAAAACACCCAGGCGTCCCCTGAGCAACATCCCTGCAAACGGCCAATTTTCTCACACTAGAAGTGACTTGCAGTTCCTCAAGTCGCTTCTGATGCAATTTTTGAAAGTTGCAGAATTAGGGATGGGGTCAATACCTAATACAAAACAGAACAAACTCGGCAAATCAATGTAAAAAAAACCCACAGTGTATTTGTTAATTTACCTAATTTTCAATGGGCTTATTTGTTTTCATATTAGATACTTTAGATCAGGGGTGCTCACACCTTTTCAGCATGGGAGCTACTGATTAAAAAACCAAGTCCCAAAGATCACCTACCCAGAAATGTAAAACATAGAACTATTTTCTTATTTATTTATTTATTTATTTATTTATATTTATTATTCATTTTTATGTACCGCTCCTTCCAGCAGGCTCGGGGAAATTTTACATAAAATGAAGTTATAAAACATCAACATTTCAATTTAATAACAACAATATAAAACAGAGCATAAAAATACATCCAACCACCCCATTTCTCCCACACTGCCATATTACCACACATATTATCAGCCACAAAGTAAGAAGAGAGGCTTTTGAACTGCAAGGCCATTTAATACTCTGCAAGGTAAACAAAGGGGCATGCAAAAATACATCCAACCACCCCATTTCTCCCACACTGCCATATTACCACACATATTATCAGCCAGAAAGTAAGAAGAGAGGCTTTTGAACTGCAAGGCCATTTAATACTCAGCAAGGTAAACAAAGGGGCATGCAAAAATACATCCAACCACCCCATTTCTCCCACATTTCCATATTCCCAAACATATATTTCTCAAGGAACAAAGCAAGCAGAGAGGCTTTGGAGCTAAAAGGCCATTTTTAAACATTAAAAATAAACAAAGAGACATGCCACAGAACAATCAAGTACCCAATTTAAAGTAAAAAGTCCGACCTTTGAGGTGCGGTAAGGAAATGACCCCAAAGTGTCCTTCTTCTTCTCCGTCGTTGCTCCTATTTCCACGCTGCCAGGATGCATGCCGCCTCCAAGAGCTCATGAGAAGAGAGGCAGAATGGGCGCTTCTGCGAATGCGTGCAGGGCCAGCCATGCATCGCGTCATCCAGGCCCGCCCCCTTTGGTCTCCTACGACTGAGTGGCTGGAGAAGGACGGAGGGAGGAGGAGGAATCCAAAAGAGGGGGCCCATTCTGCCTCTTGGACTCTGGAGCTTTTGGAGGCGGCGCACGAGCAGGGAGCGGGGAGGAGCAACGACTTCTTTGCAGCGTGCAGGGGCGCGTGAAGAGGACCAACAGCAAAAAAACCTGGTCAGGGGCCTGAAGATCACCAGGATGAGGCCCGAAGATCACCCTGGTGATCCCGATCACCATTCTGAGCACCCCTGCTCTAAACTATCTAGTCCGTGAGCTTCTTTTGGCTGACAATGCTGCCCTTGTCGCCCATACAGAAGCAGCTCTGTAGCGCCTAACATCCTGCTTTGCAACATCTGCAGAGCTGTTTGGGCTGGAAGTCAGCCTGAAGAAAACGGAAGTTCTAACTAACTAATTTTACTAACTAATTTTATTATTTATGAGTCGCCCTCTACAAATGTGTTCCGGGCGACTTACACAGCTAGGCATCTACAATACTAAAATATTAAAATGTTAAAATATGGGAAATAGACAGGTTCTCTACCAGCCCGCACCACAGGAAGAACACCATCATCCCCACGTCAGCATAGGCACATCTGTGCTTAAGTCCGTTCAGCAGTTCACCTACCTAGAAAGCATCATCTCTTCAGACGCCAAGATTGACAAAGAGATAGATCACATATTAGCAAAGGCATATAGTGCATTTGGAAGGCTTCACAAAAGAGTCTGGAGCAACAAGCACCTGAGACAAAGCGCCAAAATCAGTGTGTATAGAGCAGGGGTGGGCAATTACCGGCCCTCCGGGTGTTTTGGACTTCAACTCCCAGAAATCCCTAGCCAGTTTACTAGCTGTTAGGTTTTCTGGGAGTTGAAGTCCAAAACACCCGGAGGGCCGGTAATTGCCCACCCCTGGTATAGAGCTATCGTACTGTCTATTCCCCTTTATGGGTCTGAAACATGGGTCACCTATCGCCAACACCTACAACTCCTCGAACGCTTTCATCAGCACTCTCTTTGCACAATCCTAAATATACACTGGACCGACTTTGTGACGAATGCTGCTGTCCTTGAGCAAGCAGGGATCACCAGCATTGAGGCCATGCTATTGAGAACACAGCTGCGCTGGGGGAGGCACGTCTCTAGGAAGATACTACTCTATGGTGAACTCGCCACGGGTCAGCGCAAGAGAGGTGCCCCCCAAAGAGATATAAGGACTCCCTGAAACAAAATCTCAGACTCGGCCAGATTGATCATCAACAGTGGTCCACCCTGGCCTCACATCAGGAGGCATTGAGACGCACTATCCACAATGCTGTGGCCTCTTTCGAGAAGACACGCCAAACGGGTCTTGAAGAGAAACGACAACGCAGAAAGAACCGCAACTTGGAAACAACATCACCCAAGGAGACTTTCTGCTGTGCTTTCTGCAACCGAACTTGCCTATCTCAGATTGGCCTTTTTAGTCATCAACGCGCTTGTAAAAAGTGTGGGATGAAGAAATGCCGAGATTTCCGAGATTTGTTTTCATATTAGGGTGAGAATGAAAAACTAGGTGGATTCTTCTGAACCAACGGCAAGTGAATAAAATTGATTTTACAGAACCCATAACCTATAAATAACCAGAAAAATAAAATAAGGTGTAAACACTACAGCCTGGGGGTTACACTCCCCCGTGAAGACGCAGGTTCGCAGTCACAATTCTGTCAAAAAGATGACATCACAATGACATCACAATTCTGTCAAAAAGATGCATATTTTTCCCATTTAAGGGAAAAAGGCAGGGTTTCCCAAACAAGTGGTACCTACATTTCGTACTCGACAGATGTAACTGTCTTTCGGGCTGCAAAAGTCGACAGCAAGCTAGACAGATGGTCGAGAGCTTACTCCGACCCGAGCTGGCTTCGAACTCATGACCTTTTGGTCAGTAGTGATTTTAATGCAGCTGACTCCACAACTACATACTGTACTGACCGATTGATGCATACTGACTACTATGCAATACTCAACTGTACTACTTCTATAATGGAATCCCAGTCAGAATAGTCCCAGATCTGGTCACATGGTCCTCAAACAACATAGAGTTAAGGGGAAAACTGCATACCAATATACACACACAATATAGTCAGCAATCTCAATTATATACCGTATTTTTCGCTCCATAAGACGCAGTTTTTTTCCTCCCAAAGTAGGAGGAAAAATCAGCCGCATCTTATGGAGCGGCGAGGGGGGAGGCGATAGTAAGCCTTTCCCTTGGCCGCCTCCTCCTCGGTCCCGCCTCCTCCTCCTCCGTCGTCGCCCGCTGCCGCCGCCGCCTACCTCTGCCTCCCTCACTGCCGCCGGCCGCCGCCGCCTACCTCTGCCTCCTTCCCTCGCTGCCTCCCTCCTCGCTGCCTCCCTCCTCGCTGCCGCCGCTGCCGCCACCTCCGCCTCCGCCCTCTGCCGCTGGCGTCGCGCATGGGCATTAGGTCCCAAGCGCGTCTCTGACGCCTGACAGGGCGCACCTGGCGCGCTGACGCAGGCACGCCTGGCGCGCTGACCTACTGCCCATGCGCAAAGGGCAGTAGGTCCCGAGCGCCAGGCGTGCCTGCGCCAGCGCGCCAGGCGCGCCTGCGTCAGACATCAGACGCGCTTGGGACCTAATGCCCATGCGCGATGCCGCCGGCGGAGGTAGCCGGCGGCAGAGGTAGCCGGCGGCGGAGGTAGCCGATGGCGGAGGTCGGCGGCGGCGGAGGAGGGGGGCGGAGGAGGCGGGACCGAGGAGGAGGCGGCCAAGGGAAAGGCTTAGGGATGGCGGAGGGTGCCGAGGAGGGTCCACTTTTTTGCTCAAAATATTTTTTTCCAATTTTCCTCTTCTAAAATCTAGGTGCGTCTTATCAGCAGGTGCGTCTTATGGTGCGAAAAATACGGTACATAACAAATAACGAATAAAGGGGGCTTATAGAAGGTCGCTATTTCCAACCGAGACATCAGCATTATATGATCTTTATGGTATGATTAAGAGAAGTCAACTTCTACGATGGTATAAAACAATCATACAATTTTCAGTCAGGAGAAGAGTCAAGTAAATCATGAAGCCTATTCCTACCCTGCGACTGCGTTAAAAGGACATTCATGTCAGTGTTCAAGGTAACAGCCTAGTGTGTGCTGAGAGAATTGTTAATCTCCCAAAAGGCTTTTCAGCCCGAGGTGCACCGGCAGACACATCCTTAGATTAAACTTCCATTAGCAGATCTCTGTTTTTCATCAATCTTTCATTAGCACATGACTTAGAAAATCATCTGGTCAGGCACCATTAAAAGGTTTTTCATCTTCCAAAGAGAAATTCAACCAAATAAATTACAATTGGTGGGGGGAAAAAAATCTGATAATAAAAAAGTTCAAGGACTTCAAGATAGCAGACTTTCAAATAACTCAGTAATCGAGAGGCAGCAGTAACTATATTACCTGACAATGAACAGAACGGAGTAATTTCCCTAGAAAGGATGGCGTGAGAATTTTGAATGCTATTCTGTTGTTCAGGTGGGGGAACGTTGATGTATGCCAGTGTTTCTCAACCAGTGTGCCGTGGCACACTAGTGTGCCGTGAGCAATCATCAGGTGTGCCATGGGAAATTGGCACTCCCCCCCCCCCCTCCTAGCAGCCCCCTCACAGGTTTCCAAGAAAGAAATTGAGCCTCCGTTTGGAAATGTTTTTTTTTTAAACTATTTTACTGGATTTTTTCGAGAGTCCCCCCTCCCCAAAGGAACTGTATATAACAGCTTCATGACATGCAGAATGTAACTGGAAGCTAGTTTTACTCAGGGTGAAATTTCACAAAGGTTTGGAGAACAAGCTCTATGAGGAGTGGCTTGAAGAGCTGGGCATGTATAGCCTGAAGAAGAGAAGGCTGAGAGAAGACGTGATAGCCATGTATAAATATGTGAGAGGAAGTCATATCTATGTTGTGTTCATCAGGTTTCACACTGGGTGTATAAATACATTTAAAAACATATTAACTATAGGTATTTGGCAACCCAGCCTCCAGTTCAGCCCCCAGGTCCGCCTTTTCCTGGCGGACCGACTTCCGGCAGAGCCTTTTCGGCCGGGCCGGAAGTGGTTTGGCCGCCATTTTTGTTGTAGTTTTTTGGGGGGTTTTCCCCATGGTCCAGTGCTGCCTCCCGGGAGTCGAGAAGTGACCGCGGCGGCAAGTGGCTGGGGGTTCCCTCAGCGATGGAGGCAAAGGGATGCGGAGGAGGAGGTAAGGCTACGATCCTTCCCCCCTCGCTGCTCTTTCCTCCTCTGCCTTGTCCTCCTTCTCCTTGCCGGCTCCATTGGCCATTGGCATTCACAAAGCACCGCGATGCTTGGTGTGAATGGCGGTTTTTTGGGGGTCGTATTTAGGGGTCTTGCAGGATATGTAGGGCGGGGTTTTTGTGCCCCGAATGTACCTCGTGGTATGTGGGAATGTGTTCGGTGGTTGTTGTGGTTCTGGGGCTTATAGTTTTCCTGTCTATAAGCGTCAACGCACGGACACTCTCTTTTTATATATATAGATTTCTATACCACCCCTCTCAGGCCGAAGGTGACTCGAGGTTGTTTGCATATGGCAGTCAATGCCCACAAGATAAAATACAATTAAAAACAATTAATGTAACAACTATATAAAAACAGTAAATAATTAGCAATTAAACCATAAAATACAATTCTCAGCGTCTCATCGTTAAAATCATTTTCCGTCACATCGTCATATCATTCCATAAATCACATTGTTTTAAAAATAGCTAGTATAACTAGTTAACTACCGTGTTTCCCGAAAGTATGACACCCCGATTGTAAGACGTATTGGGGTGTCAGAGGGGTCGGCTTATATAAGCCGTATTCTCGAAAGCAAGACGTACCTCTGGCGGCATGCTGGCTGGCTTGGCTGGGCCCGGAATCCTCCTCCTCTTCCTCCTCTTCTTTCCAGCGGCGCCTTCCATCCTCCTCTTCCTCCCAGCAGCGCCTTCTCCCTCTCGGCCGGTTCCGCCCCCTCCTTTAGTGAAGGGGGAGGGGCGGAGCCGCCGGCGAGAGGGAAGAAAGCGCCGGAAGTCCCGCCCGCCCGCGGCTCAGGCGTCTTTCCCGCCGCCGCCCGCCGCCCGCGCTTCCAAACGGGAACCGGGCGGGCGAAAGCGCCTGAGTCGCCCTGGGGCGGATGCCTTCTCCCTCTCGCCGGATCCGCCTCCCTTCACTGAAGGGAGGGGCGGATCCGCGAGAGGGAGAAGGCGCGGCGAGTCCCTGCCAAGACGGGCGGCCAGGCGTCGCCGCCGCTCGCCCCCGCCTGCCGTTCCGGCCCTCCCAATCGGTTTCCTGCAGCCTCCGCTATGGGGGGAAGATAGGCGCAATGGGAGTTCTTTTGCTTTCTTTCCCCTTCCCGCAGAGGAGCCTGCAGGAGATCGACGGGTCGCCCTGCAGCCTCCGCTGCGGGAAGGGAAGAGGGGCGCAAGAGGGCTCCCCATTGCGCTGTCTTTCCTTTCCCGCAACGGAGCCTGCAGGAAACCGATCGATCTCCCTGCAGGCCCAAGGCGGGAAGGGAAGAGGGGCAGCTGAGGGAGGGGCCGAACCGGCGAGAGGGGCGAGCCGGGCGGCGGCAAAGCGCCTGGCCGCCGTGCGGGCGGGACTGGCCGGCGCCTTCTCCTCGCCGATCCGCCTCCCTTCACTGAAGGGAGGGGGCGGATCCCGCGAGAGGGAGAAGGCGCCATGAAGTCCCCCCAGGGCGACTCAGGCGCCGCCGCCCCGGCTCCCGCTTGAGCGCGGGCGATGGGCGGCGGCGGGAAAGACGCCTGAGCCGCCGTGTGGGCGGGACTCCTGGCGGCGCTTTTTCCCCTCCGGCGGCGGTGCCCCCCTCCTCCCTTCACTAAAGGCGGAACCGGCGAGAGGGAGAAGGCGCTGCTGGGAGGAAGAGGAGGATGGAAGGCGCCGCTGGAAAGAAGAGGAGGAAGAGGAGGAGGATTCCGGCCCAGCCAAGCCAGCCAAGACATGCCGCCCGAGGTACGTTTACTTTCGCCTTACTGGGTACCGCCGGCTAATGTGCCGCATTTTAAAAGCAAGCCGTAGTGGGGATTTTGGGGTCAAAGAAAGTAAGACGCTGTCTTACTTTCTCGGGAAACACGGTAGCACATCTATTGTCAGATACAATCAGAAGGCTTTGTTTTTTTGGTCTTCCTTTTCTTTGAGCTTATTATTTTCTAGAGCATTTTTTTCTGATGAGATTTTCTGAAAATCGTATTATGAATCTACATTTATGTACAGTGGTTAAAATACTTTTTAAGTATAACTTGAATGGTAGATAGGAGACTACACTTAGACAAAGTGATGAATGGTGTCTTATCTCTATGTGACTGAGCCTCAGGCCCATGTGGCACTCCTATTTTTCCCATTTAAGGGGAAAAGGCAGGGTTTCCCAAACAAGAGGTACCTACATTTCGTACTTGACAGATGTAACTGTCTTTCGGGCTGCAAAAGTCGACAGCAAGCTAGACAGATGGTCGAGAGCTTACTCCGACCCGACCTGGCTTCGAACTCATGACCTTTTGGTCAGTAGTGATTTTAATGCAGCTGACTCCACAACTACATACTGTACTGACCGATTGATGCATACTGACTACTATACAATACTCAACTGTACTACTTCTATAATGGAATCCCAGTCAGAATAGTCCCAGATCTGGTCACATGGTCCTCAAACAACATAGAGTTAAGGGGAAAACTGCATACCAATATATGCACACAATATAGTCAGCAATCTCAATTATATACATAACAAATAACGAGTAAAGGAGGCTTATAGAAGGTCGCTATTTCCAACCGAGACATCAGCATTATATGGTCTTTATGGTATGATTAAGAGAAGGCAACTTTTACGATGGTATAAAACAGGGCTGTCCAACTTCTACCAGTTACTGATGACCTGGGGGGGCCGAAGGGTCTGCCTCCGCCCCCGGCTCCGCCCCTCCCCGGCTCCGCCCAGGCTCCGCCCCCTCCCTGGCTCCACCCCAGCCCCCCCCCCCCGGCTCCGCCCCTCTCCCGCCTTGAGGTGTCTGTGGAGGACACCGGGGCTTTGACTTGGAGATAGAGATGAACACCAAAATCCCAGTCTCAAGTCCCAGTCCCTGCTTTGAACTGGATTATATTGCAGTGTGGACTCAGGGCCCTTCACACAGCCATATAACTCAGAATATCCAGGCAGGAAACCCCACAAAACCTGCTTTGAACTGGATTATATTGCAGTGTGGATTCAGGGCCCTTCCACACAGCCATATAACCCAGAATACCTGCTTTGAACTGGATTATCGGAGTCCACACTCATATAATCTGGTTTAAAGCAAATAACATGGGATTTTATTCAGATGTGTGGAAAGGAAGTCAAATAAGAAGCCAGGGCCCTTCCACACAGGCCTATAACCCTGAATGATAAGGCATAATATTCATTCTGCCTCTGCTAATAATAATAATAATAATAATAACAACAACAACAGGTTCCTGGAGTAGGAGACCTCCAAGGGCCATCCAGGGCCATCCAGTCCAATCTCCTTCTGCCATAAGGGTAAAATACAATCAAAGCATTCCTCACAGATGACCATTCAGCCTCTGATGATGATGATGATGATAATAATAATAATAATAATTACAATGGGTTCCTAGAATAGGAGACCTCCAAGGGCCATCCAGTCCAACCTCCTTCTGCCATAAGGGAAAACACAATCAAAGCATTCCTCACAGATGGCCATTCAGCCTCTGATGATAATAATAATAATAATAATTACAATGGGTTCCTAGAATAGGAGACCTCCAAAGGGCCATCAGTCCAATCTCCTTCTGCCATAAGGGGAAAACACAATCAAAGCATTCCTCAGCCATGTTGAATCAAACCTAAACTCTCATGAGAGCAACAGAAAGTACTGAACCTTGAGTTTGGGAGTTGTAGTTCTCCTCCATCCAGAGAGCACTGTGGACTCAAATAATGATGGATTAGGACCAAACTTCGCACGAAGCCTCAGGAGAGGAGGAAGCCGGAAAGGGAATGGGTGAGCACCCCCACGTGCTCCGAACTCGGCCCCGCCCCTTTTTCACTCTGGCCACGCCCCCTCTCACTCGTGCACTCTCTCCCTCCTTCCCTCTTTCCTTCAGGTGGTGGAAGGGGGAAGGAATGAAAGGGGGAAAGAGAGAAAGAAGGAGGGAGCAAAGGAGGGAAGCCTGCTCCTCCTTCCTGCCTCGCCCCGCCCCTCACACACACCCCCGCCATGAAAAAATAAATAAAAAATATTCCAAAAAATATTCCAAAAAATATTCCAAAAAATATTTTAATTTTTTAAAAAAAAATCTTAAAAGGCAGATATCTTGCAAGAGGGTAGGGGGCCGTGGGGAAGGGGCTGGGGGGCCGTATACAGCCCGGGGGCCGCCAGTTGGACAGCCCAGGTATAAAACAATCATACAATTTTCAGTCAGGAGAACAGTCAAATAAATCATGAAGCCTATTCCTACCCTGCGACTGCGTTAAAAGGACATTCATGTCAGTGTTCAAGGTAACAGCCTAGTGTGTGCTGAGAGAATTGTTAATCTCCCAAAAGGCTTTTCAGCCCGAGGTGCACCGGCAGACACATCCTTAGATTAAACTTCCATTAGCAGATCTCTGTTTTTCATCAATCTTTCATTAGCACATGACTTAGAAAATCATCTGGTCAGGCACCATTAAAAGGTTTTTCATCTTCCAAAGAGAAATTCAACCAAATAAATTACAATTGGTGGGGTGAAAATCTGATAATAAAAAGTTCAAGGACTTCAAGATAGCAGACTTTCAAATAACTCAGTAATCGAGAGGCAGCAGTAACTATATTACCTGACAATGAACAGAACGGAGTAATTTCCTAGAAAGGATGGCGTGAGAATTTTGAATGCTATTCTGTTGTTCAGGTGGGGGGAACGTTGATGTATGCCAGTGTTTCTCAACCAGTGTGCCGTGAGCGATCATCAGGTGTGCCACGGGAAATTGGCACTCCCCCCCCCTCCTAGCAGCCCCCTCACAGGTTTCCAAGAAAGAAATTGAGCCTCTCCGTTTGGAAATGTTTTTTAACTATTTTACTGGATTTTTCGAGAGTTGCCTCCCCCAAGGAACTGTTTATAACAGCTTCATGACATCCATAGTTATACTGGAAGCAAGTTTCGCTCAGGGTGAAATTTCACATTGGTTTGGAGAACAAGCTCTATGAGGAGCGGCTTGAAGTGCTGGGCGGGTTTAGCCTGAAGTAGAGAAGGCTGAGAGAAAACGTGATAGCCATGTATAAATATGTGAGAGGAAGTCATATCTATGTTGTGTTCATCAGGTTTCACACTGGGTGTATAAATACATTTAAAAACATATTAACTATAGGTATGTGGCAACCCAGCCTCCAGTTCAGCCCCCAGGTCCGCCTTTTCCTGGCGGACCGACTTCCGGCAGAGCCTTTTCGGCCGGGCCGGAAGTGGTTTGGCCGCCATTTTTGTTGTAGTTTTTTGGGGGGTTTCCCCATGGTCCAGTGCTGCCTCCCCGGGGAGTCGTAGAAGTGACCGAAGCGGCGGCAAGTGGCTGGGGGTTCCCTCAGCGATGGAGGCAAAGGGATGCGGAGGAGGAGGTAAGGCTACGATCCTTCCCCCCTCGCTGCTCTTTCCTCCTCCTCTGCCTTGTCCTCTTTCTCCTTGCCGGCTCCATTGGCCATTGGCATTCACGGGCACCGCGATGCTTGGTGTGAATGGCGGTTTTTTGGGGGTCGTATTTAGGGGTCTTGCGAGGTATGTAGGGCGGGGTTTTTGTGCCCCGAATGTACCTCGTGGTATGTGGGAATGTGTTCGGTGGTTGTTGCGGTTCTGGGGCTTATAGTTTTCCTGTCTATAAGCGTCAACGCACGGACACTCTCTTTTTATATATATAGATTTCTATACCACCTCTCTCAGCCCGAAGGTGACTCGAGGTGGTTTGCATATGGCAGTCAATGCCCACAAGATAAAATACAATTAAAAACAATTAATGTAACAACTAGATAAACACAGTAAACAATTAGCAATTAAACCATAAAATACAATTCTCAGCGTCTCATCGTTAAAATCATTTTCCGTTACATCGTCATATCATTCCATAAATCACATTGTTTTAAAAATAGCTAGTATAACTAGTTAACTAGCACATCTATTGTCAGATACAATCAGAAGGCTTTGTTTTTTTTGGTCTTCCTTTTCTTTGAGCTTATTATTTTCTAGAGCATTTTCTTTCTGATGAGACTTTCTGAAAATCGTACATGAATCTACATTTATGTACAGTGGTTAAAATACTTTTAAGTATAACTTGAATGGTAGATAGGGGACTACACTTAGACAAAGTGATGAATGGTGTCTTATCTCTATGTGACTGAGCCTCAGGCCCATGTGGCACTCCCTCCTTCAACACAACATCAAGAAGGAAAGAAGCTCTGCTTCAGTTCCCAATTAATTGAAATTCAGATTATATCAGAACTTTAAAGTGTGATTAGTCTTAACTGTGGTTTATTCAAGTCCATTTAGGTTTAGATATAATACAAAACACAGGTTCATTTAATTAATTGATTTTAAATCTGTTCTTTTGGGGAAACTGCTTTCAAAACAAAAAAAACCATATAATCTGTTCAAAATACTAAAATGCTAAATTATTAAAATAAGAGAACAATGCTAGGAAAATTACATTTAAATGGAAACAGTACATAAAACAAATGTGAAAACACACTGATATAAAGTCACCCAAAAACTGGATTAAATAGAGTCAGTGAAATTCTCTTGAAGGCCAGTGAAGAACTCCACATACTTCCTCAGGATTGCAGAGAAAATGCCCTATGCTTTTTAATTGCTGAACAAGTGATTAGGGTCTCAGATACTGATTTTTACACTTGTGCAAACATAGGTAAAGGGTGGTGGTGCTCATCTCCATTTCTAAGCCGATGACCCGGCATTGTCCGTAGACACCTCCAAGGTCATGTGTCCCCGCATGACTGCATGAGTGCCGTTACCTTCCCGCAGAAGCAGTACTCACATTTGCATTTTTTTGAACTGCTAGGTTGGCCGAAGCTGGGGTTAACAGCGGGAGCTCACGTCACCCCCTGGATTTGAACCACCAACCTTTCAGTCGGCAAGTTCAGCAGCTCAGTGGTTTAACTCGCTGCACCACCAAGGGGCCTTTGTGAAAACATACAAGAGTGCAAAAAAGTCTGCAACCTTTTAGGCCAGGGGTCGGGAAGCTATGGCTCGCGAGGCAGGTGTGGCTCTTTTGATGATTGCATCTGGCTTGCAGATTTCGGCTTTTCAGATAAGACTAATGCTGGAGCAATCCCCAAATAATATGGGCAAGAAATCGGTGTGTAAACAAAACCCTACAATGCTCCCAGGCTCCGCGGGAAGGCAGAGAGGAACAGAGTTCACATGAGGCTGCTGCGGAGGACCAAAGCAATCAATCGCCAAATGGGGGTTGGAGGAAGGCTCTAGGCAAGCCGCTGAGGGGAAAGGCCCGCCATCTTTGTTGTCATCGCCATCACCCCTCTTTCCCCTTTCCCCATTGGTTCCTGAAACGCCTCCTCCCCTGATTGGAAGGCCGCCCTTAGGCCACGCCCCCTCTTGTCTCCCTCTGATTTGTGCAAACATGGCGGCGTCGGAATAGAGGCAGACGGCACTGCGAGGGCTGCTTCGGTGCCCGTAACTGAGGCCTGGTCCAGGGGCTGAAGGAGGGACGGAGAGAAGGAGCAGGGAGGAGGAAGGGACCTGAAGATGCCATGTCAGGCCTTCTTTCTCCCTTGGAAGCAGAGAAGGAGCGTGGTTTCTCTTCTTAGGCCTTGTGTTTACCACAAGCCTAGGCCTACTTGGCCCTCCCTCCAGGTGTTTTGGACAGTGTGTGTATATATATATATATATATACACACACACACACCGTATTTTTCGCACCATAAGACGCACCTACTGATAAGACGCACCTAGATTTTAGAAGAGGAAAATTGAAAAAAATATTTTGAGCCAAAAAGTGGGCCCCGGCGCTTGCCTGCTTGAAGCGCGGCCTGCCCACCTGGAAGGGTGGACCCTCCCTCGGCGCCCTCCGCCATCCCTAAGCCTTTCCCTTGGCTGCCTCCTCCTCGGTCCTGCCTCCTCCTCCTCCGCCGCTGCCCGCCGCTGCCCACCGCCACCCGCCGCCGCCCGCCTCCCTCTGCCTCCCTCCCTCGCTGCCGTTGCGCATGGGCAGTAGGTCCCAAGCGCGTCTGACGCGTCTGATGTCTGACGCAGGCGCGCCTGGCGCGCTGACGCAGGTACGCCTGGCGCGCTCGGGACCTACTGCCCATGCGCGGACATTCGCGCATGGGCAGTAGGTCCCAAGCGTGTCAGGCGTGCCTGCGTCAGCAGCGCCAGGCGCGCCACGTCAGGCGTCAGACACGCTGGGACCTACTGCCCATGCGACGGCGGCGAGGGAGGAGGCAGAGGTAGGCGGCGGCGGCGGCGGAGGCGGGCGAGGCGGGCGGGCGGCGACGGAGGAGGAGACGGAGGAGGAGGCGGGACCGAGGAGGAGGCAGCCAAGGGAAAGGCTTACTATCGCCTCCCCCCCCTCTTCGCTCCATAAGACGCGGCTGATTTTTCCTCCTACTTTGGGAGGAAAAAAACTGCGTCTTATGGTGCGAAAAATACGATATATATATATATATATATACACACACACACACACACAGTATATATATATATAAATATAGCTCTCACTGAAATAAATTTCCAAATATTTTACTTTCATGGCTCTCTGAGTCAAAAAGGTTCCCGACCCCTGTTTTATGCCTTTACAAGATTGATAGCATCTTAATGTAGGCGCAGAAGGAACACCCCATTAACAAAACTGTGTCCACAAACAATGTGTCTGCCCCTTGAAAAGAAATGTACCCTCATATATATTTGTTGCATATCTCCATTAAGTTCAACTGATCTCCTGATCCACTACACTTCTGTTTCATGCGGGTTAAATTTCAGCTTCTTTGCACTCATAACTCCAAACTCCTTGAGGTCTTTTGTGATCAGACAACACTACATAACACGATTTTGTCTCTAAGTTATAAATATCATTTCCTAATTGGTTCTATCAATTAACTTTGTTTTTGCAGGATATCCTGTAACACATTTTTCTACAGTATAGTTTTTCAATAACTATCTGATTCAATAAACTAACTTTGCAACAGCTGCAGGGCTGTTTGGGCTGAAAGTCAGCCTGAAGAAAATGGAAGTTCTCTACCAGCCCGCACCACAGGAAGAACACCATCATCCCCACGTCAGCATAGGCAAATCTGTGCTTAAGTCCGTTCAGCAGTTCACCTACCTGGGAAGCATCATATGTTCAGATGCCAAGATTGATAAAGAGATAGATCACAGATTAGCAAAGGCATATAGTGCATTCGGAAGGCTTCACAAAGGAGTCTGGAGTAACAAACAGCTGAGGCAAAGCACCAAAATCAGTGTGTACAGAGCTATCATACTGTTTATTCTCCTATATGGGTCTGAAACATGGGTCACCTATCGCCAACACCTATGACTCCTTGAACGCTTTCATCAGCGCTGTCTTCGCACAATCCTAAATATACATTGGACTGACTATGTGACCAATGTTGCTGTCCTTGAGCAAGCAAAGATCACCAGCGTTGAGGCCATGCTATTGAAAACACAGCTGTGCTGGACAGGGCACGTCTCTAGGATGGAGGACCACCGCCTCTCAAAGATACTACTCTATGGTGAACTCGCCACGGGTCAGCACAAGAGAGGCACCCTCAAAAAGAGATATAAGGACTCCCTGAAACAACATCTCAGGCTCGGCCAGATTGATCACCAACAACGATCCACCCTGGCCTCACATCGCGAGGCATGGAGATGCACTATCCAAAATGCTGTGGCCTCTTTCGAGAAGACACGCCGAATGGGTCTCGAAGAGAAACAAGAATGGAGAAAGAACTGCAACTTGGAAACAACATCACCCAAGAAGTTTTTTTTCTGCTGTGCTTTCTGCAACCGGGCTTGCCTATCTCAGATTGGCCTTTTTAGTCATCAACACGCTGGTAAAAAGTGTGGGATGAGTCCTTCCTAAGAATCTTCATTCGCGAAGTAATGCTGAGAGAGAGTGTTTTTCAATAACTATCTGATAGTCTCACTACTTCTACATAATTTGTGGCAGCCACAAAAAGGAAGTTTCTGGAGTATAACAACTACTTTCAAAGCAAGCACTGCTCGATTAAACAGGAAATTACACTTTGACACCAGGAACAGAAAAATCTTCAAAATTTGTTACACAGTGTAATGAGATCACCTCTTAGGATCAGAAGATGGAAAATAAGACTTCACGGAGAACCTGTGGGTTCATCAGCCTAAACCTTTGGATAACTTTGCCCGGTAATGCAGACGGTAGAATATCTATGCAAAAGATTTAAACATGGTAGGTAGAAATACGCTTCAGACTCACCGGCCATTGTCACGGCCTACTCCCCAGACCCGGATGCTCACAATGGGCTGAGAATGCAGAATACTGCGATCCATGGGGTCAACCAAATTTAGCATGTCATTCTCCAAGATAAGATACATGTCTTTTCCCTAATTAAAAAGACACAAAAAAAACATTGTCTGTTACATCTAGAAATGGAACAGGGTAATACATACAAGAAATACTAAGATTTTGTCTACTAAGATAATCTCTTATCCAAATTCACCCTCCACATAAAGATGCAAGGGACAGGACCTCCATCCTTTCCCCTTGTCAGCTGGGTGACAAATACAGTTGTTGTTGATATTATTATTATTATTATTATTATAACATTTATTTATTTATACCCCGCTTTATCGCCCGAAAGAGGACTCAAAGCAGTTGTTGCCTTGGTCTCAGATAGGTAGACTTGAAGAGGGGAATCGCCACCCCCACCCCAGACACATACCTTTGTATATTTCAGCTGTTGTATAAAATGAATTATTTTGCTCAATTTTTTTGTCAGCCTAAGCATTCCTTTCTCCGTATTTTCCTTGCACACATATGCTTATTTGGTCTTGCCAACACAAAGAAAGTTGCGCACACCCATAATTATTAGGCCTGGGCAATCATGGTTCTAAATGGTTCTAAATAATCTTATAAAACTAAAGTTCTGGTGGTGAACACTAGGTGGCGCTGGTGCTTTGCTTCTACAGTGTTGCTCAAGTTCTGGTGGTGAACACTAGGTGGCGCTGGTGCTTCTACAGTGTTGCTTCTGGTGGTACAGTGTACAGTGTTGCTCAAGTGGTGAACACTAGGTGGCGTGGTGACAGTGTTGCTCAACTGGGTGAACACTAGGTGGCGCTGGTGCTTTGCTTCTACAGTGTTGCTCAAGTTTTGGTGGTGAACACTAGGTGGCGCTGGTGCTTTGCTTCTACAGTGTTGCTCAAGTTCTGGTGGTGAACACTAGGTGGCGCTGGTGCTTTGCTTCTACAGTGTTGCTGTTGCTAAAGTTCTGGTGGGGCACAAGGTGGCGCTGGTGCTTTGCTTCTACAGTGTTGCTCAAGTTCTGGTGGTGAACACTAGGTGGCGCAGTGGTGCTGGCTTCTACAGTGCTCAAGTTCTGGTGGTGAACACTAGGTGGCGCTGGTGCTTTGCTTCTACAGTGTTGCTCAAGTTTTGGTGGTGAACACTAGGTGGCGCTGGAGCTTTGCTTCTACAGTGTTGTTCAAGTTGTGGTGGTGAACACTAGGTGGCGCTGGTGCTTTGCTTCTACAGTGTTGCTCAAGTTTTGGTGGTGAACACTAGGTGGCGCTGGTGCTTTGCTTCTACAGTGTTGCTCAAGTTCTGGTGGTGAACATTTCAGAACTCTAACAAAACTTTCAAAACTTCATTATTATTTCATTATTGGCCATTTTTAAGACAGAGCCAATTAGGAACTGCCAATTAGGAACTTTAGCAACACTGTAGAAGCAAAACACCAGCGCCACCTAGTGTTCGCCACCAGAACTTTAGCAACACTGTAGAAGCAAAGCACCAGCGCCACCTAGTTTTCACCACCAGATCTTTAGCAACACTGTAGAAGCAAAGCACCAGCGCCACCTAGTGTTCGCCACCAGAACTTTAGTTTTGTAAGTACTTTAGAACCATGATTGCCCAGGCCTACTATATACCCAGTTTGCTCAGGATGAGTTGGGATTTGTATCTTCCTTTTGTTGTATTGTAGTCCTGTCCCACTGTATTCCCAGGCCTGGGTCAACAAAGTGAATGTTTGTATGTATGTGGATATGTGCCAACTTTCTGACTGGTTGCCACTGTGGGATTATTTGCATAACGGCTCTGATTGGCCAGCACCACCAACATTCCGACACTTTAAACTGCCAGAGGGGGGTGGCTCTCAGCCTCTACATTCTAACTGAGGGAGTATTTGCATAATGCCTCTAATTGGCCAGCACCACCAACATTCCGACACTCTAAACTGCCAGAGGGGGGTGGTGTGGGGGATCATGGGAGTTGTAGTCCAATTGGGGTTTTTTTTGTATTTTTGGTCGTGTTGTTTAATTTTGTTTTTATTTTTTGGGGTGGTAAACATACCTCATGGGGTTTTATGTGTATGTGTCTGCCTTGTGTGGTTTTGCTGTCTATAGGGTACTTAGGATGACAGCTCTCTTTATATTTATATAGATAATAATAATAATATTTATTTATATCCCGCCCTATCTCCCAGAGGGGACTCAGAGAGGTTTTCCTAGAGAGTTCTATTGACAATTTTACTTCCCTATTCTTTCTGCCTCTGGCATTTCTTACCTGAATTTGGAAAAAGGACAAGTAGCAGAAAGGTGTCATCAGAAAGCAAGAAGGCAGATAAGACTGAAACATTTCTTACCTCTCCCCAAATGCCAACAGTGTCTCGTATATCGTTTTTACAATAAGAGAGCTGTCGGATGCAATTGTTTACAGCAACACTGCTTTTCCCGGGAGCCAAATCTTCCTCTGCCATCTCTACCCATCCTAACGAACGGACAGCAAAGCACTGTAAAGAAAGAAGAAACATGTCTTATGGTTTAGAGCACTGGTTCTCAATCTGCCTAATGCTGTGACCTCTTAATACAATTACTCATGTTGTGGTGACCCTCCCAAAAATATTTTCGTTGTTACTTCATAGCTGCAATTTACTACTGTTATAAATTGTAATGTACATATATGATATGTCGGATGTATTTTCATTCACTGGACCAAATTTGACACAAATACCCAATACACCCAAATTTGAATACTGGTGGGGTTTGGGGGGGCGGGGGGGGGGGGAGGAAATGGATGTTGTCATTTGGGAGTTGTAGTTGCTGGGATTTATAGTTTACCTACAATCAAAGAGTATTCTGAACTCCACCAATGATGGAACTGAACCAAACTTGACACACAGAACTCCCATGACAAACAGAAAATACTGGAAGGATTTGGTGGGCATTGACCTTGAGTTTTGGAGTTGTAGTTCACCTATATCCAGAGTGCAATGTGATGGATCTGGACCAAACTTGGCGCCACTACTCAAATATGAACACTGTTGGAGTTTTGGTAAAATAGACCTTGACATTTAGGAATTGTAGTTCTGGGATTTATAGTTCACCTACAGTCAAAGAGCATTCTGAGCCCTACCAATGATAGAATAGGGCCAAACTTCTCACACAGAATCCCCATGACCAACAGAAAATACTGTGCTTTCTGATGGTCTTTGGCGACCCCTCAGACACCTCCTCGTGACACCCCCCCCCCCGGGTCCCGACCCCCAGATGGAGAAACACTGGTTTAGAGTGTCATGATTTCCACTACTTTTATCATCCAGTACCTCAACAATATTTACATAAAGACAACAATATTAAACATTTGCACTCTTCTATCATCCCAAGACAAATCTATAGCTCATCAAGCTGCTTATTTCTTAATGTCCCGCAAAACACACATTTATCTCTATAAATGTATCTTTAAACTGAGAAAAAGTTAAGAAAAAAAAAGAATCTGGTCAAGAATCTGGTGTACCTATATTGTACCTGCATGGAGGCCTTTAGCAGTCCATACAATCCAGTGACATCGGTAGTCTGTGCTTGTGACAATTGTTAAAGGTTTCTTTGCAGACACAACACTGAGCATCTGGGCTGGCAGGCTGCATCACTGCCTCCATTACTTCTTTGCCACATCAACTGTAGCAGAAAAGAAATGGGGGACAGCAAGAAATCAAAATGATTACTGGAGAGGAGGAACTATGCACAGCGCCCCAAACAGGAAGTGGATTCGCCATTCCAAGAGCTCCGTCGCCATTCTCGGAAAGGGCTCGGATGTCATTTCCACCCTTTCTTGCTGCCTCTCATCATTTTAAAATTGCTTATTAATGTGTTAACAGTGCTTAATATTTTGTACCAGTGGCTAGTTTTGTCATTAGTACCAGTCAAAAACGGATGGAAGAGGGATTCCCCATAGTTTTGACTCTCCCTTCTGCTGATTTTCATGCATTGCGCAATCGCGGACGCTATTTCCGAATATCAGAATATATCCGATTCCATTTCGATTTTTTAAAAAACCCGGAAGTGATTCACATCCAAAGCCAGAGCAAAACCAACATCCGAATTGACTTCCAAAACGCATTTTTCCGTTTGAAAACAGGCCACACACACACACACACACACACACATATCAGCATGCAAAGGGACTTCAAAGCATCTTTGAGACTGAGAGAGGAAAAGTTGATAGCATAAGCTTTCATAGACTAAGTCAGGGCTGTCCAACTTCTACCGGCCCAGGGGCCTGAATTCCGGTCACTGTTGACCTGGGGGGCCGTAGGGTCTGTCCCGGCCCTGGCTCCGCCCCCTCCCCACCCTGGCTCCGCCCCCACCCCGCCCCATCCCCGGCTCCAATTTACTTACAATTCCTAGTTGCATTATTAATTATAAAATAAATAATATTAAATATATTTAATTCCATCCTCCCCTCTCCCCTTATTTTTATTTAATATTAAATATATTTAATTCCATCCTCCCCTCTCCCCTTATTTTTATTTAATATTAAATATATTTAATTCCATCCTCCCCTCTCCCCTTATTTTAATGTATCCCATCTCCCCTTATTTCATCTTTAAATATATTTAATTTTATATTTAATACATGAGGGGAGATGGGGGGAGGGAATGAGGAGCCCCTGAGGAGCCCCCTGCTTCGGCCTACCTTTTCCAAACGCGCAGGATCCAGGAGTACCCGGACGACGAGAGGCGACGATCGACTGACCCGAAGAAGGTCCTAATCGCGTCTGTGGGCCTCAGAGATCCAGTTGTACAGTAGCCAAAGAGTATCGCGAGAATACACAATCCACACGGGATTTCGCTGTCAACGCCGGCATGATCTCGCGTTGACAGCAAAATCCCATGTGGATTGCGTATTCTCGCAATACTTACTCCGAACCCAGAAGTAGGTATTTTTTTAAATTTTTATTATTCATTTTATTTTTCAATTTTTATTTTTTATTAAAAAGCTTAGGGGGCCGTAGGGAAGGGGCTGGGGGGCCTTATGCGGCCCCCGGGCCGCCAGTTGGACAGCCCTGGACTAAGTCAATGTGCATTTTGGGGAAGTAAAATTAGGCCTATTTATTTATTTATTTATATTATTTATTCATTCGATTTCTTGGCCGCCACTCCCAGGTGGCTCGGGGCGGCTCACAATTCAAACAATAGATCATACAGTAAAACATTAAAAGCATAAAAACATTACACATTAGGACATCGAGACATTAATAACAGTACTTGACTAGAAATTACCAAGCGAAAACAACCTGGTCCAAGTTACCAAGTTACCAAGCTAAAACAACAATTTAATCACTTAGTAATTCCATCTTATATTACAGTTTCATGTAACATGTTCAAATCCTCCCTGCTCAGCAGTGCCCTGCTCACATTGTTGGAGCATAGAATTGCAAACCCACTTATAATGTATCTTGTAATTTCGCGATACAGTTCTACAATTGGAATCTTTAATCATGTTAACGGTATATACTTATACGATATGCAAACCCCCCCAGAATTATAAATGGTTAAGATGCATATATTTGGGGAGAGGCACATGGTTTGTTTTGCATAGTGACTACAAGCCACTTAAAACATCCAAGTTAATTCTTCAATGCTGCTGCCCCCCTGTGCCGAAAATCTGCACTGTTGCCAAAATCCAGTATATGCCATTCTTCAGAAATCCAAGAATACATTGTCCTGGAGCTTTGTTTGCTTTTAATTTGGATTTTGACTATTTGTTTGTGTTGTACAGTTCGGGGGTTGAGAAGTGATGGGGTACAAATCCCCAAAAAATAAATAAATAAATCATAAACAAATATCTGTCATATTTGAGAGGGGCATGGAAAAAGAGAAACTTTAACCATTTCAGAGTTATAACACCTAGGGACAGATTTATACATTTATGGCCCGAATTAACAGTAACCAACCTTGGCACACAGTGCCCCCATTACCCAATCTACATCCTACTGCAGTTTAGAGGAGGGCGGACCATGGATGATGGGATTTCAAGTACCTCCACTCACTTACTGAAGCCCACTGCGATCCCTCATCCAATGACTGATCAAGACCAAACTTGGCACACAAAGCCCCCATGACCCACTCTAACATGCTGTGAAGTTTGGAGGAGGGAGGACCATGAAAGATGGGACTTGAAGTACCTTTATTCATTTACCAAAACCACTGCATCTCTCATTCAACGACTGATGAAGACCAAACTTGGCACACAGAGCCCCCATGACCCACTCTACATGCTGCTGCAGTTTGAAGGAGGAGGAACCATGAAAGATGGGAGTTGCAGTACCTTCACTCACATACTGAAACCACTGCATCTCTCATTCAACGACTGATGAAGACCAAACTTGGCACACAGAGCCCCCATGACCCACTCTACACGCTGCTGCAGTTTGAAGGAGGAGGGATCATGAAAGATGGGAGTTGCAGTACCTTCACTCACATACTGAAACCACTGCATCTCTCATTCAACGACTGATGAAGACCAAACTTGGCACACAGAGCCCCCATGACCCACTCTACATGCTGCTGCAATTTGAAGGAGGAGGAACCATGAAAGATGGCAGTTGCAGTACCTTCACTCACATACTGAAACCACTGCATCTCTCATTCAACGACTGATGAAGACCAAACTTGGCACACAGAGCTCCCATGACCCACTCTACACGCTGCTGCAGTTTGAAGGAGGAGGGACCATGAAAGATGGGAGTTGCAGTACCTTCACTCACATACTGAAACCACTGCATCTCTCATTCAACGACTGATGAAGACCAAACTTGGCACACAGAGCCCCATGACCCACTCTACATGCTGCTGCAGTTTGAAGGAGGAGGAACCATGAAAGATGGGAGTTGCAGTACCTTCACTCACATACTGAAACCACTGCATCTCTCATTCAACGACTGATGAAGACCAAACTTGGCACACAGAGCCCCCATGACCCACTCTACATGCTGCTGCAGTTTGAAGGAGGAGGAACCATGAAAGATGGGAGTTGCAGTACCTTCACTCACATACTGAAACCACTGCATCTCTCATTCAACGACTGATGAAGACCAAACTTGGCACACAGAGCCCCCATGACCCACTCTACATGCTGCTGCAGTTTGAAGGAGGAGGAACCATGAAAGATGGGAGTTGCAGTACCTTCACCCACGTACTGAAACCACTGCACATCTCATCCAACGACTGGTCAAGACCACACACATAACCCCCATTACCCCCTTTACATCCTGGTGAGGTTTAAGGGAGGTGGACCATGGATTATGGGATTTTTAGTACTTTCACATGCTTTACTTCCCAGACCACTTTGCCCACAACCAAGAACAATACAGACCAAACTTGGCACACAGTGTCCCTATGACCCACTCTACATTCTACTGGTGTTTGGAGGAGAGTGGACCATGGATGGGACTTGAGGTACCTCTTAAGGCAGATCTGATCTCACTCGGGCGAGAGTTCCATAGTCGAGGGGCCACCACAAGAAGGCCCTGTCCCTCGTTCCCACCAAACACGCTTGCAAAGATAGCAGAACCGAGAGCAGGGTCTCTCCAGAAGATCTTAGCATCCTTGATGGTTCATAGGGGAGAACACGTTCAGACAGGTATACTGGGCCGGAACCGTATAGGGATTTATAGGTTAAACCAGCACTTTGAATTGTGCTCGGAAGCTAATCGGCAGCCAGTGGAGCTGGTGTAACAAGGGAGTTGTGCACTCCCTGAACCCCGCTCCCGTTAGTAACCTGGCTGCTGAGCGTTGGACTAGTTGAAGCTTCCGGGCAGGGGCGGTCTAAGGTAATTTTAAATGGTCGGCGACCATTATTTTGGTGCCCCCAAAACATCATTTTGCCAACCCATGTAAAACAAATATACAATTATAATATCACAATACCATTAGTAGTATTATATTGTATCAATGTATATACAATATATTATACCATACTCATACTATATTATATCATAATTATATTATACTACATTACAATATAATTATATTATAATATATTGACATTATAATACAATATAACATTCTATTATATTATTATTATAAAACAATAAATAAAATTATTTATTTCAATAAAATTCTCCTCTACTAAATATTTTCATGACTCCTATAAAACTCAAATAACCCAAAATAAAGTAAAATAAAATATTATATATTACTATTTTGTACAATACCACTATACTGCAATATTGTTTGTAATATTACATGTAATATAAAATATATCATTATTCTATTGTTATATTGTATTTTTATTATATTGTATGACAATATTAAGCAGAACTGTATAATAATCAACAAGAAATGCAATGTAAATGCATCAAAATCAGAATATATTACCTACCACCCGACTCATAATTCATAGGAGTCTCCCATAAGTCCAAAATTAGGATCCCAATGTAAATGTAAATAGAAAAACAGCCAAAATGTTCAAATGAGGTCGAATACAGGCAGCGCGGCCTGGGCAAACTTGGGCCCTCCCTCCCTCTTTCTAGGTGTTTTGGCCTCCAACTCCCACAACTCCTCATAGCCTCAGCCCCCTCAGGTCTAGACAGAAATAGAGCCGAAGAAAGGAAGGAGGGAGAGAAGAGGTCACAGAGGAGGAGGAGGAAAGCCCTTCATTCATTCCTTCACTTACACTTCCTTCACTGATTCTTTTCTCCTTCCCGCAAAGCGTGCGCGCGGCGGAGACAAAAGGAGAGGGGAAGCACTCCCTGCCTGCCCGATAGGGAGTGCTTTGCTTACAGGCTTCTGCGCAAGGGAGCTACTGGGCATGTGTGGAGGTTTTCGCGGATGTGCAGTTGCTCCTGCGCTCAACTTCAGCTCTGGAGCAACTGCCCCTGCGCGAAAACCTCCACGCATGCCAGAAGCGGCGTCGGAACACACAAGGCCGGGGCCCAAAAGCAGGAAGCTGCGGCGCTGCCTGAGGAACATCGGCAGGGCCAGGATGGTGCCCCATGCGGCCAGGATGGCGCCCCCTTCCCAGATGGCGCCCTAGGCGGCCGCCTACTTGGCCTACCTTGTAGGACCGCCCCTGCTTCCGGGTAGTCTTCAGAGGCAACCCCACGTAGAGAGCGTTGCAATAGTCTATTCGGGATGTAACCAGAGCGTGGACCACCCTGGCCAAGTCAGACTTCCCAAGGTAAGGGTGCAGCTGGCGCACAAGTTTTAACTTGTTTGTCACGGACTTATGTTTGTCTCCCACTCAGCTAGAAATTCCAAATGTTTCTGATCAATGTGAAATATTTATTAACATTACCATACTAGTAATGAAGCCAGAAATGGAAAAGAAAAGCACAGGATTGTATGCATTTTGGCAAATGGTAGATTGACCAATCGGAAAGGACAGGGTAGAATTATACTCTGCCAAAATGTTTTTGGCTTGCTCACTGGCACATAGATAGACAAACGGGTGCTCTAGAACAGTGTTTCCCAACCGGTGTGCCGTGGCACACTAGTGTGCCGTGAGCGATCATCACGTGTGCCGTGGGAAATTGGAACCTCCAATACCCTTTCTTCCTCCTCCTGCCAAACACTTTTTCTTCTCCACTCAGGCTCCCTTCTTCCCAGCGTGGGTGTGTTCAGGAGGGAAGGGGGGAGGGAGGAAGACGTGACCCGGGCAGGCGCTACTGCGCAGACTCGCCCCACGTCTTCCTCCCTCCCCCCTCCCTTCCTGAACACGCTCATGCTGCCCCCTCAGATCAAAATGACGGCAGAAGCGGCAGAGTGAGCAAAGCGAGGCAAAGCGAGGCTGGGAAGAAGGGAGCCTGAGTGGAGAAGAAAAAGTAAGTGTTCAGCAAGAGGGAGAAGAAAGAGCGCGAAGGGGAAAGGGGAGGAAGAGGTCTCTGTCAAAAGCTGGCATGGGCAAACTTGGACCTTCCAGGTGTTTTGGACTCCAACTCCCAGCATTCCCAGCAGCCTCAGGCCCTTTTCCTCCCTCAGCCACTTAAGCAGGAAAGGGCCTCAGGCTGTTAGGAATGGTGGGAGTTGGAGTCCAAAGCACCCAGAGGGCCGAAGTTTTCCCATGCCTGTTTTAGGGACCTTAAAGTGGTGAGCCTCCTTCCAACATTGTGATTTGGGATAGAAAACAAACAACATAACATAACATCATTTGAGTCCACAGTGCTCTCTGGGTATAGGTGAACTACAACTTCCAAACTCAAGGTCAATTCCCAAGCAAACCCTTTCAGCATTTTCTGTTGGTAATGAGAGTTCAATATGCCAAGTTTGGTTCAATTCCATTGCTGCAAGAGTTCAGGATGCTCTTTGATTGTGTGTTAACTATAAATTGAGCAAAACCTTCGTGTGTGTCTTTCTGCCATTCCTGCCAGGATATCTATGTTGTGTTCATCGAAACAGGCCCAGGTTTCACACTGAGTGTATAAATACATTTAAAAACATATTAACTATATGTATTACTGTGTTACAGTGTCATTTTGTGTCATTTTGTTTGGTGGTGTGCCCCAGAATTTTGCAAATGTAAAAAGTGTGCCGCGGCTCAAAAAAGGTTGGGAAACACTGCTATATTATATCGCAATATCATTAGCAATATTGCATGTAAAACATATATACAAATATAATATCACAATATCATTAGTAGTATTATATTGTATCAATGTATATGTAATATATTATACCATACTCATATTAATACTATATTATATCGCAATATCATTAGCAATATTGCATGTAAACAAATATACAATTACAATATCACAATATCATTAGTAGTATTATATTGTATCAATGTATATATAATATATTATACCATACTCATACTATATTATATCGCAAGATCATTAGCAATATTGCATGTAAAACGAATATACAATTATAATATCACAATATCATTAGTATTATATATTATATTACTAGCTTGGGGACCCGGCGGTGCCCGGGTCATTTGAGAAGTGCAGCAGGATGTAGAGTGGGTCATGGGGGCTCTGTGTGGCAAGTTTGGTCTTGATCCATCATTATTTGGAGATGCAGTGGTATCATGAAATTACTGAAGGTAGTGGAAGTCCGATCATCTCTGGTCCACCCTCCCCCAAAGTGTAGTAGGATGTAGATTGGGTCATGGGGGCTCTGTGTGCTAAGAGAGATTTTGAGGCACATATAGCTAAGAACATTAAAAAAAATAGCAAAACTTCTTTAAGCACATCAGAAGCAGGAACCCAACTAGAAAAGCAGTTGGGCCACTTGACTAAAAATGGTAAGAAAGGGACGATAAGTGAAGACAAGGAGATTGCTGAGCGCAAACGACTTCTTTGCCTCCGTTTTCACACAGGAGGACAGACAACATATGCCTGCAGCTGAGTCAGTTTTTTTCAGGGAGGGAATTAAATGAATTAAACCAGATAGAGATAAACAAGGAAGATGTTCTCACATGCCTAACTAAACTAAATGTCAACAAATCACCAGGGCCAGATGGCATCCACCCCAGAGTTCTTAAGGAACTCAAGTGTGAAATTGCTGAACCTTCAAGAAAGGATCCAGGGGTGATCCAGGAAATTATAGGCCAGTTAGTCTAACCTCAGTTCCAGGCAAAGTGATGGAAACCATTATTAAAGAAAAAATTACTAAGCACATAGAAGAACAGGCATTGCTGAAGGAAAATCAACATGGTTTCTGCAAAGGCAAATCATGCCTTACTAACTTGATAGAATTCTTTGAGGGTGTAAATAAACACATAGATAAAGGGGACCCAGTCGATATTGTTTACCTTGACTTTCAAAAGGCTTTTGACAAAGTCCCTCACCAAAGGCTCCTAAATAAGCTCTTCAGCCATGGAATCAGGGGACAGGTCTTGTCCTGGATTGAACCTGGCTAAACTGTAGGAAACAAAGGGTGGTAATAAACGGACATTTCTCTGGGTGGAAAGAGGTGAGAAGTGGCGTACCCCAAGGTTCAGTTTTAGGACCGTTACTTTTTAATTTATTCATAAACGATCTGGATGTAGATGTAAATTGTGAGGTAGCAAAGTTTGCAGATGACACTAAACTGTTCAGGGTAGTTAAAAATGAAACTGACTGTAAAGAGCTCCAGAAAGATCTCTCGAAATTGAGTGAATGGGCAACAAAGTGGCAAATGCATTTTAACCTAAACAAGTGTAAAGTCATGCACATCGGGAAAAGAACCCCAAATACACTTATCAACTGATGGGATCAAAGCTTTCTGAGACAAACCAGGAAAGGGATCTTGGGGTTTTGGTGGACAGCTCAATGAAGATGTCAACCCAATGCGCTGCAGCAGTGAAAAAGCAAATTCTATGCTTGGCATGATCAGGAAGGGAATCGAAAATAGGTCGGCAAATGTTGTATTGCCTCTCTACAAATCTATGGTGAGGCCACATCTGAGTACTGTGTACAATTCTGGTCACCGCACCTCAAGAAGGATATAACGGAACTGGAAAAGGTACAAAGAAGGGCAACAAAAATGATCCAAGGGATGGAGCAGCTCCCTTATGAAATCAGGTTGCAACGCCTTGGTCTTTTCAGCCTTGAAAGACGGCGTTTAAGAGGTGACTTGATCGAAGTGTATAAAATCATGCATGGGATAGAAAAGGTGAATAAAGAAAAATATTTTCTCTGTCACACAACACTAGGACTAGAGGGCACTCCCTGAAGCTCCAAGGTAGGAAAGTTAGGACTAATAAAGGAAATATTTCTTCACCCAGAGGGTCATTGGGTTATGGAACTCACTTCCAGAGGAGGTTGTGACAGCTGTCAGCCTGGACAGCTTCAAGGCAGGATTAGACAGATTCATGGATACCAAGGGAATCAGTAGCTACTGAAATGGACATCCAAGTGCCACCTCTGTGTTGATGGAGGCAGGCAGGATTTTCCCCGGTACTGGTTGTGGGGGTCGGGAGCAGGTGAGGGTTTTGCCCTCCTTTCTGCTAGAGATCCCTGTGTACAACTAGTGGGCCACTGTGTGACACAGAATGCTGGACTAGATGGGCCGAGGCCCGATTCAGCATGGCTCTTCTTATGTTCTTATGTTCTTATGTTCTTAAGTTTGGTCTGTATTGGTGAATGGATGAGGGTTGAATTGTTTTAAGGAAGTGAGTGAAGGTACTTCAAGTCCCATCATCTGTGGTCCGTCTCACACAAAACAGCACCAGGATGTAGAGTGGGTCATGAGGGCTCTGTGTGCCAGGTTTGGTGTTGATCAGTCATTGGATTAGGATTGTAGCAGGCTTGGAAAGTGAGGGAAGGTACTGCAAGTCCCATCATCCATGTTCTGGCCCCCTCCAAAGTTCAGTAGGATATCTATGTTGTGTTCATCGAAACAGGCCCAGGTTTCACACTGAGTGTATAAATACATTTAAAAACATATTAACTATATGTATTACTGTGTCATTTTGTGCCATTTTGGTTGGTGGTGTGCCCCAGGATTTTGTAAATGTAAAAAATGTGCCGCGGCTCAAAAAAGATTGAAAAACACTGCTCTAGAAACCCACTGGTGGGTCCTGATCTCCTATTTGGTACTCATGAATCAATCCGTAAGAGAGAAAAAAGTCTCTTCTTTCGCTTGAAGAGTTTGGTCCCTTATTGGTACGCTCTCTACACAAGTCATTACATTATTTAACAAGTCATTTTACCACCGAACACTGAGCAGACATATCTTAGGAACTGAATTTAGGTCAAAGCATTAACTGTTTCTTATTCAGGCATCGCAAGCCTGGGAAAACGCCTCAGTCTTGGAACAAAAGACTTTCCTTCCTGAATGAAAACAAAGATGGAAACCTATTTAAGCTTACAGTAATCATGATCTAGGAAATTATGTAGATTACAGAAGCAAATGGGGAAAAAAAGATAATCCCATGTTTTGTAATTGTTTGGATCAGATTTAAATGCTTCTTTTCGAATGAGGATTGAGGGAAAGCACCATGGAGAGCGGCAGTAGCAAAAACCCACAAAACAGCAAAAAACCATGATATAAATTTTAAATTAATATTTTTTAAAATTTTCAAAACAGCGAGTCCGCAATAAGCAAACTGCAAAGTAGCGAGGGAACACTGTAATAATAATACTTTATTTATACCCCGCCACCATCTCCCCCAAGGGACTCGGGGCGGCTAACATGAGGCCAAGCGTGGGAATTACAATAAAGCAAAATAAAATAAAATAAAAAACAAATAATAACATCCAATAGCATCAAATAAAGTGCAATAATAACAAAACAATGCAATAAAATGAACACAACAATGAAACGAGAACAGAACTGAACACAGTGGGTTGGGCCAAATGCAAAGAATAAAATTGTAAAACCCCAGGGTGAGATAGGTAAAAAGAGTAGTGTATCCAGTGGGAGACTCAGGTGGGTAACACTTTCCCATCAGCAATGTTGACATAAATTTCTTCTGGAATAAGTGTGTGTGTGTGTGTGTGTGTGTGTGCGCGCAGTCCTGGCTCAGCCCTCTCTAAATAGCTGAACACTATCATGGTTTTAAATGGTTCTAAAGTACTTACAAAACTAAAGTTCTGGTGGTGAACACTAGGTGGCGCTGGTGCTTTGCTTCTACAGTGTTGCTCAAGTTCTGGTGGTGAACATTTCAGAACTCTAACAAAACTTTCAAAACTCCATTATTATTTCATTATTGGCGATTTTAAAAACAGAACCAATTAGGAACTGCCATTTATAACGAAGTTTTGAAAGCTTTGTTAGAGTTCTGAAATGTTCACCACCAGAACTTTAGCAACACTGTAGAAGCAAAGCATCTCCACTCACTTCCAAAGTACCCCACCCACACAAGCATCAACCTCTACATCAACACAGCAGACGGAAAGACAAAAAACATTGTATATCCACTTTTCTATTTCCAACCCCTTTCTTCTCAATAAAGTTTTACATGACCCAATTGATATCTATATATATAAAGGAAGAGTCGTTACGGAACGACCGTCCCAAACAGAGAAACCTTACAACGCAGAAACACCAAACTTGCCAACAGAAATAGGCCTCAAGCAAGGTACGTTTGTAGCAAAGCAAAACCTAAAAGGCCCCCAAAACAACGAGTAAAAAAACAACTACATTTCCCAGCATCCTCCGGGCTGCCAACGACTCTCCCAGCCTCTACATTCTGACAACATGATTGGCTGCCAATAAGGGCGGATTTGCATAACTCCTGTACTGGCCAGCCAACATGAACATTCCAACCCATAATAAACTGTCAGAGGAGGGTAAGGCAAAGGGCTGAGGCACAAACACAAACACCCAATTCACTTCCCACAGAAAATTTACACCCCTACAAATCACAGACCACGCCCAAAATTGACAGTAAGGCTTCATTAACTTGATTTCCCTAACTAGCCCTCACTTACTGGGAAGCTGTTTACGCTCTAAATTGACAGTAAGGCTTCATTAACTTAATATCCCTGACTAGGCCTCACTTAATGGAATGCTGTTTACGCTCTGAATTGACAGAAAGGCTTCATTAACTTGATTTTCCTGACTAGGCCTCAGCTCATTTGACATTGTGTATGGCCTAAATTGACAGTAAGGCTTCATTAACTTGCTGTTCCTGACTAGGCCTCAGCTCATGGGACACTGCGTATGGCCTGAATTTACAGTAACCTACCTTGGCACACAGAGCCCCTATGACCCACGCTACATTATACTACAGTTTGGAGGAGGGTGCACCATGGATTATGGGACTTAAAGTACCTCCATGGATAATGGGATTTGTACTACTTCAAAACCCATCATTCCCCACAAACCACTGTGGCCCACAACCAAGACCAATAAAGACCAAACTTGGCACACAATGCCCCCCATGACCCACACTCCATCCGACTGCAGTTCAGAGGAGGACACACCATGGATAATGGGATTTCAAGTACCTCCACTCACTTCCAAAGTACCCCACCCACACACGCATCAACCTCTACAACAACACAGCAGACGAAAAGACAAAAAACATTGTATATCCACAAGCTATGCAGAACGCCAGCAACACCACACAACAACTCCACAGGACTCCAACATCCTACCCACCAAAACAACCCACAACAACACATCCATAACCCCAACAACACCATAACTAACAACAACTCCAACCCTTACATACTCAGACTTCCTCGCATCTCCAAAATAGGGCACAGCAACGCGTGCCGGGTACAGCTAGTAGGTATATAAAATAGGTATAAAATCAAACAGTCACTAATAACAAATACTTTTTCTTCTTTTTTTGAAGTACAACTGAAGCATCTTCTGTAGAGTTCACTGTAAACACTGCACATTGTTGCTAAAAGAGTGGCATTCAGAAACCTTTCTTTGCCAAATCTTTCATTACCCCAACATTGAGCTAAGTGTAACCTCATTTGGGCCAGGACTCACAGTTTAAGAAGCAGTGATTTAAATCATTTGGCCCCTCAATAGTTTTCCTATGAAACCTTGCCGGACAAGCCTGTGGCTTTAATCGTTTTGCTCAAAATAGAAGTGAACATCTTCCAAAAGCATGCGGTAGATAAAACTGTATTTAGAAGTGTATATTCATTTGTATCTTAAATTACTTTGCATGTCTCGGCATTACTCCGCGAACGAAGATTCTTAGGAAGGACTCATCCAACGCTTTTTACAAGCGTGTTGATGACTAAAAAGGCCAATCTGAAATAGGCAAGTTTGGTTGCAGAAAGCACAGCAGAAAGGCTCCTTGTGGCATCGAATCGTTGCCATTGTTAGGCCGCTCTGAGTCCCCCCTCGGGGGTTGAGAAGAAGCCGGGTAGAAATGATGGAAATAAACTAGGTGGGTCGTGTGGTCCCTTGCAACTCTACTAGCTCGTATGAGACAAATCAAAGCACCTGTTGCACTAAGTGTGAATAACAAGACTGTGCAGAGAAGAAATACATTTGACCTTCAAAGATCTTTGAGAGCCATTTCATCCAACACATCTGATGAAATCAATGAAAAGGATTAGCTAATATATCCTTAGAGGATTAATTAAGTTGATGATTACTTTCTAATTTTGGCTGTGTTGCAAGTGGAACATTATATTATTGATGATTTGCTAAGTAAAGAGTACAAGAGGATATGGGAAGGACAATTTCTAGCCCATTCATCCTTTTGTGCTCAAATCTGAAGCAGGCAGCGGCAACGCATTGATAGTCAATACATTTGAATTACAAATCTGTAAGGTCTTAATTCAGCATTTAAGTGCTGAATAATATTTGAGGTGTAGGAAGTCACTGATATTCCTGATTAAACACAAGCTCTGATAAAGCACAAGCTCTGTTAATTCAAGCTCTGTTTGTAAAGAGCTCCAGAAAGATCTCTCGAAATTGAGTGAATGGGCAACGAAGTGGCAAATGCATTTTAACCTAAACAAGTGTAAAGTCATGCACATCAGGGCAAAGAACCCCAACTACACCTACAAATTGATGGGGTCAAAGCTTTCCGAGACAAACCAGGAAAGGGATCTTGGGGTTTTGGTGGACAGCTCAATGAAGATGTCAACCCAGTCTTGCGCAGCAGCAGTGAAAAAGCAAATTCTATGCTTGGCATGATCAGGAAGGGAATCGAAAATAGGTCAGCAAATGTTGTATTACCTCTACAAATCGATGGTGAGGCCACATTTGGAGTACTGTGTACAATTCTGGTCACCGCACCTTAAGAAGGATATAACGGAACTGGAAAAGGTACAGAAAAGGGCAACACGAATGATCCAAGGGATGGAGCGGCTCCCTTATGAAACCAGGTTGCAACGCCTTGGTCTTTTCAGCCTTGAAAGACGGCGTTTAAGAGGTGACTTGATCGAAGTGTATAAAATCATGCATGGGATAGAAAAGGTGAATAAAGAAAAACTATTTTCTTTGTCACAAAACACTAGGACTAGAGGGCACTCCCTGAAGCTCCAAGGTAGGAAAATTAGGACTAATAAAGGGAAATATTTCTTCACCCAGAGGGTCATTGGGTTATGGAATTTACTTCCAGAAGAGGTTGTGACAGCTGTCAGCCTGAACAACTTCAAGGCAGGATTAGACAGATTCATGGATACCAAGTGTATCGGTAGTTACTGAAAAGGACATTCAAGTGCCACCTCAGAGTTGGTTGAGGTAGGCAGGATTTCCCCTGGGTACTGGTTATGGGGGGGTCGGGAGCAGGTCAGGTTTTGCCCTCCCTTCTGCTCGAGATCCCCGTGTACAACTGGTGGGCCACTGTGTGATACAGAATGCTGGACTAGATGGGCTGAGGTCCGATTCAGCATGGCTCTTCTTATGTTCTTATGTTCTTATGTTTAGTATCATGAGAAAGAAATGAAAGGTTACACAGAATACTAATTGCTTTCCAATTGTGCTTCCCTTTAGCCACCTGTGTGTCCGTGGCTCCTTTTTTTGACAGTCCAGTCAGCTGTTTCAGACTTTTAAAATGTGCATGTGCACGGGGGACTCGGAAGGAGGTCACGTGTTTTGCATGACTGCAGGGATATACAGTAATGCGATGGTGCACATTTTTTGGGGTGGAATTAGGTTTTAAGTGCACTCTTTAAACACGTGTTTTTCAGCTATTACCTCATTCCCTAAACATCAAAGGGCTTGACCCCTTCAAGTTCAGCTTCCGTATTGGGCACGGGACAAAGACCGTGCTGGTGGCCATCGCAGATCAGCTCCGATGCCAGCTTGACCGAGGTGAATTGGCGCTGCTTGTGTTATTAGATCTAACGGAAGCATTTGATACAGTCAACCATGATCCACTGACCCACCGCCTTGCCGTAGCTGGAGTTTGGGGGACAGTCCTGAAATGTCTGTCCTCCTTCCTCTGCAATCGGGGACAGCGAGTGGAGAGGGGAGACCTGGTTTCCGAGAGGTCTCCACTTGTTTGTGGAGTTCCCCAAGGGGCCATTCTCTCTCCCCTGCTTTTTACTATCTATATGTGACCTCTCGCTCAGCTGGTTCGAAGCTACGGGCTGGAATGCTACCAGTAGGCTGATGACACCCAGCTCATTCTGAGAATAGACGGCCGGACGGACTCTGTACCTGATAATTTCCAACAGTGCCTTGAAGCCGTGACTGGATGGCTGCATGCTAGCGGGTTGAACCTGGCAAATACAGAAATCTTGTGGCTGGATCACCCTGGTGGAGGGGCTGTTCAGTTGTCTACCCTTGACGGTGTACCCCTGTGTCCATCGCCCTCTGTGACCCTCTGCTATCAATGGAAGCTCAGCTCTCCAATGCCAGCAGAGTGGCTTTTTTCCACCTCCGACAGGCTAGGCGATTGGCTCCCTATCTGACCAGGGAGGATCTGAGCATGGTGATCCAGGCTACGGTCAACTCGAGAATAGACTACTACAACGCCCTCTACATTGGCCTACTTAGGTCGGCGATCCGGAGGCTCAAGCTGGTGCAAAATGCAGCTGCTAGGCTTCTCACTGGTATGCCGGTGAGAGCTCACATAACACCAATATTGCAGCAGCTGCATTGGCTACCAGTGGAGCACTGGGTCTCCTTCGAAGTGTTGGTTATCACCTTCAAGGCCTTATATGGTCAGGGGCCGATGTACTTGAGGGACCGTCTCACCCCATATCAGCCCCAGAGGTCACTGCGCTCCATTGACCAAAATCTTTTGATGATTCCTAGCTGCCGCTCATATCGGTTGACATCGACAAGATGGCAAGCCTTTACGATCATAGCTCTGCCGGAAGATGTGCGAGCTTTGAGAGATCTAACGAAGTTCCTCAGAGCACGCAAGATGTTTGTATTCCAGCAGGCTTTCAGGGTCTGATCTGGTTAATCAGCTGTAAACAGTTTTTATAGTTTTTAGTTAAGATTCTTTCTGTTGTTTTAAAGTGTGTTTTTATATTCTACTAGCTGTACCCCGCACGCGTTGCAGTGCCCTATTTTGGAGATGCGAGGAAGTCTGAGTATGTAAGGGTTGGAGTTGTTGTTAGTTATGGTGTTGTTAGTTATGGTGTCCCATAATCCATGGTCCACCCTCCTCCAAACTGTAGTAGAATGTAGCGTGGGTCTTAGGGGCTCTGTGTGCCAAGGTAGGTTACTGTAAATTCAGGCCATACACAATGTCCCATGAGCTGAGGCCTAGTCAGGAACAGCAAGTTAATGAAGCCTTACTGTCAATTCAGGCCATACACAATGTCCAATGAGCTGAGGCTAGTCGGGAGAATCAAGTTAATTAAGCCTTACTGTCAATTCAGAGCGTAAACAGCATTCCATTAGGTGAGACCTAGTCAGGGAAATTAAGTTAATGAAGCATTACTGTCAATTTTGGCGTGGTCTGTAATTTTCTTTGGGAAGTGATTTGGGTGTTTGTGTTTGTGCCTCAGCCCTTTGGCTTATTCTCCTCTGACAGTTTATTATGGGTCGGAATGTTCATGTTGGCTGGCCAGTACAGGAGTTATGCAAATCCGCCCTTATTGGCAGCCAATCATGTTGTCGGAATGTAGAGGCTGGGAGAGTCATTGGCAGCCCCGGAGGATGCTGGGAAATGTAGTTTTTTTACTCGTTGTTTTGGGGGCCTTTTAGGTTTTGGGGGGGAAAGTTTCTTTGCTACAAACATACCTTGCTTGAGGCCTATTTCTGTTGGCAAGTTTGGTGTTTCTGCATTGTAAGGTTTCTCTGTTTGGGACGGTCGGTCCATGACGGGAACCCCTTTATATAATAGATGTAAGCTGTCTTGAGCCCTCGGGGAAGGACGGCATACAAAACTGAATAAATAAATAAAGCCACCCCTCCCCCCCTTTTATCCTGGTTAGTTCCAGGTTTGATAGCATGTATAGAAGGGCCCTTAGACTGCTAGTGTTCAGTAAATAAGTACATAAGTAAATTGGGAAAAAAATAATGTGTGCACAGTTCCGCTGCCATCTTTTCAATCTTCGTATTTTGGAAAGTATTTGCAGTTGACCACAAGGTGGCAGACTCTGCCATTTGTAAAAAAAACTGAACACTTTTCCCGAAATATCCAAACGTGAACTGAAAGGCCTTCTCCAGGCTTCTTTTCCTGATGGTAAGGAACTCTCACATTTATAGAATTGTGCATTTGAACGAAGGCTTTTTGCTCCCTGTTTCCTTTAAAGTCAAATATTTGTCACCATTCTCCTATGACCTAATCAGCACCAATGTAAAAGTGCTATATTTGCTGAGACCTTCTAAACCTCACAGGACCAACTCTAAAATACAAGTTGGTCCTGTGAAATTTAGAAAGGATCAGCAAATATATAGCACCACTTTTCCCACTACAGGCAGTCCCCGAGTTACAAACATCCAGCTGACAAATAACTCATATTTAAGAATAGCAAGGCAACAGTAAGTGAGAGAAATCTGCCCCTCGGAAGAGAAATTATCTCCTGAAAGAGTTATTATCATGGAGAAAATGTGTCTCCAGTGAAGCTTTCTCACCAATCCTGGAATTACACTTTTTAAAAGTACCTGTTCCAACTTACATACGTACAAATTCAACTTAAGAACAACCTACCGAAGCTATCTTGTTTGTAATTTGGGGACTGCCTGATTTCTAATTTTTTCAAGGTAATTCCACTTTTGGAATATTTGTTGAGCTTCTGAATAAACTCTAACAGAGAACAAGAAACATATCTCTTTAAAAAACACACACACACACACACACACACCATGTAATTCAGTAAAGAAAGCCAGACATTTTAAAATTAAACTCAATTATCCTTTTTTAGTTTTGCAGAGTTAACTTACTGAATATACTTCTACGAATACTTACTCTAGAAGTAAGTTCCACTGAAAAAAGCAAGATATTTCTCAGGTCCCTTCTACACTGCCATATAATCCAGATTATCAAATCAGATAATCCAGATTATCTGTTTTGAACTGGATTATCTACACTGCCATATAATCCAGTTCGAAGCAGACAATCTGGATTTTATATGACTGTAGAAGGGGCCTTTGTAATAATACATTGGATCATACCATCTGTAGTAAAGGCTAAGAAGGCCTTTCCAAATAGCCATGCAGGCTGAGGGCGATGGAAATTGTCGCCATGTAATCAGAGTCACAACATATACATTTTTGTTTTTCATTTTTAGGATTATGAACATAAGAACATAAGAACATAAGAAGAGCCATGCTGAATCGGACCTCAGCCCATCTAGTCCAGCATTCTGTATCACACAGTGGCCCACCAGTTGTACACAGGGATCTCGAGCAGAAGGGAGGGCAAAACCCTGACCTGCTCCCGACCCCCATAACCAGTACCCAGGGAAATCCTGCCTACCTCAACCAACTCCGAGGTGGCACTTGAATGTCCTGTTCAGTAACTACCGATACACTTGGTATCCATGAATCTGTCTAATCCTGCCTTGAAGTTGTTCAGGCTGACAGCTGTCACAACCTCCTCTGGGTGCATGATTTTATACACTTCGATCAAGTCACCTCTTAAACGCCGTCTTTCAAGGCTGAAAAGACCAAGGCGTTGCAACCTGGTTTCATAAGGGAGCTGCTCCATCCCTTGGATCATTCTTGTTGCCCTTTTCTGTACCTTTTCCAGTTCCGTTATATCCTTCTTGAGGTGCGGAGACCAGAATTGTACACAGTACTCCAAATGTGGCCTCACCATCGATTTGTAGAGAGGTAATACAACATTTGCCGACCTATTTTCGATTCCCTTTCTGATCATGCCAAGCATAGAATTTGCTTTTTTCACTGCTGCAGCGCACTGGGTTGACATCTTCATTGAGCTGTCCACCAAAACCCCAAGATCCCTTTCCTGGTTTGTCTCAGAAAGCTTTGACCCCATCAATTGGTAGGTGTAGTTGGGGTTCTTTGCCCCGATGTGCATGACTTTACACTTGTTTAGGTTAAAATGCATTTGCCACTTTGTTGCCCATTCACTCAATTTCGAGAGATCTTTCTGGAGCTCTTTACAATCAGTTTCATTTTTAACTACCCTGAACAATTTAGTGTCGTCTGCAAACTTTGCTACCTCAGAATTCACTCCTACATCCAGGTCATTAATGAATAAATTAAAAAGTAACGGACCCAAAACTGAACCTTGGGGTACGCCACTTCTCACCTCTTTCCACCCAGAGAAATGTCCGTTTATTAGTCCGTTTATGAAACTTCACGTGCTGTGAATCTTTCAGGATTTCCTTAGAATCAAGACTGTCCCTTAAATTAAATTAAAGCTGTCCCTATCAAATATTCACATAAGAAAATGGAAACTTTGGATAAGCAAGTTAATAATGTCATGTATACAATGCTGAAATTGCGTCAGTCTTCAATTTACTGACCTTGGCTTCTGGATCACTGTTGATGCTGCAGGAATCATCTTCGTCACACTGAGGGGCATTTCTGTGTTAGGGGTGAGGAAGTACTACTGTTAGGCATATATAAAGGGACAATTCAGAATTTGTAACTTTCAGTACTAAGTGCATTTATGTGCCTCTGCTATTCTGGTGGCACTGATGTGAATTAGAGTCCTTGGCTTGCTACAGGTTGCTTTCATGTAGCTGTAGCTCTTCAAGTGGTCACCTGTGAACTTACAAACCTGAACATGTGACCCCCCCCCCCCAAGATAAGTTTGGGGAGCAATTCCTATCAACAGCCAGCAAAGACAATGAGTAAGCAAGAAAAAATTCAAAGACATCTTCTTAAACATTTCCACTTACGACCCATTTTTGCCTGAAAAAAATATTTACGTGACATTGGGTATATAGTAGGCCTGGGCAATCATGGTTCTAAAGTACTTACAAAACTAAAGTTCTGGTGGTGAACACTAGGTGGCGCTGGTGCTTTGCTTCTACAGTGTTGCTAAAGTTCTGGTGAACATTTCAGAACTCTCACAAAACTTTCAAAACTTCATTATTATTTCATTATTGGTGATTTTTAAGACAGAACCAATTAGGAACTGCCATTTATAATAAAATTTTGAAAGTTTTGTTAGAGTTCTGAAATGTTCACCACCAGAACTTTAGCAACACTGTAGAAGCAAAGCACCAGCGCCACCTAGTTTTCACCACCAGAACTTTAGTTTTGTAAGTACTTTAGAACCATTTAGAACCATGGATTGCCCAAGCCTAATAGGTATATAACAGTTATACTCCGGGAATACAACTAGAGTAACTTGTTAAAACTGAAATGCTGTAAGTGTTCCCTTCTCATCCCCCTCCAGAACCTCCCAGTAGCTTGATATCTCCTATTAGCCACCCCCTCCTTTAGACACATACCTGCTCTTTAAACTGTAATTTAACTTGTTTTTTAAATCTGTTTTCTTTTTATAACATGTTTTTAATCTGCTTTTATATTTGACCTATTTGGGAACTGTGATTCCCCTTCCTTGGGCATCTAATAAATTATTGATTGATTGAACAGGTATACAAAACAAATATTTACTGATAATCAAACACAAATAAATTGATTTTAAAATGATGTTGGTATACATATGTTACCATTTATTAAAGAAAGCAAATTTGCATATTAATAAGATGGAAAGTGCTTGTTTTTTACAGTAATTATTTATCTTAGTGCAGAATGTAAAAATCTGCCATCACATGATCAGTTTGGAGTGTTTTGGGGATTCATACCTCCAACTTAAAAGGTCCCAGGTTGCAGCGTGGGCCATATTTCTGAAATTAACCCATTCCCACCTCCCTTCTTTGTCCATCATGGTCTGTTCATGGTCTCCTCCTTGTAAGGGCGCCAAACCAATTTGGGTTCGCCTGAGGAGACTTATGGAACCAACGAGATTCCTGAATGCTCTAAGGCAGGGATGCTCATTATGGTGATCGGGAGCACCTAGGTGATCTTCGGCCCTCTTCCAGGTGATCTTTGGGCCTCACCAGCCAGATGGCGCGCTCCTGCCATGCGCGCGCATGTGCGCTCCTGCCGCCTTTGCGGGGCTTCTATTGCCAAAATGAGGTTTTAGTGGGCGGGCCCTGGCGCTCGTCTTCCCACGCACGGTGTGGTGACATGACCACCCATTGGTTGCTGCTGGGGGGGGGGAGCAAGGCGAAGGCACACGCACTGATAGGATGCGACGCTGTGGGAGGGATGGAGGGAATGTGTGTGTGTGTGAGAGAGAGAGAGAGAGCCAAGGAGAGAAGAAAGAAATCTGGAGAACCTTTTTGGATCCTTTTGGCAGGCAGGCAGGCGGGCGCTGGAAGGAGAGAGGGAGAGAGAGAGAGAGGGAGAGAGAGGCGAAGGAGGCCGGGCAAAGTGGGGCAAAGCTAAGCAAGCCCCGCCGCAAACCCTGCTGCTACCCTCGGGACTCCCATTCCAAGCCGAGACCTGGGCGAGCGAGCTGTGGGGCTGCTTTCTTTCCTTGGTTTGGGGCGAGGAGGGAGGGCTCCGTCGTGTTCCTGGGGCTGAACCCGAGGAGGAGGGGCTGCGGGGATGGAGACTCCACTTGCTGCTTGTGCCCGCCGCTTTCTCCGCCTCGCCTCCCCGCCTCGAAGGAGAAAGGCGGCGAGGGCCCACGGGAGAGAGAGAGAGAGAGAGAGAGAGAGAGAGAGAGGGTGGCTCTTCAGAGCCGGCTAGGAAGAGCCAGCCTCTCTCTCCCCCCCCCCATGGGCATGGACTGCCACCAGTGGGAGGGGTCCTCCTTCTTGCCAGCCATCCCCTTGGGGGTCCTTTCTGAGTGACACTCTCGAAAGGAAGGAAGGGCGCCCCCCCTTCCCGGGTGCGCGTGGCGGCAAGTTCGTGGGCAGGCAAGAAAGAAGTCCCGTGCGGACGGAAGGCTGCAGTAGGAGCGTGCACAACAGGTGATCTTTTCAACTTGATTGTTCATATAGTAGCTCGCATGATGAAAAAGTGTGGGCACCCCTGCTCTAAGGGATTTGGAACCTGTCAGTGTCTCTGTCGAACTGCTGGTGGAAGCTTGGAATTCTGGGCTTTCTAAGGCACTAGACGAGATCGCCCCCAGACGCCCTCTCCAACCCCGCAGAAACTGCTCTCCTTGGTTTACTGAGGAATTACGGGTGATGAAGCGGGAGAAGAGACGGCTAGAGGGTGTGTGGCGAGAAATCTGTGACGAAGCCGCGGGTTCAACTTATAAACTATTTAAAATGGATTATGAGCATGCTATCAAGGAGGCTAAAAAAGTTTATTATGCCTCCCTGATAGAGTCTGCTAGCTCACGCCCAGCGAAATTGTTTAGTATTATTCGGTCCTTAACAATGGTTCCTACTATCCCAAACGGTAATGATTTGGCCCCGTCAGCTGAGGCTTTTCAGACAAGATCTCACTGCTCCGCTGGGATCTCCCCGCCACGGTTGATACAGTTAGCGAACTCGAGATCCCGTGGCCATTCGATGGGCCCACTTTCAACCGTTTCCACCTGCTGGACGCGGAGGCTGTCAACAAGATCATGACTGCAACTAGACCAACTACCTGCTCCCTCGACCTGTGCCCTTCCTGGCTAGTTTGATCATGTTGGGAAGGGATATGTGGCCCTCTGCTGAAGATAGTTAACCACTTTCTTGAGCAAGGAGTGTTTCCAGAGGGATTGAAAGAGGCGATGGTGAGTCCGCTACTGAAAAAAAACAGATTTAGATTGTGCGGTTCCCTCTAGTTACTGCCCTGTTTCGAATTTTCCATTTCTGGGAAAGGTAACTGAGAGGACAGTAGCAGTACAGCTGCAGCAGTTCTTTGATGACACCGCTGGATTAGATCCCTACCAGTCCAGCTTCCGTATTAGGCATGGGACAGAGACTGTGTGTGGTGTTCCAGCCTAGCAGTGTGATGCCCCAGCCTAGTGGTCAGAGACAGTGGTGCCAGTGGATCGGGGCCAGAATGGGGGGGGGGGGATGAATGGCCAGATGGGGACATTTCTGTAAATAAGGAATTGGCTTGGGACAATGACTGGCTGCATGGGTATTGGCCTGAAGAAGGGGTTAATGATGATTCCATGGAAGTTAGCTTCGAGACAGCTAGCGAGAACTACAGTAACCTTGACTCTCACGGGAACTTTACTCCCTTGCCAGCTGAGCTCCTGGGAAATAGGGAGGAAGAGCTTTCTCAGCAAGATATGAGTCCACCTGGGCCCGCTAACGAGTTGTTGGATTTTGATAGAAGGGCTAGTATCAGATCCTCCCGGAGAGATTGGAATTTGCGACGGGGAATTCAGTGGTCTCACAGAAAATAGATTCCTTTAAGAGACTGGCCTGGGGAAGATCTCGCCAGAGCTGAAGCTACGTTTAGCTTGGAAAGTTCATGCTCAAGATCTCAGGTTCAAGTTGACCGCAGGAGTGGATTTGCCTGCTGAACCACGTTCCCGTTTGACCGTTGCCACGGTTTGCCTTGGACTCTAAGTTCCTGTCTTGGCCTGCCATGATTTTGGATTTGTTTCCCTTGGGATTTACTCCAGTTTAAGAACTTTACAGGATTGACCTTTGGACTTACTTTTGCATTACTTCTTTTATCCTATAGACCAGGGCTGTCCAACTGACGGCCCCCCAGCCTGTTGGGCACGGCCCCCGCTATTCCCCCGGCCGCCATTTTTAATTTTTAAAAAAAAAAGCTAATTTTTTTTAAAAAAATGGCGGTTGAGGGGGGAGGGGAGGCGGGGCAGGGAGGAGGAAGTGAGCCAGCTCCTCCTCCCTGCACCGCCCCTCCGTCCTCTCTCTCGCGCTGCCGATTGCATCGGCGCCGGTGAGAGGGACAAGGGGTGGCTAAGGAGGAGGAAGAGGGCTAGCTCCTCCTCCCCCTGCACCGCCCTCTTCTTCTTCCTCTCGTCCCGGCGCCGATGCAAGGCATGCAGCAGGAGCGGGGGGTCCCCGGCGGGGCCTCCGTCCCTCCGTCCTGCAAGGCATCCCGGCAGCAGCTGAAGCCAGCGCCGGCTTCAGCCGCTGCTGCGATCCCCCTGCAGGGAGGGGGTTCCCCCGGCGGGGGCCTCCGTGCCTTGCAAGGGATCCTGGCAGCAGCTGAAGCCGGCGAAACCGCCAGCTTCATCTGCGGCTAGAATGCCTTGGAAGGGAGGGGGTGCGTGGCTCCTCCCTCTCTCCCAAAGCTTCCCGGCAGCCGGGGCCGGGGGCGGGCGGCCCCCCAGGTCATCAGTGACCTGGAATCCGGCCCTTGGCCGGTTAGATGTTGGACAGCACTGCTATAGACTATCCTTTATTCTAAATAAAAGTATTTTACAAAGCTTGCTTGTGTGTGTGATCTACGGGGGTACGTTCCAGATCTGAGGTGCAACACTGTGTTGGTCGTCATCACATTGAAGTGTAATGATAGGCAATCAATTCCTACCTTAGCTTTAAAGACGCATAGCGCAATGTTGCTCCTTCAAATTCTTTTAAACTGGGGTCTGGATTTACTGTCGCTGCATGAAGGTCCTGGAAGGGGAAGGGGCAGAGAAAAAAGCAACCTGTTAAACAATAGGGCATACCTTTGAGCCAATGGATTCTACTTTCACCGGAAAATAAAATGATTCCTGCAAAGCCATAAGACAAAGTGTTTGGCTGATGTATATAAAAGACATGCATGTATTTTCACACCACAATTTGCAAAGTGCAGGCACAGCTGTGTTACACGTGAGTGTTTGCCTTGCTGATTTGAACAGATTATATTTTGTGGGAAAACATCGGAATTAGGTAGTGCGTTTGCAAGCCAGGCCTCCGCTAGCGATGAAAAAAAACCAAGAAGTTCACTTTGGCTGATTAGCGATAATGAGTGATATTTGTGGCAGCAAACAATAAAAAATGCAGCCATGGCCATGCAAAATACTTTTTTGGAAGAAAAAAAAAGTGAAACAAGGTATTAAAGTGCTCCGAAATCTGACAATATACTTGCCTTCCAAATGTCACTATTAATCTTTCCCCCATTCAGCACAGCAAAATCACTCCAAGGCTGTTTCTAGATATATAAGTATTCACATAAGAAGAAGCACATTGATTTAGAAGACAAAAGAAGGAAAAGGAAGAAGGGGAGAAAGGAAGGTGGGGGAAAACACAAAACACGGTTGTTAGCATTGATATTTACAGGTTGGATTAGGGAAAAGCACACCTCAAATTACAACCCATTGGTTTGTTGTACAATCAGAGCTGGCCTGAAATGTGATGGTGTTTGACAACATTAAAACCTCGCGTGCCTCTGCAGTCAATGACCCATATAACAACTGAATATCAACTAAATTAGGGCTGTTTGAAATATTACTTTTTCTTCCTCAATTTTCATTGTGCCACTTCATTTCCTTCACTTCATATCTTTTAGAACTGTGCCTATCAAGCAGGCCTGGATTACCCATAAGGCCAACCTAGGCCATGGCCTAGGGGCGCAAGCCGAGGGGGGGGGGCGCAGATCACGGACCAAAAAAAATATGTCGAAACAAATAAAAACGAACATGTTTTTCCCACCCTCCCTCGGCCTCGCCCATAGATGTCTATGAGAGCGGGTCCTGTCCTGAAGACTACACTTCCCGTCGTGCACCTCTCTCCGCTTCCGCCTCCCTCCCTGCAGGAGAAAGACTATGCCTCCCGGCAGGCCCCGCAGGGGGTGCGGTGGGGCCGGGGCAATGGGAGGCGGTGAGGGTGGAGCCAGGGCCGTGGCCGGGTGGCGGAGAAAGAGCGAGCGGACTCGCTGGGGTGGCAGAGGGCGCCGAGGAGGGTCCGCCCTTCTGGCTGGGCAGGCCGTGCTTCGAGCAGGTAAGCGCCGGGGCGCTGCACGATGGGGACCAGGAAGGTCCCGCCGGAGATGGAGTCGCCCCCTCAGGGAGCCCGTGTTGCTTGCCTCAGGTGGCAGTGACCCCTCGGTGCCATCCCGTCCCCTCATTGGCCCTGCCGGGTGTCACTCTCCCATTTGAATTCCCGCCCTTGGGAAAGTGCTTCTATGATTGGCTCCCGCTTGCCTTGACTCCTCTTGGGGGGCGGTGCTTCTGTCTTAGCGTCCTGAGTTTGAGTCCCGCTTTGGGCAGAAAGCGTGACTGTGGAACTCCCTGCCACTGTATTGGGATGGCATTTTTAAAAATGGGCCCGAGCACGGCGCTGCTGCAGGTGGGTCTGGCCCAGGCCCCCCAATGATACACCTGCGCTGATTGGCGCGGGTTGTTGATTTATTTGGATATTACTGATCAACTGAGATGTATTGGGCTACCTGAGTGAATTTGAGGTAAGTTGTATGATATGATTTATTTTTAGTGTGGGTCTGAGTGATGGGGGGGGGGTGTTGCGGTAGAGGTTGGCTTAAAGGGGGCGTAATTCCAAACTGTGGCCGAGGGCGCAAAAAGATGTTAATCTGTGCCTGTGCCTATGCACCTGTCAGCCGACCAGAACAAAAAGTTACCATGTCAGTTGGACAGGACTATTAACTAGCCCAGCAATTCCCAAACTTTTTCGAGTCGCAATCTCATTTTATAGAGGCAGTATGACTCGTGACCCCAATACATTAAAAATTAAGAGTGGCTGGCACTGCTACAAAGACGACTATGGTGTCTGGACCCTATGGCACTGCTCGGCTAGTGGTTGATTTCTCTTGGCTGGCCAAAGAGGGGAAATAACGCAATGTGCGGGGCGTCAGATTCCTGGAAGAGGGATCATTTCATTCGCTGTCGACATACGATTTATTATATTTTGCAGAATTTGTTCTTATCAGAGAAAAAAATCATTGTTGCCCGCAAGAAACAAGGCTGGAGGTTTAGCACAGCTGTTAAATCATCAGCAGCTAAAGATCTATCAACCGAAAGGTTGCAAGTTCGAATCCCGGATTGGCGTGGGTAGCCAACCATCAGCCCTGCCCACTGTTTACCTAAGCAGTTCGAAAACAGCTTTAGCTGTAATTAGAGAAATTAGGTACCGCTAAAAAAAAGCGAGGGAGGTTTTAACAATGCCATAAAGAAAAAGATCGGATGCTGGAATGCGGAAGTCCTGACAGCTCTTCGTCATAAGAGAATAAGCAACAGCACCCCCTGTGGCACAACACAAAAACCTCCTTCTGTTCTGTCTGTGTACTGTGTATGTCAATACAAAACAGCATTGAATGTTTGCCGTCTATGTGTACTTGTGATTCGCCCTGAGTCCACTTCGGGGTGAGGGGGGGCGGAATATAAATAAAGTATTGTTGTTGTTGTTGTTGTTATTAAACAAGCTCGCCACTCCGTATACATGAATAACTAAGAATTGGCCAATCACAAATCACTTTCCATAATTTTCATAGGTCACTACTGCCCTGTGACCACACATAAAAAAACCCATTTGCAAGCCCAAACGGGCTCATGATCCATGGGTTGGGAACCACTGAACTAGCCAGATTGTTGTAATTGTTGTTTCGTCAAGTCATTTCTGGAGACACTAAGGCAGCGGTTCTCAACCTGTGGGTCCCCAGATGTTTTGATCTTTAACTCCAAGAAATCCGAATAGCTGGTAAAACTGGCTGGGATTTCTGGGAGTTGTGTGCCAAAACATCTGGGGACCCACAAGTTGAGATCCACTGCCCTAAGGCAAACCTATAATGATATTTTTTTATATTGGCGAGGTTTGTTTAGAGATGACTTGCTTTTGCTCTCCTCTGAGGCTGAAAGGGCATAACATGCTCAAAGTCACCCAGTGGGTTTCCATGGCAGAATGTGGATTTGAACCTTTGTTACCAAAGTCCTTGTTCAACACTCAAACCACTACTACGCCATGCTTTGCTTCTCTATATTCTGGAATTCTGGCCACTGGAAGCCGAACTTGCCCGATGGAAATTAGTACTGAATTGGCTTTTCATTTTAAATATGTACGACTGTTATATGGTATTATGTCTATGTTTTATAATGATTACTTTATATGTTTTGTGTCGGTAATTGCAATGCTTTACGTATGCTGGAAACAGCCCTGCGTCCTCTAGGGCAGTGTTTCCCAACCGCTGTTCCGTGGCGCACTAGTGTTCCGTGAGAGTTCAGTGGATGTTCCGCGAGAAAACCTCCCCCCCCCTTCTTCCCCCTCCTGCTGCTGCTGAGAGAGATTTTCCCACGGCACACCAGCTGATTGCGGAACAGCGATTGGGAAAGCGATTAGGATCTAGAGAGGCAGCGGTTGGGACCTAGAGAGGCAGGGGAGGCTCAGGAGGAGAGGGGCCGGGCGACACTCTCCTCCTCCTCCGGAAGTGCGCCCACAGGATAGAGTTTATCCTGTGGGCTCACTTCCGGAGAAGGAGGGGGCGGGAACTTGGGCACCTCGGGGTGCCTTTTTCCCTATTCGCAGCTCCGCTGAGCCCGCAGAGCCACGACCCGGGAGAACGGCTCCACACAGGGCCCAGGCCTTGACTGGGAGCCGAGTTTGTCTGGCTAGTGTCTTCTGGCGAGCCCGGCGGGAGACGCGAGCTGGCCAAACCCAGCTACCCGCAGGGCCGAAACTCGCGTCTTCCGGTCAGCCCGGCGGGAGATGCGAGCCAGCCAAACCCAGCTTCCCGCAGGGTCCAGGCCCTGCCTGGGAGCCGAGTTTGTCCGGCTCGCGTCTTCGGGTAAGCCTGGTGGGAGACGGGAGATGGCCAAACCCGGCTTCCCGCAGGGCCCAAGCCTTGCCTGGGAGCCGAGTTTGTCCGGCTAGCGTCTTCCAGTGAGCCCGGTGGGAGACGCGAGCCGGCCAAACCTGGCTTCCCGCAGGGCCTGTTCCTTCTGGGGAGCCTTTCTCCCGGTTCGTGGCTCTGCCAAGCCCGGCAGAGCTGCGAACCAGGAGAACGGCTCCCCGCAGTGCCCTGCCCCTCCCTTCTTCCCAGTGTGTGGGAAACCGCTCTCGGCCTCCCTCCGGCTCCCTGCCCGCCGCCGCGGTGCCTTCTTCCTGCCTGCTTCGCCGGTCCCGAGTCCCGAGTGCTCTCTGGATGTAGGTGAACTACAACTCCAAAACTCAAGGTAAATACCTATTACCTATATGTATTACTGCGTTAGAGTGTCATTTTGTGTCATTTTGGTTGGTGGTGTGCCCCCGGATTTTGAAAATGTAAAAAGTGTGCCGCGGCTCGAAAAAGGTTGGGAAACACTGTTCTAGGGGAGATAGAGGGGTATACAAATAAAATATCATTTTTAAAATTTATTTATTTATTCTCCTCCAAAGAGGTGACAGTGGCCTTCCGTCACAACATATGCTATATAACTGTAGCAGCTGCCAAGGAAATGTAAACATTTCAGGCTTTTCCCTATGGTTGAACCAGCTCTGAGTACATGAACATTTGGTGGTAACAACAGAAGAAATGAAAAATGCTTCTAATGCAGTGGTTCCCAAATGTTTGTGTTTGCATGCGCAGACCACTTGAAATCTACTAGGAGTCTTGATGGATCACTTAACGAATTTTTGTTCTACAAATCAAGGTATATTAATAATTGATACTTCAATAACATTTTCTCCTGCAGCATTGGAATCATTATTAAAGGTAGTGCATACCAATTGTGGCAATTCCCCAGGATGCCAAGAAGGGTGTTTTGCGAGATCAATTTGAAACGAAAAAGTAATAGAAAGTTTCAGAATCAAATGATAAAAATCACAAAGCCATGTTTGGCTGGTTGATAATATGGCATTAGTCAAAACGGCACTATGGTTGCCTCTCCAAGATTGCAGGTTCCATCTTTGGAGATTTAATTATTTGCCGATTATTTGCTACCATGTTTGTGGCTGCCCTACATCATTTTGTACAGGGATTTATAAATCTTGCATCACATCCCCAATCTCTTCAGGAATATGATGCAAGGCTTATACAGGCAGTCCCCAAGTTACAAACATCTGACTTACAAATGACTCATAGTTAAGAATGGGGGTGAGACAACAGAACGTGAGAGAAATCTACCCTTTGGAAGGAAAATTCACTGCGAAAAGAGTTATTATGGGGGAAAGGGGTCTAAACTGAAGCTTTATCACCAATTCATGTTTCCACAACAAGCCAAATTTTTCAAAATTCAATTGTCACAGGGACAGAAAGTGAGGTGAAATCTTCTGAACAGGGGCACTACCAGCAAAATAAACACCATGGGGGTTTTAACCCTTCCCTATGCTATACAAAGTTCTATTTTTTCTATCTATCTATCTATCTATCTATCTATTTATCTATCTATTAGGTATGGGCAATCATGGTTCTGAATGGTTCTAAAGTACTTACAAAACTAAAGTTCTGGTGGTGAGCACTAGGTAAATGGTGCTTTGCTTCTACAGTGTTGCTAAAGTTCTGGTGGTGAGCACTAGGTGGCGCTGGTGCTTTGCTTCTACAGTGTTGCTAAAGTTCTGGTGGTGAACACTAGGTGGCGCTGGTGCTTTGCTTCTACAGTGTTGCTAAAGTTCTGGTGATGAACATTTCAGAACTCTAACAAAACTTTCAAAATTTGGTTATAAATGGCAGTTCCTAATTGATTCTGAATTAAAAATCGCCAATAATGAAACAATACATTTTTACGAAAGTTTTGTTAGAGTTCTGAAATGTTCACCACCAGAACTTTAGCAACACTGTAGAAGCAAAGCACCAGCGCCACCTAGTGTTCACCACCAGAACTTTAGTTTTGCAAGTACTTTATTTTTTTTTTGAAATATCTTTATTCAAGAGGGTATCTTTTTCAATATATACATAAAAAACAGCAATGTGAGTAGTGGGGGAAAGCGGGTAGAAAAGTTTAAGAGAGTTAGGTATGAAGAGGGTAGGGAGGGGTGTGTGGGAGTGGGCGGGGATCAAAGAGGGGAAGGAAAAGAATATAGTGACAGATTTAGAGAAATTGGGATAAAATTGACTTCCGTCAGTCCAGTTTGTGGGGGGTCTTCCTTTTCTTTCGTTCCTTCAATTCTGGCTTTTATCTTCTGGATTCTTCTCTACTTTTTATCTTCCGGTAAGAGGTCAGTCTTTAAAAGTCTTGTAAGTACTTTAGAACCATGATTGCTCAGGCCTACTATCCATCTGTCTGTCTGTCTGTATTTTTGGCTGGAGTTGCACTTTTAATAAGTACCTGTTTTGACTTACAAACAAATTCGACTTCATATCTAACCTAAAGTACCTACCTTGTTCGTAACTTGGGGTTTGCCTGTATATATTTCAAATTTGTGGATAATTAAACATATCCTTGCCTTCTGCAATTCTTTGTGAATCGGTCCATTGGACCAACAATGGTCTGCAAACTACAATTTGAGAACCTCTGCTCTAATGTTACTTTATCACGACAAATAACCGGGACAGGGGAAAGTTCATACAAAATTATAAACAGACAGACAACGTGCTTTCTCTTCCATCCAGATATTCACTAAGACTAGCTATGGTGCTTCTTCAAATTGTCTTAGTTTAGCCTTTAGTACTAAATTAGTGTAATAGACCGCAGTGTTTTGGGTGTAAGAACCATTTGTTTTCCTCTGGGAACTCTAAGGTAGCAAAAAATGCAAGAGATAGAAAGGAACAGAGAAAAGAAAAGGAGAAGAGAAAAATCAAAGTGTCCGGAAGTCACCTCTGATGTTGGGAAATGGATATTTCTTGAACATGTTTAGAGAGGGTACTGTAATATGGTTACCTGCTGTTTGAATGTGAGCCCCAATAAAACACACAGGAGAATAAAAACAAGTAATACCCGTTTTCTCTCTTTCTTTCTGCCACCACTTTATCTATCTACAATGATACCCTTCATCTCTCAAACTGTGATCTCCTCCATGCTATGTCTTCCCTCCATCACAACTGCTTATGGCATCATGGAGAGAACGGATAGGATGCCATTTGTGTTGGAGCATGTAAAAATCAGTTGGTGTATGCGTTAACTGAAAAATGCAAAACACGAAGCTGATTGGTTGGGTCACGTCCAGAAGCTAGCTGAGCCTGGGAGTTTGGGCAACAGTTACATGTTTACGTTTTCTGTTCAGGAGCTTGCCAAGACAGGTTTGTATTTTTTGCTTCTTGGCTGCTAGAAGAAGACCTCTCACATGGACACCTAAGAACCATTTGAATCACTCAAAGGAGATTGTGTGAGTCAATGCAACTGTTCTCATGACTGTATATATGTCCATTTGTCTATGCCAGGGGTGGGCAATTATTTTTTCCAAGGGGCCACACAATAACCAAAAAATATTATGGAGGGCCGCACCTAAAGGCTGAACTACATTATAATCTACATTATTTCTTTATTTACAGTACTTACTTGCTATATTTACTATATATTACACATCATTAATATTAGCATATTACTATATCAAGAAATATTCATATATTATTAGTATTAATATCATAATTATTATATTATAGTATATATATAGACATTGTAATATATTGAGATTATAATATAACATTATGATATTATATTATTTATTATATTATTATTATAAAATTATTATAAAATAATAATAAAAACCACTGAAATAAAATAAAATTCAAGAAGAAAAGGTGCGAGCCAAGATGAAGGGTAACATCCTGAAGAGAGGAAGGATCCCAAGATGGAATGGCCCAATGACCCCAGCCCAGAAGATGGCAAAGCGGACCCAGCCGCAGAAGAGAGCACAGCAGCAGGCGATCGGAGGCTGCAGGTCTCCGTCCGCTCTCGCCCCCAGCCGTTCCCCAGCTGATCGCCCTGCTATAGAGTGCCGCCGCCGCCATCCCATCGCGGGCTCTGTGGGGCCTGTGTCGGCAGACAGGCTGGAGGAGCGGCGGCTTTGGAGTGCCTGCCATCCCTGGAGGCGATCCGGGCCTGCAGCGGGAGCACTCGGCGATCTGAGGAGGCTGTTCGCCCTGGCGACCTGGAAGACGATCAAAGCAGCCCGGATCACCTCCAGGGATGGCAGGCACTCCAAAGCCGCCGCTCCTCTGGCCTATCTGCCGACACAGGCCCCACAGAGCCCGCGATGGGATGGCGGCAGTGGCACCCCTTCCTCTTGGCCCCGCCCCCAATGCCCTTCTCCCCGGGGCGGACAGAAGCGGCTGCCAGGCCGGATCTGGCCCGTTGGCCGTAGGTTGCCCACTCCTGGTCTATGTTCTTTTGAAACTGGGTGTAATCAGGAGGAAAATACAGGCATATGCAGGGCAAGTACTCTATCCTGGTAAGTGTTGCTATCCAATTTCTATCAATAGATTTTCTTTATTCTCAGCATATGCATATTCTTTTACAATATGGTTGTTTAAAATAGATGTTCTATACAAATTCTATTAACCTAGAATATTCTGTTAATTTTCTATACTCTTGTAGAATTTTAGTATATTCCTGGTATGTTGTTTTAATGTTTTAAGCATTGATTTGATTTCTATGAAAGCCATTTCTTTAATTTACTAATATACAATATATTTCTACCTGAACCTGAACTCAGAACAACTTTACCTCAGTTTCAGGAGTGGGAGATGATGTAATAGAGCTGAGTGATCCTTTGCGTGATCCCTGAAGATCTGTTGGTATGGATACTGGACGCTCCCACTGTGTTGTTCCTGTTGGTATGTGCCAATAATAGATCCCAGCAACATCGCTGATCTTTTTCCAGCCTGGAGGTAGGTCGGGGTCTGTCTGAAATGACTGATCACTCCATATATCTGTTTGGAATAAAAATTAAATGCAAGGCATTATTGTTAAGATACACTGAAGAGTATGAAGATTCAATGACACATTGTTAACAAAGCATGATTAAAAAGGAAAGAGAGAAAGATCTAAAAAACACCAGTTAATATATGAGGGGAAAGTAGTAATCTCATACTTAAGATAGTTTATTACACAGATTTTTCAGTTTTGTTGAAACAGTAATGTAATAATAATAACAACAGCAGCTTGGGAGTGACCCTGGATTCATCGTTGAGTCTGAACCCCAGGTTTCGGCGGTGGCCAGGGGATCTTTTGCACAATTAAGACTTGTGCGCCAGTTGCGCCCGTACCTTGGGAAGTCTGACCTGGCTACGGTCGTGCATGCTCTGGTCTCATCACGAATAGACTGCTGCAATGCACTCTAGGTGGGGCTGCCTTGGAAGATGGTTCAGAAACTTCAACTAGTCCAACGGGCGGCAGCCAGATTACTAACTGGAGCTACATACAGGGAGCATACCACCCCTTTGTTGTGTCAGCTCCACTGGCTGCCTGTCCACTTCTGAGCTCAATTCAAAAATGCTGGTTTTGGCCTATAAAGCTCTATATCAGACCTGGGCACCCTATGGCCCATGGGCCGGATGCGGCCCGCCAGCCAATTCTGACCGGCCCGGGGAGATGGGTGTGGGGGGGTGGGTGGGGCCAAGAGGAAGGGGGTGCCGCTGCCGCCATCCCATCGCGGGCAATGGGGCCTGTGTCAGCAGACAGCCTGCTGCTCCAGAGAACAATCGGACGAGTGGCGGCTTTGGAGTGCCTGCCATCCCGGGAGGCAATCCGGGCCTGCAGCGGGAGCAGTCGGCGACCTGCGGCGGCTGATCACCCTGGCGACCCAGAAGACTTGATCGTCTTCCGGGTCGCCAGGGCGATCAGCCGCCTCAGGTCGCCGACTGCTCCCGCTGCAGGCCCGGATTGCCTCCCGGGATGGCAGGCACTCCAAAGCCGGGATGGCAGGCACTCCATGGCAGGGCGATCAGCTGGGGAACGGCTGGGGGCGAGAGCGGGAGGAGGCCTGCAGCCTCCGATCATCTGCTGCTCTGCTCTGCTACTGTGCGGCTGGGTCCGCTTTGCCATCTCCTGGGCTGGGTCCATTGGGCCATTCCATCTTGGGATCCTTCCTCTCTTGAGGATGTCAGCCTCTATCTTGGTTCGCACCTTGTTTTCTTGAATTCCATTTTATTTTATTTTAGTGTTTTTTATTATTATTCTATAATAATAAGGACAGTCACTTCCCATATGAGATCACTTCGCTCCGAGGATACTAATCTTCTGACCGTTCCCTCTTATATCCATAAGGTCTCATTGGTGTGCACCCTCCCTGCTGTTATACTGCCCCCTGCTGTGTTGTTTTCCACACCAGGTGTTTTAATCGCTGTTTGCATGCCATGATGTTTTATTGATGTTTTAATGTTTTAATCTGTGTTGTTGTTTTTATTATATAGAAGCCAAATAAATAACAATAATAATAATTTTATTATAATAATATAATTAATAATATAATATAATGTTATATTATAATTTCGATATATTATAATGTCTATATATATATACTATAATATAATTATGATATTAATACTAATAATATATGAATATTTCTTGATATATTAATATGTTAATATTAATGATGTGTAATATATAGTAAATATAGTAAGTAAATAAATAAATAAGGTAGATTAGAATGTAGTTCAGCCTTTAGGTGCGGCCTCATGTGGCCCCTTGGAAAAAATAATTGCCCACCCCTGCTCTATATGGTTCTGGCCCAGCTTATTTGTCCGAAGTATCTGCCTTTACGGCCCACTTCGTAACGTAAAATCATCCAGGGAGGCTCTACTCTTGCTTCCGCCAACATCTCAACTGTGGCTGGCGGGGACGAGAGACAAGGCATGTGTTGTGATGTGTAAGAATGCTCACAGAGCTGAAAAGGATAGGCACAGCAATACTTCCACACGTATTATAGTACTTCAGATGAAATAGCTTCGAGGAATAAGGTTAATTGTTACAGCTGGGATTTAAATGACAACAATGTACAATATATTGCACAATGAGTAAGTTCTTCCAAACCAACCAACCAACTAAAGATGAAAGGAAAATTATATATAATTATTCATAACTATAGCCTAGTATGCTGTAAAAATCAGAGAGCCAAATTCTTTGAAGTTTAGTAGCCCTTAGGAGCATTTTCAGCTTAGCAAAACAGAATTTTATAGTACAATATAACCAAAATAAACAAAAGACTATATATATCTCTGAAAGAAAACATTACAACATGGTTACTGAACAAAACAAAAAACTACATCATTAAGAGAAGGAATATTTTACAGAACAAAATTTAAATGCTTTATGTGGAGGACTGTTGTCCAACTGGATGAATACAAATATTTTGCAACACTATTTTGCATTGTAAATTTTACTTTTATCTTGTTATACCGCATAGTACCTCATTCTATCTAATCCCCCCCAAGTTAACCTCAAATACATTTTATTATGGTATGCTGGGATGAGGATTTATGGGGATCACACTGAGAAGTAAATATCCTTTTGCCTATTTAGGTAAGTCTAGGTCAGGAGTGCTCACACTTTTTCAGCATGCGAGCTACTTATATTAAGATCTACCTACCTCCTCAAGGCTGGAGAGGGGAGGGGGTGGGGCGCCCTGATGTCTCGATTAATGTAATTTTATTGGTATCTATTTTTATTTTGAAATTTACCCATAGCAGCAGCATTTCCCACCCTCTGCTTATACTCGAGTCAATCAGTGTTGCACCTCAGACCCCGGACAGCCCCCAGATCACACACACCAGGCAGATGCAATAAATGTACTTTTATTTAGAATAAAGAGTAGTCCAAAATGGAAAGGTGAAAAGGTGATTCAAGAGTCCCAAAAGTAAATCCAAAAAATAGTCTTAAGAACTGGCAAGTCGAACTGAGTTGCATCAAAACAAAACAAGAGTATGAAGGCAAGGCAAACCGCTCCTGCGATCAACGTACTTAAGAGTCCTGGAGACAAGGCAAACTGCTCCTGCGGTCAATGTGAACGTAGAGTCCTGGATCTTGAACCTTCCAAGCTGAACGTAGCTTCAGGTCTGACTAGAATCCCCTGGGCACAATCTAATAAAGAGAACTAATTTCTATCTGACCAACGAACCCCCTTTCTCAAATTACAATCTTTCATAGAAGATAAGATGCTAGCTCTCCTGTCAAATTCCTGCTCATTAGCGGCCCCAGGTGCAAAGCTTTCATGCTGGGAAACACGGTCCTCCCTGTCCTCACAAAAAAAGTTCTCGTGGGAATCAAGGTCGCTGGGCCTCTCACTGTCTAATTCAGAACTAAATTCCATGGGGTCATCATCATCCTCGCCTTCAGGCCCATATCCATGTAACCATCCATCATCCCAGGCTAAGTCTTCATCTGCAGTCTCCTACCCATCTGGCCACCCATCATCCCCGATCTGACCCTGATCAGCAGGAGACCCCGGTGTCTGTCTATGCCCACTAGGCTGGAACACCATAATCAGTTTCCTCAATTTTTTGTGGTAAAATTGGGTGCCTCGGCTTATATTCGGGCCGGCTTATACTCGAGTATATATAGTAATCGGTGTAGCGATGTCCCACCTCTGACACCAATTGTGGTGATGTCGTTTAACTGGATTGTGGTGAATCGAAATTTACCGTTCACCTTACTTAGCCGCCACCAATTTGTGAAGACTCTTTATTCGCACGCCAACTTTTAAACCGTGGCAGGGTAGGCTATCTCACCCACTGCCACGTCACTATGCGAATATTTGTCTTCAAACTGCTACCACCATTTTATGAGAGAGAAACCAACTGGAACACTTTTGTGAGGAAAGTTATTTGTGAGGATTAATGATCAAGTTGTGAGACAGGAATAAACTTTTAAAATGAGGCTCTTCTTTTGAAATCAATGGCAGAGAGAGGTTTTTAGATGAACTAAAAATAAACAGTTTATTCTGGCACAAAAGCTTGGTTTGATACTTTGTAAAACTCTTCCGAGGAGGCACGACTTTAAAAGGTTACAAATGTTCTAGTGATGGTAAATACAAAGTTACAATGCTTAACTGTTACTATCACTCAGCTATATCAGCTTCTAACTCTTTCAAAACATAGCCACTCTGGCCTTCTTCAGACACTTTGTCTATATTTAACCCTCAGGCTTTACATGAAACTAGCTGGCTCGCAAGCTCAGCTAACCAGGACTGTATTCTCTCAGCCCTAAATATTGACTCCTAACCCTGCTCTCTCTAAAGCTGGTCAGACCTAACTGCTCTCTCTGAGCTCTCAACACTAACTCTGCTCTCTCTGAGCTCTCAACACTAACTCTGCTCTCTCTGAGCTCTCAACACTAACTCTGCTCTCTCTAGAGCTGGTCTGACAGTTAAACTGTCAAAATTTAAAACTTCCTCAGAATTCTATTCTTGCCTCTGGCAGAAAGCCGTTGGCTCCTCCCACTTCTGCCTCAGAGCCACGTTGCTATGGCAACTCTGCTCTCCCTGCAGAGATGTGCCCTTATTATCAGCTCTCTCTCCGGTTCACATTATCCTGACATTTCAATACATATTCAACCCTATAACAAAAAATAAACACTTCAACACAATCAGTTTTTAAATACTACTCTCTACTTGAATCGTCCCATTTCCCAGAAATAAAATTCAAAATAGGGATAAACATTTGATAACAATAACATGTCAATACTTTTTATAGAATGTATACGCTGAGTATAGATTTTTGAGGCCAAAATTACGGCTTTTGATATGACTTGTGGATGAGATGAGGGTTATTTCACAGAGGGAAAAGCGCCATTGCCTTTCCTTCGATGCAATTCCTCAAGACTTTAATTGGTGGAGAGTAACGGCCTGAATTGTAAGTATGGAGGGGGGGGGGAGTGCTGTTCTGCATGAAATCATGAAAAAATTTAGCAGCAATCCCTTCTGCAAACCTCCATACCAACCCCTTTGTTATGCTGAAACAAGAGCAATCTCATATGAAAACACAATATTCAGAAAATGTTATCACAGCTTTGGGACTGACTTTAAGAAAATTCAAGGTATAATAAAAGCAGAATAAAATAAGATATAGTTGCTTCACAACTCCCTTCCTAAGTTGTCAGACTCTCTACCATTAAGCTGATTTACTGCAGCAATAAACTCAATTCCATATAGTATGTTTCCATTCAGATGGTGAATTTGGTTAGACGATGTAAGCAAATTTGGGAATTCAATTCTTATTTCATGTTGTGACAGCTTTACTATAGTATACCGAAATAATACTACCACTTTCTACAACAAGATGGAAATTAACTGCTACTATAATCTGATAGTGATACACAGGAGATGGTAGTCATCAGTGTTCTTAAACAAGTGAAGATAGGATGTTTTTAAAGCTCCTTTCCCTTTAAGGTAGGATAGGGTACGTCATAGGTAAGAAGGTCGGGTTTAAAAATGGATATTTGATGGTTAATAGGTATCTATAGGGGGGGGGGATACACAAACGGACAAGGTCATAGGCAAAGAGAAGGGTAAGGGTCAAAGGTTGGTTGTGGGGTTGTTGTTGACTTCCAAATCTCCTCCTTCGCGAATTCTATTAAAGTATATTCTAGTACGTAAAGTTCTCTCTAGTCTTGGCTTCTTCTCTCTTCAGATTCTATCATGTTGTCCTATTTTCTTCTGAGTAATTTATTTCTTTTCTAATTGCGGTCTACGCCGATCATCCTACCACTGCTCCTGTCAACAGGCATCTGTCAGTTGACTCCTGTCAAAATTTGAACAAGTTGCATCATTTAGTTTGTGTTTGACGGCCATTGATAGCAGACTACCGCGTGATTTGAGGAGAAAATGGAAAAAAGTGAATTTCGTGTGCTCGTTAAGTATTACTGTTTGTGGGGGAAAAACCATCACTCAAACCAAGGCTAAGCTTGATAAATACTATGGGGACTCTGCGCCATATATTTCAATGGTAAAAAAGAGGTTTACTGAATTTCGTTGTGGCCGTACAAGCACGGAAGATGCCGAACGTTCTGGACGCCCAGTTGAGGTCTCCACACCCGAAACAATTGAAAAAATTCACAATATGGTGTTGGCCGATCAGAGATTGAAAGTGCGAGAGATTGTGGAAGCCATAGGCATCTCACGTGGCTCAGTGGTTTCAATTTTAAATGATCACTTGGGTATGAGAAAGCTTTCCGCAAGATGGGTGCCGCGTTTGCTCACACTCGACCACAAATGCAATCATGTGACAATTTCGCAGGAATGTTTGGCGTTGTTCAACCGCAACATAGACGGGTTTTTGCGCCATTTCATAATTGTGGACGAAACGTGGATCCACGACAACACACCAGAAACCAAGCTACAGTCAAAACAGTGGGTTTCTCGGGGTGAATCGGCGCCAAAGAAAGCCAAGGTGGGTTTGTCAGCCAATAAAGTCATGGCGACCGTTTTTTGGGATACACGCGGTATAATCTACATTGACTACCTTCAAAAGGGTAAAACAATCAATGGCGAATATTATGCCAACTTATTGGGTCGATTGAATGAGGATTTGGTGGGGGGGGGGCTGCATTTGACCAAGAAAAAAGTTATTTTGCACCAGGACAATGCAAGGGTACACACATGTGCGGTTGCCATGGCAACAATCCATGAATTCGGATACAAATTGCTCCCTGATCCGCCCTATTCTCTGGATTTAGCCCCGAGTGACTATTTCTTGTTTCCAAACCTGAAGAAATGGCTCGGTGGAAAGAGATTTGACTCCAACGATGAAATCATCTCACAAACAAATACCTATTTTGATGACCTCGACAAATCTTATTTTTTGGAAGGGATAAAAAAATTGGAGAAACGTTGGACAAAGTGTATAGAGCTCAAAGGAGACGACGTTGAAAAGAAAATGGTTTTTTATCCAAAAACCTGTGTTTCATTCAAAAAGTCACTGACTTATTGACCCGCCCTCGTACTGATATTGTAGGAGACAGTCTAAACTCTGAATTATAGCATGCAATTATACTAACTGGCCAACCGTGAATAATGAGAAACTTACTAATTAATAATAAATAATATTCTGCAATTACCTTCTTCATTTGAACAACATATTATTGACTTACACTGCTTTTCACGCAAACAATTCAAACTGATTCAGTACATTTCTCAAGGTATATATTAAAATGTGAGGAGGGGCGAGGTGGTCTCCGAGGGCTCCCCACTACTCTGTGGGGTCCCCCAGGGGGCCATTCTCTCCCCTCTGTTATTTAACATCTACATGCAGCCGCTTGCACAGCTGGTGCGGAGTTATGGGCTGGAGTGTCACCAGTACGCTGACGACACCCAGCTCATTCTGAGGATGGAGGGCAGGCCGTGTTCTGTCCCCGATAATTTCCAACACTGCCTCGAAGCCGTTACTGGATGGCTGCGAGCCAGTAGGTTGAGGGTGAATCCGGCGAAGACGGAGATCTTGTGGCTGGGTCGCCCGGGTGATGTTAATGTCCAGCTTCCGAGCCTGGACGGTGCGGTGTTATGCCCATCGCCTTCCGTAAAGAGCCTGGGGGTCCATTTGGACTCCCAGCTGACCATGGAGGCCCAGGCCTCTGCGGTCATCAAGATCGCTTTTTTTCATCTGCGACAGGCAAGGAGGCTGGCCACGGTGATCCAAGCCACAGTCATCTCAAGGCTGGATTACTGCAACGCGCGCTCACGTTGGCCTTCCTCTGTCGGTGACCCGGAAGCTCAGGCTAGTGCAGAACACTGCCGCCCGGCTCCTGTCTGGCACGCCAGCTGGCGCCCACATAACACCTGTTTTGCAGGATCTGCACTGGCTGCCAATTGAGCACCGGATCACCTTCAAAGTGTTGGTCCTCACCTTTAAGGCCTTACACGGCCTGGGGCCAGCGTATTTGAGGGACCGTCTCACCCCATATTGCCCTCCGAGATCACTTCGGTCTGAGGACTCCAATCTCCTTCAGCTAAACTCGCAAGGCTGACTGCTACCCGCCGGAGGGCGTTCTCTGTCATAGCACCTACGCTGTGGAACGCCCTCCCGGCCGGAACTCGGGCTATGAAGGACTTGCTCCCGTTTAGACGGGCCTGTAAAACATACCTGTTTAAGCAGGCCTTTGGTGAGTAAGTCCTGCCCATGCCCCGCCATCTATTCGTTCTTCTGAGGATGATGTGCTGTTCATTGTGTTAACTGTGTTATTAATTACTATACTGCTGTTGTTTTTAATTGTTTTTAACTGCTTATTGCCTGTATTTTACTGTGCCCTTCGGCTCCTGTAAGCCGCCGCGAGCCTCAGGGAGTCGGCGGCATAGAAACCCGAATAATAAATAAATAAATAAATAAATAAAATATTTATACTGTATTAGCTGATCAAAAACGCATAACTGATTGACAAATCTATTTCTGTTCATTGGATTATGGCAAGAGTTCTTTCCAAAACTGATTTATTTAACAGCCTCGGTGATTAATCCATACTGTGAAACAATTGTCATTCCCCTGAAAACTGTGTTGAGAAGAATCCCCAGTTGTCTGTCAAATCTATCTGACAGAAACCAACGAGGCACTGGCAACAATATGATGGATCTTTCCAAAGCGATTTGCCATAACAAAAAAGTTGATTCACCTTGAAGTTGGGGGGGAAACGAGTAGGATGAATCAAGTTGTGTTTCAAGTGATTTAAGTACATTCAGTACTATTTAAGTACTATTATGTGGAGTTCCCCAGGGGGCCATCCTCTCCCCTCTGCTATTTAACATCTATATGTGACCACTAGCTCAGCTGGTTCGAAGTTTTGGGTTGGTGTGCTATCAGTATGCTGATGACACCCAGATTGTTCTGAGGATGGAAGGCCGGCTGGATTCTGTACCCAGGCCCGGATTACCCATAAGGCCACCCTAGGCCATGGCCTCGGGCGGCACTTTTGGGTGGGCAGCAGATCCGGACACCCCAATTTTTTTAAATCCCCCAAATTTTTTTAAATCAATTTTTTTTTAAAAAAAGGGCGCATGCGGGGCCGCCCCCTCCCTTTGCTCTGCTCCCCTCGGCTCTGCTGAAGGAAGGAGGGCGGATCGGCTCCGCGCCGGCGAGGAGGGGCAGAGTCAGGGGCGGCCGATCCGCCCCTCCTTCCTTCAATCCCGCGAGGAGGCGGGGGGCGGGAGGGGCGGAGCCGGGGAGGCGGAGGCAGACCCTTTGGCCTTGGGCGGCAAAAGGGCCTGATCCGGGCCTGTCTGTACCCAATATTTTCCAGCTTTGCCCCGAGGCCGTTACTGGATGGTTGCGTGCCAGCAAGTTGAGGGTAAATCCAGCGAAGACGGAGATCCTCTGGCTGAGCCGCCCGGGCAGTGGGGACATCCAGTTGCTTACCCTGGATGGCGAGGGTAGTGCCCGTCATCATTGGTTAAGAGTCTGGGAGTCCTTTTGGACCCTCTGCTGACGATGGAGGCTCAGGTCTCCGCCAGCAGTAGAACCGCCTTTTTCCATCTGCGACTAGCTAGACGACTGGCCCCCCTATCTGTCCAGAGACAACCTAGCTACGGTGATCCAGGCCACGGTCATCTCAAGACTGGATTATTGTAACACCCTCTACATTGGCCTACCTCTGTCAGTGATCCGGAAGCTCAAGCTAGAGCAGATTGCAGCCGCTAGACTCCTCGCTGGGGCTCCAGCGAGATGACATATAACACCAATTTTGCAGCAACTACACTGGCTACCAACTGAGCACCGGATCACCGTCAAAGTGAGCTCTCACCTCTGCTGTGGAGTTCCCCAGGGTGCTATTCTTTCACCCCTGTTGTTCAACGTCTACGTTCGTCTACTTGCTGGACTGGCGCGGAGTTTTGGTATTGAGTGCTACCAGTATGCAGACGATACACAACTTCCCTTGCGTCTCGAACCTGGGACAACTGCGATTCCTGAGAACTTTAAGTTGTGTTTGGTAGCAGTGATGAATTGGTTGCGAGCGAGCAGATTGAAAATGAATCCGGCAATAACTGAGATTCTTTGGCCTGGTCAGCCGCCAAAATTATTCCAGTCTCTACCTGATTTCGGTGGGGAAGCCTTGGTTCCGTCGGCCACTGTAAAAAGCCTAGGAGTCGTGTTAGATCAGGGGTGGGCAATTACTGGCCCTCCAGGTGTTTTGGACTTCAACTCCCAGAAATCCTAGCCAGTTTACCAGCTGTTAGGATCTCTGGGAGTTGAAGTCCAAAACACCTGGAGGGCCGGTAATTGCCCACCCGTGTTAAATTCATCGCTGACGATGGAGGCCCAGATCACTGCCATGAGCAAGCAGGCCTTTTTTCATCTTCACCAGGCTAGGAAATTGGCGTCCTACCTTCTGGCAGAAGCATTGGCAACGGTAATCCATGCAACAGTCACCACTAGGCTGGACTACTGCAACGCTTTATATGCCGGCCTCCCAAAGTCAACTACTAAGAAGATCCAGATGGTCCAAAATGCAGTGGCCAGGCTTCTATCGGGGTCATCTATGACATTGTTTCCCAACCAGTGTGCCGGGGCACACTAGTGTGCCGTGAGCGATCATCAGGTGTGCTTTGGAAAATTGGAACCTCCAGGAAGGGGGGGGGGAGAGTCTAGTGTGTTGAAGTATAAAAACCTTAAGAAACCTACCTCTATAAAGGCACAAAATTACAAACACCCCCCTTCCTACCCGTTGTCTACTTGGTCTCTCCTCTCCATGCATTGGGAAGACCCACCTCCCTTTCCCCAAGTAGAGACCTCCTCTTGCCTCCTGGGGGGTTCTGTGTGGGAAGTTTGGCCCAGTTCTATCATTGGTGGGGTTCAGAATGCTCTTTGATTGTAGGCGAACTATAAATCCCAACAACTACAACTCCCAAATGTCAAGGTCTATTTCCCCTGAACTCCATCTGCATTCATATTTGGGCATATTGAGTATTCATGCCAAGTTTGGTCCTGATCCAACATTGTTTGATTCTACAGTGCTCTCTGGATATAGGTGAACTACAACTCCAAAACTCAAGGTCAATGCCCACCAAACTCTTATAGTATTTTCTCTTGGTTATGGGAGTTCTGTGTGGGAAGTTTGTGTCTTTCTGCCATTCCTGCCAGGATATCTATGTTGTGTTCATCGAAACAGGCCCAGGTTTCACACTGAGTGTATAAATACATTTAAAAACATATTAACTATATGCATTACTGTGTTAGAGTGTCGTTTTGTGTCATTTTGGTTGGTGGTGTGCCCCAGGATTTTATAAATGTAAAAAGTGTGCCGCGGCTCAAAAAAGGTTGGGAAACACTGATCTATGAGGTCCCATATTACACCGATCCTGAAACATCAGCATTGGTTACTAATAGAACAGCGGATCTCTTGCAAGATTCTGATTCTGGCATTTAGAGCTCAAAACGGCCAAGGACCTTTGTATCTTGGGGACCGCCTCATTCCGTTTTTCCATCAGTGGTTACCTTGTTCCGCCCAGGAAAATCTTCTATACACACTGGGCCCTAGGGAGGTATGCCTGGAAGTTACAAGGCGTAGAGCCATTTCGACCTATGCTCCAACTCTATGGAACTCTTTGCCGCCGTATGTTAGAGAAATGTCGGAGTTGCGACTTTTTTGCAAAAGTGCTTAAGACCTGGCTTTTTGGGTGTGAATTTAAGTAATCAGACAAATTATCAAATAGTGCTGTTTTAACGTTCTACGTTTTAATCTATATATATAAAAAGAGAGTGGTCGTGGTACCCGGCAAATAGGCGCGAAAACTACATGTCCCACACACACAAAAAACCCCAAGGCCACTGATCCATACCCCTGGGTTCCTATAGGGCCCACAAAAACACCCCAAAACACAACGCAACCCCCTCAAAAACACCCCCGAAAAACAACATTTCCACGCATGCGCGAACGGCGGCGGACGCGGCGGCAGCTAAGACTCCGCGCAACTCCTCCTCCAACGCACCCCCCACACCCCACCTCCACGCGCCAACACATTGCCACCAACCCGGACACGACACGCCTCTCACCCGCTGCCTGAACCCACCCGCGCCGCCGCCGCCGTGCCCCCCTCCTCCGCAACGTCCAAACCGCTCCTCAACCCGGGACACGCGCCTGCAACCTTGGCCGCCTTCTCCACCGCCTCCTTACCCTTCCTCACCGGCTGCCATCCCTCCGCCGCCTCACAGAGGGAGACCCGCAGCCGCTCTCCGCCGCATCGGTCGCTTCTGGGGCTCTCCGGGGAAGCCACACTGAAAATACCCAAAAAAACTACAAAAAAACATGGCGGCTGAACCGCTTCCGGTCCGGCCGAAAAGGCTCCGACGGAAGTCAATCCGTCAGGAAAAGGGTCCGGCCGGAAACTGACGCCCAAACAATGCAGACCGGAGGTCCCGCCCCCTGGAGCACCGGCTATCATACGGAGACCTCCTGGGTACTCCGAGAAGCTTCCGCGCCCCTGAGCCTGCCCTCCAGAGGACGGAGGGTGAAGAAGGACGAGGCGTGGGGACGCTGCCCTCGCTGCTACTGCCCTCCGGATGGCAGAGGGTGAGGAGGAAAGGACCGGGTCGCTGCTGCCGCCTTCTTTTCCTCCTCAGCCCCTTCTTTTCCTCCATCAGCCTCAGGACCTTTCCTTCTCCCCCTCAGCCTACGGCCCCAACCCCCCACTTCAGCCCCAGGCTCCTTCTCTTCTCCCCGTCAACCTCAGCCCCCTTATTTTCCTCTCTCAGCCTCAGACCCCTTCTTCCCCCTTTTCCCCCTCATGTGTATGTACACATGCACACACATATACAGTACCATACACACGTATACATATATAAACATACATACACATATATACATATACACCCACATATATACACTACATACACACATATACACATGCACACACCCACCAAGACCATAAGTAGCATCATTTCAAAACCTTACATACTCAGACTTTCCCGCATCTCCTAAATAGGGCACAGCAACGCGTGCCGGGTACAGCTAGTGTTTTATATTGTGAAATGCTATTTTAAACTGTAAGTCGCTCGGAGCACCTGGTGGTGAGCGACTAATCAAGAAATAAAGTGAAGTGAAGTGAAAGTGATGGCTATTACCTTCAAGATCTTATATGGCCCAGGGCCGGTGTACCTGAGGGACCGTCTCGCACCCTACCAACCCCAGAGATCACTTCGTTCAGAGGATCAAGATCTATGGGAAATCCCCAGCTTCAAGACTTTTCGGTTAACGGCGACCAGGCGTAGGGCCTTTATGGTTGTGGCGCCATCCCTTTGGAACGCTCATCCGTCGGAAGTTCGTGCCCTGCGGGATTTACCAGCTTTCCGCAGAGCTTGCAAAACATACTTATTCCGACAGGCGTTCGAATCTTATTAATTTACTCATATTTGGTTTTATCGATCTTTTAATGTAATTGTTTATGCTTTGTGAGCCGCTCCGAGCCCTCGGGGAGTGGCGGCATATAAATCTGAATCTATATATATAATAAAAGAGAATGTTTGTATGTATGTGTGTTTGTGTGTTTGTGGATATGCACCAGCTTTCTGATTGGTTGCCACTGTGGGATTATTTGCATACCGCCTCTGATTGGCCAGCACCACCAACATCCCGACACTCTAAAGTGGCAGAGGAGGGTAAGGAAAAGCCCCGAGGCAGTCAAACATGGTGGGAGTTTAAGGCCAAAACACTTTGCGGCCCCCAACAAGGAGAGAACAAGACCAAACTTGGCACAGAGAACCCTAAAGACCCACTCTACATCCTGGTGCAATTTGAGGGAGGATGGACCATGGATGACTGGATTTGCAGTACTTAAACTCACTTCCTTACAACACTATGGCCCACACCAATGACGGATCAGAAACAAACTTGGCACACAAATCCCCCATGACCCACTTTACATCCTGGGACAGTTTAGGGAAGGATGGGCCACAAATGATGGGATTTGCAGTACCTTCACCCAATTCACTTCCCACAGAACACTGCAGCCCCTACAAATAACAGACCAGGCCCAAACTTGCCACACAGAGTACTCATGACCCACTCTACATCCTGGTGCAGTTTGGAGGAGGATGGACCATGGATGATGGCGCTTTAAGTACCCCCACTCACTTCACAAGACCGCTGCCAACCTCATCCAATGACTTATCATCAAGACCAAACTTGCCACACAGAGTACTCATGACCCACTCTACATCCTGGTGCAGTATCGAGGAGGATGGACCACAGATTATGGGACTTGAAGTGCCTTCACTCACTTCCTGAGACCACTGCAAGCCAAATAAACAACTGATAAGGACCAACCTTGGCACACAATGCCTTTCTCAAATAACCCGGGCAGGGCCGGGTCCCCAAGCTGGAGATAAATAAATAAATAAGTACATGAGGAGGGAGGGAAGGGGAAGATTTGCAAAAGGGTCAAGGAAAAGCAGGATGCTTGTTGACAGGACTCTACAATCTGAGTGAAAATATTTAAGATCTGCAGATCACAGCTTTCAAACTTAATGACTTGATTTGCCTCCGACATCGAGGTGCTAACAGCTGAGCTCCAGATCCGCACGGCAAAGATTACTTCAGCCTTACTGGATAAGCTCTTTCCACCCGTAATCACCCGAAATAGTTACATGCAACATGCAGACAGGAATACCGGATAACCCCATCCCCACATCCACAACCTTACAATCTTTTCCCAATACAGAAATGAACAGCCAACATACACAAGCTGGAAAAGCAACACATGTAATTGCTCATTACTTACATTTGCTAGCGGCTCCTCTGCATTTCAGCCTCAGCTGGTCTGCTATCAGCATCCTTTAAGTTTGCTCTGCACATGGACTAACCGCTTCATGTTCACTTGCATTCTCCCTCTCTATAAAGCCACCAGATCACTGTGATGGTTTAAGCAGGGGAGCTGGGAGTATGTGTGCGCGATCCTACTGCGGTTTGTATGACATTTCTTTAATTAGTCTAACAAACAAGGAACAGAAGTGCCACCTGATAGTCCATAGATTTCAGAGTGGAAACACCACATGCTGCCCATATAAACGACCGCCTTCCCCCAAATACGCTAGAAACCAAGACAGCTGTAAAGGATTTACAGCAGCGAGTGCATGCAACGTATTTGCCAGGGAACCAATTCCAGATTGCCAGACACTCAAGTATTTCCTGGCTGATCCTGTTCAAAGTGACAAGCTTTTGAGACCTCGCAACCTACAAGCATCAATCAAGGCGCACTTAAATCAGCTCATCTGCAGACCCAAGCTAAATTTATTTATTTCACAATATTTATATGCCGCCCTTCTCAACCCCAAAGGGGATTCAGAGCGGCTTACAGCAAACTGGAAATACAATAAACTACATCAGTGTTTCCCAACCTTTTTTGAGCCACGGCACACTTTTAACATTAAAAAAATCCGGGGGCACACCACCAACCAAAATGGCACAAAATGACACTCTAACACAGTAAAGAATGGCTGGGGGTTGGTGGCCTGCTGGGAGCAGCTGCTGGGAGTGCCAAAGCTGGGGAGGGGGCGGAGCCAGGCTGTGCCATGCCCCGCCCCCTACCCCCGGCTTCGGCACTCCCAGCAGCTGCTCCAGCCTTGAGGGGGCAGTGCCAAGCCAGCGGTGCCAGAGCCAGCACAATGCTGGCTTGGCACTGTCCCCTCAAGGCTGGAGCAGCTGCTGGGAGTGCCGGGCCGGGGAGGGGCAGAGCCCGCCCCTCCCCCCAGATTCAGCTCTCCTACAGGCCGCGCCATGCCCCGCCCCCTCCCCCAGCTTCAGCTCTCCTACAGAGGAGGAGCATGAGCGGTGGACGGGCTTCAGTGGGTGGGGCTCCTCCACGTGGCTTCAGCGAGCGAGGGGCGAGAGTCATGGCGGGAGGCATGGCGGATTGGAGGCTGGCTGGGGAAACGGCCGAAGGAGGCGGCGCCCCGGTCCCTTCATCTTTTTCTTCACCACTGCCCAGCCCTTCCTCCTCCCCCAAGCAGCAGGAGTTCGGCAGGAGGGGGGAGGAAGGGGGCAGAGAGCTTTTCTCGCGGCACAGCAGGAGGTCTGTCACGGCACACTAGTGTGCCACGGCACACTGGTTGAGAAAGACTGAATTACATTACTGCCAAAGCATGGCTTACAGCAAACTGGAAATACAACAAACTACATTACTGCCATAGCACAATATCAGTACTACACATCACATTGCACTATAACATTATATCGCAATATCATAAGTAATATTGCATGTAAAACAAATATACAATTATAATATCACAATATCATTAACAGTATTATATTGTATCAATATATATACAATATATGATACCATACTCATATTATACTATATTACAGTGTTTCCCAAAAACATTACTAGAACTATCTTATTTTCTCCATCTGTATTTAGTCCTTGACTTTGCTGACTTTAAAAGTGCACTGTCTAAACATTAACATAAAATAAAATTTATAAGATAGTACATCATTATTATTATTTCAATAGTTAATGGTATAGTATAGGATAGGATACACAGCATTGTATAGTATAATATGGGATACACAGCTAGGCCTATTTTAAGAGTAACTCTCAAGCAACCAGAAACTATCTTTATCCAACATGATCTAACATTCTCCTTGGGTAACGGTTAATTGAGTCTACTGTACTTTGAAAAAGTCCTGTATCGCCCCTTCCTTCCAATGGGAACGCAGGGGAGCACACACTCGCAAGCGCACAACTGTCAGCCTGCCCTGCGAGTTGGAATCCCCGGGCAGGCATTGCCGTGGAAACCGCAGCGCGCACCTTCCTCTGGTCAACCCCGCCCAGTCCTGTCCTGTTAGTCAATAATAAGGGACAAGGCCTGAAAAAACGGGACACAAATTTTGGGGCCAAAATAAGGGACGTCCCTTAGAACAGTGTTTCCCAACCAGTGTGCCAGGGCACACTAGTGTGCCGTGAGCGATCATCAGGTGTGCCGTGGGAAATTGGAACCTCCCGGAGGGGAGGGGGGAGAGTCTAGTGTGTTGAAGTATAAAAATCCTAAGAAACCTACCTCGATAAAGGCACAAAATTACAAACACCCCCCCTCCCCACCCATTGTCTACTTGATCTCTCCCTCTCCATGCATTGGGAAGGCCCGCCTCCCTTTCCCCAAATAGAGACCTTATCTTGCCTCCTCCCCGGGCCTAATGCCAGATGGTTCAGTCCAGCACCGGCCACGCCCCTCCCTCCTCCCCCTCCTCGGTGCACGCGAAACCGCTCTCGGCCTCCCTCCGACTCCCTGCTCGCCGCCGCCTTCCTTCCTGCCTGCTTTGCCAGCCCCGAGATGCCCACCCGGGCCGCCCTGCTGACCCCTGAGGAGCTGCACAGGTGGTGAGTGAGGCTCCTGCTCCCCATGACCCCAATTCAAGCCTGGTGGGGAGGGAGGGGGCAACCTAAGTGAGAGGGAGCCTGCTGGTCTTTCAAGGCCTCCCCTCCAGAAACTGTAATTCCCAAATGTCAAGGTCTATTTTCCGCAAACTCCATCTGTGTTCACATTTGGGCATATTGAATATTCATGCCAAGTTTGGTTCTGATCCAACATTGTTTGAGTCCACAGGGCTCTCTGGATATAGGTGAACTACAACTCCAAAACTCAAGGTCAATGCCCACCAAACTCTTATAGCATTTTCTCTTGGTTATGGGAGTTCTGTGTGGGAAGTTTGTGTCTTTCTGCCATTCCTGCCAGGATATCTATGTTGTGTTCATCGAAACAGGCCCAGGTTTCACACTGAGTGTATAAATACATTTAAAAACATATTAACTATATGTATTACTGTGTTAGAGTGTTATTTTGTGTCATTTTGTTTGGTGGTGTGCCCCAGGATTTTGCAAATGTAAAAAGTGTGCCGCGGCTCAAAAAAGGTTGGGAAACACTGCTATATTATATCGCAATATCATTAGCAATATTGCATGTAAAACATATATACAATTATAATATCACAATATCATTAGTAGTATTATATTGTATCAATGTATATGTAATATATTATACCATACTCATATTAATACTATATTATATCGCAATATCATTAGCAATATTGCACGTAAACAAATATACAATTACAATATCACAATATCATTAGTAGTATTATATTGTATCAATGTATATATAATATATTATACCATACTCATACTATATTATATCGCAAGATCATTAGCAATATTACATGTAAAACGAATATACAATTATAATATCACAATATCATTAGTATTATATATTACAGTGTTTCCCAACCAGTGTGCCGGGGCACACTAGTGTGCCCTAAGTGATTATCAGGTGTGCCGTGGGAAATTGGAATCTCCAGGAAAGGGGGGGGGGGGAGTCTAGTGTGTTGAAGTATAAAAACCCTAAGAAACCTACCTCGATAAAGGCACAACATTACAAACACCCCCGCCTCCCCACCCGTTGTCTACTTGGTTTTTCCCTTTCCATGCATTGGGAAGGCCCGGCTCCCTTTCCCCAATTAGAGACCTCCTCTTGCCTCCTGGGGGTTCTGTGTGGGAAGTTTGGCCCAGTTCTATCATTGGTGGGGTTAAGAATGCTCTTTGATTGTAGGGGAACTATAAATTCCAGCAACTACAACTCCCAAATGTCAAGGTCTATTTCCCCTGAACTCCATCTGCATTCATATTTGGGCATATTTTGTATTCATGCCAAGTTTGGTCCTGATCCAACATTGTTTGAGTCCACAGTGCTCTCTGGATATAGGTGAACTACAACTCCAAAACTCAAGGTCAATGCCCACCAAACTCTTATAGCATTTTCTCTTGGTTACGGGAGTTCTGTGTGGGAAGTTTGTGTCTTTCTGCCATTCCTGTCAGGATATCTATGTTGAGTTCATCGAAACAGGCCCAGGTTCCACACTGAGTGTATAAATACATTTTAATACATATTAACTATATGTATTACTGTGTTAGAGTCTCATTTTGTATCATTTTGGTTGGTGGTGTGCCCCAGGATTTTGCAAATGTAAAAAGTGTGCCGCGGCTCAAAAAAGGTTGGGAAACACTGCTATATTATATCGCAATATCATTAGCAATATTGCATGTAAACAAATATACAATTACAATATCACAATATCATTAGTAGTATTATATTGTATCAATGTATATATAATATATTATATGTTGTAGTTGAGCAAGCTGAGCCTGTAGTTGCTACAGGTAGTAACAGGGAGGAGGATACTTTGTCGGACATGTCACTTGAAGAGGGAGGTTTGGGCAGAATTACTGTAGCTGGGAGGAAGAGAGCTGCAAGTGTTGTGAGTTTGGAAGGTGCAGAACAAAGGAGAAAGGTCCGACAAATACTTAGGGAGCCTACCAGTGATGACACTTTTGAGGGGTTTGAAGCAGAGTTAACCTCAGAAGAGAGTGATACAGAGCTGGACTCAGCGTTGGTGCAGGATGTCAGGAATGTGTTAAATGCTGAGTCCAGCGAAAGCTCATTTTTTGGCTTTTCAAGTGATCCTGATTGGCCTAGTGGGAATGTTGAGTCGGATTGGGGTCCTTTAACTGTTCAGCAAAGGTGGGAGGATTGGAGGAACACACCCAGGGCTGCAGCTGTGGGGACTGAGGCAGATTTGGGTGGGGAGTCTGATGACTCTGAGTTGTAAGGGTATAAAAGTAAGGTCTGGGGATTTGGGACTCTGCGGTCGGCCAAGGTGTTGCTGGTGGGTTGCTAGTTCCTGTATCTGGTGCTCTTGATTCTTCGTGTCTTAGTTCCTGTTTCCCAGCGAGCTTGACTACCGCGTTTCGTTTGATCATTTCCTGTGTTGCTCTCCTGGAATTTGAGAAGCACTTCTCCTTTCCTTCTCGGACGGATCTTCGCATTACACAGACTTCGAGCCGGGATAAAGGCCAAAGACTACGAAAGACGGACGTCTTCTCTGTTTTGGTTATAGGCTTTTTTGGGTGTGGGTTTTTATGCCGGACTGTGGCTATGTTTTTGTTTGAATAAACTGTAAATACTTTTACTAGCTTGGCATGTCTGTGAGCCATCTGTGGGAGTCTCAACATTATACCATACTCATACTATATTATATCGCAAGATCATTAGCAATATTGCATGTAAAACGAATATACAATTATAATATCACAATATCATTAGTATTATATATTATATTATTAGTATACATTATATTATCTCATAATTATATTATACTACATTACGATATAATTATTATATTATATATTGACATAATATAATACAACATTATTATATAATATTATATTGTTGCTGGGGGGAAATCCTCTTGCCACTGATTTTTTAAAAATGCATTGGAATGTATTGTTATTAGGTATTCTAACAAATATGAAAGCAAACAAGGGGAAAGTTCAGTAAAATTTACTGCAAAGATTTACTCTTTGAAAAGTAAAAAAAAAAGCTTGAGAAACCTAACCTTCACCTCCTCAAAGGTACATTGAAACCATGCAAATAATTGATTTAGGGAAAGATTCCTATTAAGGAAAGTGCTGGTGTTCTCCTGAGGAAGTTCCTCTCCCTTTCGGTAATCAATACTTCAAGCAAGGCCAAGAATCAAGTCAGCCAAAATGACCAGGGAAATGGTTTTTTTAAAAAAACAACAAAACACTCTTCTGGAACAGAAGTTAAATTTAATTTAAAGCCTGATCGGAAAATGACTATTATCCTAAAAATTAACACTGGGAATCTTCCCTTGCATACTAAAATTCTGCATAGCTTTTATTTCCCGAAAGCTTCCAAAACGGAAGGAATAATAATTACTGTATTAACAAGGCATTCGGCATGATGCACAAACTATCATTAAATTTCAAAATCATACCTGCAGCACTTCTGGCAGAATGTGAATAAATGTAAATATATCTAAATGTAGTGAAGACTTATCTAAGCTACTTTTAGATTTTGTATTGCATGGATTTTCCAAATTTTGAGATTTTCTATTAACTGCTAAACAGTTGTATCAGGTAAGGTAAAGGTAAAGGTTTTCTCCTGACATTAAGTCCAGTTGTGTCTAACTCTGGGGGCTCATCTCCATTTCTAAGCCAAAGAGCCCGCGTTGTCCATATGCACCTCTTAGGCCATGTGGCTGGCATGACTACATAGAGCAACAACAGAACGAAACAAATCTGATAATACAATATATGATGCAGTATTATTTATTTATTTATTTTTCGGTCTTGTATTCCGCTCCTCCCTGCAGGCTCGGGGCGGATAACAACATATAAAATAAGCGGCATGTGCCAACCATGCGGCCATACAATAAAAGCATAAAACACACATCACATCACGAGGTACAGGGTAAAATACAGAAGCATTTCCTTGAGACCCGAGGCGCAGTTATACTAGGCGGATTGCACTAGGCAGGTGTGCCTAGTCGAAGGCCAGTCTGAAAAGGGCGGTCTTACAAGCCCTTCGAAAAGGGATGAGCTCTGGGATGGCTCGGGTGTCATCTGGGAGGGAGTTCCATAACACCGGAGCCATCAATTGTTTATCAACACAGCACATATAATAAATCTATAACATATATACACTCTATGCCCTCATAGGGCTCTGTGTTGAAGTGTTTATTTTTTATTATAGTATTGAATATGTATTGAAATGTTAGGATAATGTGAACCGGAGAAAGAGCTGATATTAAGGGCAAGTCTCTGCAGGGAGAGCAGAGTTGCCATAGCAACGTGGCTCTGAGGCAGAAGTGGGAGGAGTCAACGGCTTCTGCCAGAGCCAGGAATAGAATTCTGGGGAAGTTTGAATTTTGACAGTTTAACTGGCAGAACAGTTCTAAGACAGTTAGTGTTGAGAGCTCAGAGAGAGCAGTTAGGTCTGACCAGCTCTAGAGAGAGCAGGGTTAGGAGTCGATGTTTAAGGCTGTGAGAATACAGTCTTGGTGAGCTGAGCCTGCGAGCCAGCTAGTTTATTGTAAAGCCTGGGGGCTAAATAAAGACAAAGTGTCTGAAGAAGGCCAAGGTGCCTATGTATTGAAAGAGTTAGCAGCTGATCTAGCTGAGTGATAGCAATAGTTAAGCATTGTAACTTTGTATTTGCCATCACTAGAACATTTGTAACCTTTTTAAGTCGTGCCTCCTCGGAAGAGTTATACAAAATATCAAACCAAGCTTTTGTGCCACAATAAACTGTTGATTGTTATTTCATCTTGAAAACCTCTCTGTGCCATTGATTTCAAAAGACAAGCCTCATTTTAAAAGTTTATAGTCTCACAAGAACCCTCAGTAATCCTCACAAATAGCTTTCCTCACAACAGTGTTCCAGTTAGTTTCTCTCTCATAAAATGGTGGCAGCAGTTTGAAGAACGAATATTCGCATAGTGACGTGGCAGTGGATGAGGTAGCCTACCCTGCCACGGTGTAAAAGTTGGCGTGCGAATAACGAGTCTTCACAAATTGGTGTCAGAGGTGGGACATCGTTACAAATTGGTGGTAGCTAAGTAAAGTGAACGGTAGATATCGATTCACCACAATTGGGTGGCAGTCGATTCTTTACAGGCTCCTACCCGCAATGAGCTGTCAGTCCAAATGTTTAGTGATGTTCCAGCGTATAATCCAGGGTAAGTATAAATCCTTAGTATAGGTGAGTCCCAATATTAAAGTCCACGAAAGGTAAATGTAAAGTGTCTTTCAAATCCACACATTAGGATAGTGTCAAGGTAGGAGAAACAACAGTAATCCAGTCCGTGTTGATGATGGCCGCCTGATAATCCGCAATAGTTGCATTGAGTACATGGATAGAAGTCTTTTGACTCCTTGTATTAGATTCTGTTCGCCGCTTTAACCTGTACCGCATCAAGCAAAACCAAAGACGCATTGAGATATCTGTGGCCTTGAGAAAGACCCCTTGGGGTTGAAACGGGAGGGAATTCCTGTGTGGTGACTTCCTCATCGGCCAGTGACAACTATACAACCATTGGGTGTATCTTACATTGCAGGGGCTTCTTTACCCCAGCTGTCTTCAGTTACAATACTATTGCGGATTATCAGGCTGTACGGATCCATGACTACATGGAGTGCCATTACCTTCCCGCCAGAGCGGTATCTGTTGATCTACTCACATTTGCATGTTTTCGAACTGCTAGGTTGACAGAAGCTGGAGCTAAATGTGGGAGCTCATGCCTCTCCCCGGATTCGAACTGCGACAGTTTCTCCAACAACAGCAATTACAGCATGTGACAAGAAGATGGGAGAAATCTATTGGATGATGATATCACATCAAGGAAAAGTACTTGAGTACAATTCTTAATCTGAGCATGGTTTGCTCCTTACTATATCAGCACTACATCCCGATCCATTTCGCCCTATGGGCTTTCTCAAGCGGCAAATAAATCAGCAGAATGTGCAGCGTCACGGGATACATTTACTGAAATATAAATCAATGACAATCAACATATAGTAGTCTAACAGTAGTCTAATCTCTGCATATAAACCTGGCTGGCTAAGCATACAATCATAAGCATTGTTTGGCTGCGCATTCTGCTGATTTAACTGCCGCTTGAGAAAGCCCATAGGGCGAAATGGATCGGGCCTTGCAGATCGACCATCGCGGCCCCTCCAGCGTCCCAAGCAGTTAATGCCAGTAAACCTTTCAGCAACAACACTGTGAATATTGGATTTCATATTCGGGAACTTTATTTTTCACGATCAGGATTGTGTGAATCTTGGGATTATTGCCCATTTGGGCTGACCAGTGGGAGATCGGCATTGAACTGTCATTACAGCCGCATTTATTTCTGTTTCATTGTATCCCCTCCCTGGTCTATTCCCCCACATCCGGCAAACTCTCGAACTGTTTTCCAAGTGTTTACTTTGATACTCATGTTGCGAGGTTTACTTTAATGTAACAACTCATACCAATTTTGGTGGTGCAAATGCAATAATATGTATGTTCATTAACTCGACAAGGGTTTGATTATATGAATACATTATATTATATATATTCCTACAGTCTTTCAGTGTGTTTACCTCTCTAGCCTTTTGGCAACCATCCTAGGAGAAGGAAAACTCTGATTTCAAACCCGGGCAGATGGTGCTCATTTAACCCTGTAAGGTCAACCGTCTAGAGAAGGAAACTCAAACCAAACCTACAACCTGAAGACCTCGCTGCCACCGTCGAAGCTTGCTAGGCCCCGGCAGACGAACTTTTGTTTTAAAGTGCGAGACCAGTTCTGTGCACGCTGCGCTCCACCAGAAAAATCCATTGCACAGGCTCAAAGGACACATCCAACCTCCGAATCATCAACACACTTGTAGAAAGTGTGGGATGAGTCCTTCCTGAATCTTCGTTCACGACGAAAAGCCAAGAAGAGATATAGCCATTGAGAACCTCATCACATGGAGGGTGCCTTGAACTGTCTTCCATTTCTACAAACTTCAGTGGGACACAGAATCAAGAGATTCCCAAACAACATTCAGCTTTACCAGTGCTTAGGAAAGTTACTTTGTTGAACCGGAATTCCCAGAATTTCCTAACCAGCGCAGCCAGTATGTGGATTCTGAGAGTTGTTGACATCAAAAATAACTTTTCCAAGTTTTTGTCTCTACCGGTATGCAGGTGACTCCTGTGCGTGACCGTAACCTTGACTTAGATTTTGCTATCTCTTTGTGTAACAGCTGTCAAAATTAGACCACTTACACATTCATGCTACCAACATTATGCAGTAGCATTTGCACATACTGAATGCCATAAACCCGAGTGATAGTAAGGCAGCTGCTGGATCCTACTCCACTAGGAGAAGCAGCAACCCTTCCTCTTTCTTTTATAGATTTAAATATCTACTTAGGAACATAGATTAAGTGGACAATTTTGGCAGGAAGTCTATGCTGTTTCAAAAATAAAACGCTGAAGCACATATTTATGCAGCCAAATTCGCTCATACTTCAACGTCTTGTTTCATAGCTTTGGGGAAACCTGAAAACCATGTTTTCAAAAGCGTGATCTGAATTATGATTGCATTCTCTCTTTCCTCTTCTGCCTTAGCAACAGATACTTGAGCTAAGACGAGCCCAGCACTTCTGAAATATACAGAAGCATCGGGGTGGTTAAAGGAAGGGCTACAGAATGTTTGGATAAGGATGTGGAAAGGGAAACAAATATCTGTATCTGTATATATAATAAAAGAGAATGTTTGTATGTTTGTTTGTATATATGTGGCAGCTTTCTGATTGGTTGCCACTGTGGGATTATTTGCATAATGCCTCTGATTGGCCAGCATCACCAACATTCCGACACTCTAAAGTGGCAGAGGTGGGGGGGGGGTGGTTAAGGAAAAGGCCTGAAACAGTCAGGCATGGTGGGAGTTTAAGGCCAAAACACTTTGCAACCCCCAACAATGAGAGAACAAGACCAAACTTGGCACACAGAACCGCCAAGACCCACTCTACGACTGGGTCCCCTTTATCTATGTGTTTATTTACACCCTCAAAGAATTCTATCAAGTTAGTAAGACATGATTTGCCTTTGCAGAAACCATGTTGATTTTCCTTCAGCAATGCCTGTTCTTCTATGTGCTTAGTAATTTTTTCTTTAATAATGGTTTCCATCACTTTGCCTGGAACTGAGGTTAGACTAACTGGCCTATAATTTCCTGGATCACCCCTGGATCCTTTCTTGAAGATCGGAGTTACATTTGCCTCCCTCCAGTCCTCGGGTACAGTGCCTGATCTTAGAGAAAGGTTATATATTTTGGCTAGAATTTCAGCAATTTCACACTTGAGTTCCTTAAGAACTCTGGGGTGGATGCCATCTGGCCCTGGTGATTTGTTGACATTTAGTTTAGTAAGGCATGTGAGAACATCTTCCTTGTTTATCTCTATCTGGTTTAATTCATTTAATTCCCTCCCTGAAAAAACTGACTCAGCTGCAGGCATATGTTGTCTGTCCTCCTGTGTGAAAACGGAGGCAAAGAAGTCATTTAGCCGCTCAGCAATCTCCTTGTCTTCACTTATTGTCCCTTTCTTACCATTTTCCGTCAAGTGGCCCAACTGCTTTTCTAGTTGGGTTTCTGCTTCTGATGTACTTAAAGAAGTTTTTGCTATTATTTTTAATGTTCTTAGCTATATGTGCCTCAAAATCTCTCTTGGCTTTCCTGACGGTTGCTTTGCATTTAGTTTGCCAGAGCTTGTGTTCCTTTCTGTTCTCCTCAGTAGGAAGAGCCTTCCATTTCTTAAATGAGTTTTTCTTCTTTCCAATCACATCTTTTACTTCATTTGTAAGCCATACCGATGTCCTCTTGGACTTTCCGGCCTCTTTCCTATTTTAGGAATGCATTTTAGTTCGGCTTGTTTTAAAGTATTTTTAAACAGTTTCCAAGCATTTTGAGGGATTTGATTTTTTTACTGTTCCTTTTAGTTTGTTCTTTACTATTTTTCTCATTTTGGTGAAATTCCCTTTGTGAAAATTTAAGGTCTCTGTGTTAGTTTTCACTGACAGTTTGCTATCCGAACTTAAGTTGAAGGTTATTGTGTTGTGGTCACTGGTACCTATGGGCTCAGTTACAAGGACATCTTGAACGAGATCTTGTTCATTAGTTAGCACCAAGTCAAGGATCCCCTTTCCCTGGTTGGTTCCATGACCATCTGCTCAAGGGAATAATCGGCTAGCATGTCGAGGAACCTTGTCTCTCTTTCATGCGTAGAACAAGAATTTAGCCAATCTATTCGGGGATAGTTGAAGTCCCCATTATGACTAATTTATTGCTTTTTGAGGCCTGTTTAATTTCATTTTCCAGATAGCAGTCTGCCTCTGGAGTTTGGTTGGGAGGGCGATAGCAGATCCCTAATGCTAGATTAGTTTTTTGTCCTGGGATTTTTACCCACAATGTTTCTGTAGGTGAGTTTGAATTTTCTTGAAATTCTAATTCATGAGATTCTAGCTCTTCATTTATGTACAAGGCCACACCGCCACCGTTTTTCCCTCTCCTGTCTTTCCTGTACAGTTTATAACCTGGAATTTTTGTGTCCCAATTGTTTTCCTCTGTCCACCAGGTTTCTGTTATGCCAATAATGTCAATATTTTTTCTTTTGCCAAACATTCCAACTCCCCTATTTTTGTTCGAAGGCTTCTAGCGTTTGCGTACAGACATTTATATTTATTGCTCTGATGCCCTTTCAACTTTGGCTGTTTATGAGAATTTGTAGAAGGCCTACCATGTCCTACCTCTTGACTACTTTCTATCTTTTCTGTTGACTCAGCCATTTGTGCGTAAATTTCATCCTCCATACTTGGCGTTTCACCCTCTCAAACCGGAAGCTGCCCAGCTCCTGTCGACTTTCCCCTAGGAATCAGTTTAAAAGCTGCTCTGAAGCCTTTTTAATATTAATTGCCAGCAGTCTGGTTCCATTTTCGTTCAAGTGTAACCCGTCCCTTTTGTAAAGGTTTGGCTTTCCAAAATGTCCCCAGTTCCTAACAAATCTAAACCCTTCCTCTCGACACCACTGCCTCATCCACGCATTGAAGCTCCTGAGCTCTGCTTGTCTGGCTGTCCCTGCGCATGGAACCGGTAGAATTTCCGAGAATGCTACCTTTGAGGTCCTGGACCTTAATCTTCTACCTAGCAACCTAAATTTGGCTTCCAGGACCATCCGTTTGGCCTTCCCAATGTCATTGGTACCGACGTGTACCACGACTGCTGGCTCCACCCCGGCACTATCTACCAGCCTATCTAGATGCCTCGTGATGTCCGCAACCTTTGCACCCGGCAGGCAATTTACCATGCGGTCATCACATCCATCACAAACCCAGCTTTCTATGTTCCTGACAATCGAATCGCCCACTACAAGAAGCCCCCCTCCTACCGCCCGTTGAGAAGTATCCTCGGTGCAAGAGGATATGGGCACATCCTCTGAGGAAGGGGTCCCAACTAAGGGAGCCGGTCCCTCTTCCTCAGACTGATGTCCTCCCTGCCCAAGACCCCATTTTCCAAAGCAGCTGGAGGGCTGCTCAGAACGGAGTGGGATGCTCCTATTTCATCCCTGGAGATCTCTTCCTCCTGCCTCACTTCCTCTCTGTGCTTCTCCAGGTCTGCTACCTTGGCTTCAAGGGAAAGAACACGTTCCCTGAGAGCCAAGAGCTCACTGCAGCGAATACACACCCAAGACTTCTGCCCAGCAGGCAGATAGTCATACATGTGACACTCAATGCAAAACACTGGTAAGCCCCCCTCCCACTGCTGGCTGACTACCTCCATTTCTTGTTTATATGTTTTTATAATTTGACTCCTTTATCCTAGATAATTTGACTTTTTTTTCCTTTTATAATTTGACTCCTTTATTCTAGATAATTTGACTTTTTTTTCCTTTTTGTAGATTTACTGTTTGTTTTAGTCTCGATTAACTTTTTTACAAGTCTTTGGATATTTCTTTTTTTTACTTGTTACAGGTTTATTTGCAAGTAGTCTGCTTTAAACTGCTCCTCACAGAGACAGTTGGCTGACTGATTTAAAAAACAGGAGCTAGGCTAATTGCTTAAAAACAGGAAGTAGGCTAACTCCTCCCACCTGGCAGGAGGGCTGCTGTAGCAAGCCCCACCCTTTCAAGGAATGTGCTTAAGGCAATTAGGAAGGGGAAAAGAACCTCTTTTGGCTGCTGCTAAAAATACCTCCTAGCAACTAATACTAGAAGCTAAACAACAAATTTACCCAGGAATTTACCAGTGCTCCTTATTTTCTTATTTGCAAGTAGTCTGCTTTAAACTGCTCCTCACAGAGACAGTTGGCTGACTGTCAGAAAGACGTTACAAAATACAGTTCCAGCTTAAGTTTCCTTCAAGCCTTTCCTTTACCAAAAGGACTTGTAGTTAACCCTTATAACTGGGTTTTAACTAACTTAGCTAATCCTTAGCTAGCTCCCAGCTTTCTCAGTTAGCTTTCTCTCTCTCTAACTCATTGTTTCCCAACCAGTGTGCCGGGGCACACTAGTGTGCCGTGAGCGATCATCAGGTGTGCCGTGGGAAATTGGAACCTCCAGGAGGGGAGGGGGGAGAGTCTAGTGTGTTGAAATATGAAAACCCTAAGAAACCTACCTCGATAAAGGCACTCCATGTGGGTTCATAGTTGGGCATATTGAGTATTCATGCCAAGTGTGGTCCAGATCCATCATTATTTGAGTCCACAGTGCTCCCTGGATGTAGGTGAACTACAACTTCAAAACTCCAGGTCAATTCCCAAGCAAACCCTTTCAGTACTTTCTGTTGGTAATGAGAGTTCAATATGCCAACTTTGGTTCCATTCCATTGTTGCAAGAGTTCAGGATGCTCTTTGATTGTGTGCTAACTATAAATCCCAGAAACAGTAACTCCCAAATGTCAAGGTCTATTTTCCCCAAATTCCATCTGTGTTCATATTTGGGCATATTGAGTATTCATGCCAAGTTTGGTCCTGATCCAACATTGTTTGAGTCCACAGTGCTCTCTGGATATAGGTGAACTACAACTCCAAAGCTCAAGATCAATGCCCACCAAACTCTTATAGTATTTTCTATTGGTTAAGGGAGTTCTGTGTGGGAAGTTTGTGTCTTTTTGCCATTCCTGCCAGGATATCTATGTTGTGTTCATCGAAACAGGCCCAGGTTTCACACTGGGTGTATAAATACATTTAAAGACATATTAACTATATGTATTACTGTGTTAAGAGTGTCATTTTGTGTCATTTTGGTTGGTGGTGTGCCCTAGGATTTTGTAAATGTAAAAAGTGTGCCGCGGCTCAAAAAAGGTTGGGAAACACTGCTCTAACTGACAGACAGCTGACTCTTTTCCTAACTAACCGTCTGACCACTGCCAGATTCCACTGACAAGACAGACTAACTGCTCAGCCAAAGCTAACCTCTAGCTTTGCTGATATCAAACTCCAACTGCCCCGACAGACTCCAACTGCCAGACTAAATTTTAAAACCAGAACTTTCCCCTTACAGTGACAGTTAGCCCCGCCCCTTTTCCTAGCCTGGAGCTAGGTTGCCATAGCAACGCTAGAGCCTGTGTCCTTCTTCTAACTAATTTATTTATTTTATTATTTCAACTTCTATACCGCCACTCCCCAGAGGCTTGGAGCGGTTTACAAGCATCTGTATCTTCTGTATACCTTTATAAAGCGGAATGTTTGTATGTATGTGTGTATGCGGAGGGCGGAAGGGCGGGAGGGCGGAAGGGCAGAAGGGCGGATATGTGGCAGCCACTTTCACAGGCCACAGCGACCAGCGCGGGTGATGGACCTGCACCAAACTTGGTACACATAGCCCCCCTAACCCCCTTTACGTCTTGGTGCGGTTCGGGGGACATGACCCATGGATTATGGGATTTGTAGTACTTTCAAACACTTTGGTTCCCACAGACCACTGAGGCCACCAAAAAGGACCAATACAGACCACACTTAGCACACTCAGCCCCCATGACCCACTCTACGTCCTGGTGCAGTTTGGAGGAGGGTGGACCATGGATGATGAGACTTGAAGTACCTCTACTCACTTCCCAAGTCCGCTGCAACCCTCATCCAATCACTGATCGAGACCAAACTTGGCATACATAACCCCTATGACTGCCTTCACGTCCAGGTGAGGTTCGGGAGGACTCACAATGGATTATGGGATTTGTAGTACTTTCACACCCCTCTGTTCCCACAGACCACTGTGGCCCCCAACAAACACTGATAAAGACCACACTTGGCACACAGAGCCCCATTGACCCACTCTACATACTACTGAAGTTTGGAGGGGGCCAGAACATGGATTATGGGACTTGCAGTACCTTCCCTCACTTTCCAAGACTGCTACAAACCTAATCCTATGACTGATCAACACCAAACTTGCCACACAGAGCGCTCATGACCCACTCTACATCCTGGTGAAGATCGGAAGAGGATGGACCATGGATGATGGGACTTGAAGTACCTCTACTCACTTCCCAAGTCCGCTGCGACCCTCATCCAATTACTGTTCGAGACCACACTTGGCACACATAACGCCTATGACTGCCTTCATGTCCTGGTGAGGTTAGGGGGAGGACTGACAATGGATGATGGGATTTGTAGTACTTTCACACCTCTCCGTTCCCACAGACCACTGCGGCCCCCAACAAACACCGATAAAGACCACACTTGGCACACAGAGCCCAAGTGACCCACTCTACATCCTGCTGAAGTTTGGAGGAGGACAGACCATGGATGATGGGACTTGCAGTACCTTCCCTCACTTTCCAAGCCTGCTACAAACCTAATCCAATGACTGATCAACACCAAATCTGGCACACAGAGCCCTCATGACCCACTCTACAGCCTACTGAACTTTGGAGGGGGCCAGAACATGGATGATGGGACTTGCAGTACCTTCCCTCACTTTCCAAGCCTGCTACAAACCTAATCCAATGACTGATCAACACCAAACCTGGCACACAGAGCCCTCATGACCCACTCTACATCCTGGTGCTGTTTTGTGTGAGACGGACCACGGATGATGGGACTTGAAGTACCTTCACTCACTTCCTAAAAACAATGCAACCCTCATCCATTCACCAATACAGACCAAACTTAGCACACAGAGCCCCCATGACCCAATCTACATCCTACTACCCTTTGGGGGAGGGTGGACCAGAGATGATGGGACTTCCACTACCTTCAGTAATTTCATGATACCACTGCAACTCCCAATAATGATGGATCAAGACCAAACTTGGCACACAGAGCCCCCATGACCCACTCTACATCCTGCTGCACTTCTCAAATGACCCGGGCACCGCCGGGTCCCCAAGCTAGTAACATATAAAAACAGAGAACATACGGTACTAATACAGGAGACAAATTAAACAATTTAAACAATTAAACAATTTGAGAACTTAATCCACCACATAGAGATCTACTGGGAGAGATCCGATGGCCTATAGTTCTCAGAAAGGCCGCTTACACTCCAGCCGTGGGGCCGGAGTGTAACTTAAGTCCCTTGCTGGTATCCGTATACTACCCTTAGGGGGAGAGAACCTGTTGGTTTAAGGTCTGAAAGGCACATCTTGTTTCTATCCCAGATAACATGCTCTGGAGTTGGGGACCGTTCTGAGATCTCACCCAGCTCCTGTAGCCAACATTCCAGAAAGTCCTAGGCCAAAACCTCCTTCGTCTCTTGGCTGGCCTCGAATTCCCCCGTTGGCCAGGACCGGATGGAATGGCTCCCAACGGGGCCCCGCTGGCAGCAATAGCGCTGACCCCCTCATTTTTTTCTCCTTTGGGGCAGTTGGGCGGGCTGCACAGTCCTAGCTCTGGCTCCAGAAAAAGTTACGTTACCTCGAGCCGGAGCCGGGAAAGCATCACCAGTCAACTCTCGCGACGTTAGTACACACTTCCTGCGACTACGAATAGTGATCTTATCTAAACCTTATGCATTTTACCTGAGCCTTATATTATCCATCTATAAATAAACAGTTACCAAAACAGTTCATATCAGCATACTAGATATATATAAATATAAGTACTTATGCTATTCAAAACCAATAAACATATTTCTTGTAAAATACATACTTATTTTGACACTTCATCAGAGTGGTCAATAAACAAAACACACAAGGGAAACAGAAGTACACTCCAGGCTTTAGCTAGACTGTGTTTAAGAGTTAATCCTTTTCTGTTTATGATACTTAAAGCATAATCCTATCTATGCATCCATATATTTTTTTTAATCAAATGCAGAAAATTCATTAATGGTTCTGTCAGTAACTTGAAATGCCATTATGACACAGGTTTTGAGACAATCACAATATAGTTAAGTTTGTAAGATGGAAAGACTGTGAATGTTACACTAGAGTCCTGGAACACCTTTTCATCACAAACCACACTCTGTCTAGGCCAGGGGTGCTCACACTTTTTCAGCATGGGAGCTACTGATTAAAAACCAAGTCCCAAAGATCACCTTCCCAGAAATGTAAAACGTATAACTATTTTCTTCTTTATTTATTTATATTTATTATTCATTTTTACATACCGCTCCTTCCAGCAGGCTCGGGGCAGTTTGCATAAAATGAAGTTATAAAACATCAACATTTCAATTTAATAACAACAATATAAAATAGAGCATAAAAATACATCCAACCACCCCATTTCTCCCACACTGCCATATTACCACAGATATTATCAGCCAGAAAGTAAGAAGAGAGGCTTTTGAACTGCAAGGCCATTTAATACTCAGCAAGGTAAACAAAGGGGCATGCAAAAATACATCCAACCACCCCATTTCTCCCACATTTCCATATTCCCCAACATATGTTTCTCAAGGAACAAAGCAAGCAGAGAGGCTTTGGAGCTAAAAGGCTATTTTTAAACATCAAAAATAAACAAAGAGACATGCCACAGAACAATCAAGTACCCACCCCAAAGTAAAAAGACTGACCTTTGAGATGCGGTAAGGAAATGCAAAGCGTCCTTCTCCTCCTCCTCCGTCATTGCTCCTATTTCCACGCTGCCAGCATGCGTGCTGCCTCCAAGAGCTCACGAGAAGTCCGAGAGTCAGAATGGGCGCTTCTGCGCATGCGCGGGGGGCCAGCCATGCATTGCGTCATCCAGGCCCGCCCCCTTTGGTCTTCTACGACTCTGAGTGGCTGGAGAAGGACGGAGGGAGGAGGAGGAATCCAAAAGAGGGGGCCCATTCTGCCTCTTGGACTCTGCAGCTTTTGGAGGTGGCGCGCGAGCAGGGAGCAGGGAGGAGCAATGACGGAGGACTTCTTTGCAGCGTGCAGGGGCGCGTGAAGAGGACAAACTGCAAAAAACCTGGTCAGGGGCCTGAAGATCACCAGGATGAGGCCCAAAGATCACCCTGGTGATCCCGATCACCATTCTGAGCACCCCTGGTCTAGGCTATCCAGTAAGTAAAGGTTTATTAAGAGAAGAGTATATAAAAATAAGCCAATCTGAAAAGGAGAACCAAAGTTCAAAAAGTTATTTCCAAGATAGTCAAGATTCCAAAATCTTTTCAAATACAGTCTCAAGAGTCAATCCACAGATATTTTTATAAACACGTTAACATGAATCCAAGGCAGGCAACCTATGCCACACATGAAACTTGAAAGCATGATTCTAAAAACATTGGACCAGGAACCGAGAACTGTTCACCTGAATACAACATTGCTCTCACAAAGGATTGTAGCAGCAGAAATCCACTTAAAAGGCCTCAATCCCTCCCATAACATCATTCCTCACGCACCTGCCTTATCTAAAAGTCGCTTGGAAAAACGAGTCTGTCTCTGTTGTACGCTCTGGCTCCAAATTTCCAAGCACCTTGATCTGGACAAACATTCATCACCCACATTTCTCTCAGTTTGTACTTCAGTGTTTTTATGACTGATGGTTACTTGTTGGCCTGATAGGTGTAATATGTCCAAATCTGGTGGCAATATGTCCAGTGGTTTTTGAGTTATGTTAATCCCACAAATGAACATTACATTTTATATAGATTGACTCAAAGTCTTAACATTTTCCCTCTGTCAACTAAAATATGTAAAGGAAGCACCCATACCTGTTTCATCTGGAGAACTCGGGGAAGCACTATCCTGTGACAGTGTTGTCCAACTGGAGTCTTCATCGCTTGGAGCTAGGTTCTGAATCCGGTGCAATGCGCAATCAGTCTTTGCGCCAGTTTTAGGGTGATCCTTTTTTGTCTCTGGACTTGATGATATGGTTGCTACCTGTCCGTCTTCAGGACTCGTTGGCTTGTTGGCTTTCCGTGTCAGGGCATCCCCATTCACAATCACAGTGGATGCCTGACTGTTACACTGTGAAGACAGTTTCTCCTCCTCTCCCACCTGGCTGTTTCCATAACTTTGATCAATGTCTCTCGTGGATGTTTCGAGGTCTGCATAGTAATTTAGGAAGCTCTTGGTCCTACGGCGTTGTGAAGGCAGGATTTCACTACCAGAGGAATCCTGTTGGTTTGGCTCTTTCCCCTCCAACTTCTCGGAGGTTATGTTTATGCCCGCAGCAGTTGTTGGAACAGTTGGGTTCTTATTGGGATCCTGCTCCGCTGCCTTCCTCAACTGGTTCTCTCCATTCTTTACTAGCTTGATGTTGGAGGAGTTGTTGCCCAGGAGGGGCTGCGCTGCAGGGTCAGAAAGACCCATTGCCGTCTGGATGTTGGTCAGTGCATATTTTTTCCGGCACTTTGGAGGGGTGCTGCTCTTGACTTCCGTGTGCTTGATTTCAGCATTCAAGAGTTCGTTGTGGGAGGAGCGTAACTGGAGGGTGTTGGGTGGAGTGGCGGGACCGTTCCGATTCACAATGTCAGTTGTGCTGTTGCTTGCCATAAACCCTGCCAAGGTTTCCACACCAGAGTCAACTAGGGAAGAAGCAAAAATATTCGTAAGACAATGCTTTCCACTGTAACCAACTGAGAATACATTGCTCCACTGAGTAAGGAAGCAGCAGCCCCAGGCCCGGATTAAACCCTTTTGGCACCCTAGGCCACACTTTGGAATTACGCCCCCAATTCAACCTCTACCGCACACACCCCCACCTCCTTCTCGCGGCGCCGCGCACCCTCCTTCCTTGAGTCAACCCTAACAACCCTAACCCTAACAACCGTAACAACCCTAACAACCCTAACCCTAACCCTAACCCTAACCCTAACCCTTAACCCTTGAGTCAAGGAAGGAGGGCACGAGGAGGAGGCGGAGAGAAGCCCCGCCCCCGGGGCCACTGCCAGGCATGTGCAGCAGGAGGGCGTGAGCGCCTCTACCTCCTCCGCCATGTTCCTGGGTGCCGCGCGTGCCCGGCAGCGGCCCCAGGGGCTTCCCTCTGCCGCCTCCTCCTTGCACCCTCCTTCTTTGACAAGGGGGCGATGGCGAGGGGGGGCCATTCCCTCCTCCACTGCCCCCTCACAGCGCTCTCCCCCCCCCCCCCCCCGAGAGAGAGAGAGAGAGAGAGAGAGAGAGAGAGAGAGTCATCTCCATGTTGCAGTTTTGTTTCAACATTTTTTTTGGTCTGTGTAAACTGCGCCCCCCTTGGCTTGCGCCCCTAGGCCATGGCCTAGTGTGGCCTTATGGGTAATCCGGGCCTGAGCAGCCCATTTTACAGAGGTGGAGGACACAGAAAAACCTGCACAACCATTGTATATTTCAAGATATTGGCCATTTTGCAGGAGCACTACACCACACAGAGTAAATAAGTATGGATGGGGCTTGGAAAAATAAGAGAAACATTTTTTTAAAAAAAGCTGTAGCTGTAAAGGTCCGAACGTGACAAGTTCGAATCCCGGGCTGACCTGGGCAAGTCAGCTGTAAGCCTGCCCCTGTTGACCTAAGCAGATAAATTAGGTACCGCATAAGCGGGGGAGGAATCCTAAAGGACTTTTAACTTCAATAAATATTGAAGACGACTACCGGAAGGAGAATTCGGCTGGCTGGCTGGCAGGCTCTCGTCAAGAAGGAGGAGGTAGCAAGGAGGATGGAACAATAGTGCCCCCCTGTGATGGAATGGAGCAGCAGCACCCAGTGACGAATATAACAACAAACGAATATAACAACATTGCCCGGTTGGAGTCCAGGGGATCTTCCTGTTATATGTTATTGTATGTCTTGTACGTCTAATTTCGGCAGGGATTGTCTGCTGTATGTGTTCTGTAATCCGCACTGAGTCCCCTTCAGGGTGAGAAGTGTGGAATATAAATAAAGTGTATTATTATTATTAGTAGTAGTAGTAGTAGTGTATGTAGTACAGTGTTTCCCAACCTTTTTTGAGCCACGGCACACTTTTAACATTAAAAAAATCCGGGGGCACACCAACCAAAATGGCACAAAATGACACTCTAACACAGTAAAGAATGGCTGGGGGTTGGTGGCCTGCTGGGAGCAGCTGCTGGTAGTGCCAAAGTTGGGGAGGGGGCGGAGCCAGGCTGTGCCATGCCCCGCCCTCTACCCCCAGCTTCACCTCTCCCAGCAGCTGCTCCAGCCTTGAGGGGGCAGTGCCAAGCCAGCGGTGCCAGAGCCAGCACAATGCTGGCTTGTCACTGCCCCTCAAGGCTGGAGCAGCTGCTGGGAGTGCCGAAGCCGGGGGAGGGGGCAGAGCCCCACCCCCTCCCCCCAGATTCAGCTCTCCTACAGGCCGCGCCATGCCCCGCCCCCTCCCCCCAGATTCAGCTCTCCTACAGAGGAGGAGCATGAGCGGTGGACGGGCTTCAGTGGGTGGGGCTCCTCCACGTGGCTTCAGCGAGCGAGGGGCGAGAGTCATGGCGGGAGTCATGGCGGATTGGAGGCTGGCAGGGGAAACGGCCGAAGGAGGTGGCGCCCCGGTCCCTTCTTCTTTTTCTTCACCACTGCCCGGCCCTTCCTCCTCCCCCAAGCAGCAGGAGTTTGGCAGGAGGGGGGAGGAAGGGGGGCAGAGAGCTTTTCTCGCGGCACAGCAGGAGGTCTGTCACGGCACACTAGTGTGCCACGGCACACTGGTTGAGAAAGACTGATGTAGTACATACAGTACAATGCATTAGGTATGACAAAACATACAGAAACATACTATATAGCGTTAAGAGGGTGTAAGTCAGGTTTTTTTTATGAATTTCTGTTTATAAAACCATTTATAGCTAACGTTTGATTGTCAGGTTTTCATGAAGCGTCCCTTATTTTTGTGAAAAATCCCATATTTTAAGGCAAATGTCCTTTATTTCTTACATCAAAAAGTGGCAACCCCAAGGAGCAATAACAACGGGATCACCATCATAATCAGTATCCGTTTGACTGGTGAAATGCTTTGTGGAAGCACTTGAAAACTGTTATTTCAAAAGTTGTTTTAGAAATACCAAACAGTCAATGCAATAATTGCAAGGAAGGAGTGGGCTATGCTCGTAGCCTAGAGCACCAGCTAGAAGAAAAAATTGCCAAGACTTGAAATGCAATCATCTGAAATTGGGAAGCAGGGAGGCAGGGGATGTGAATCACAAAGGACATTTCATATACTGCCTCTTGTGAAGCTCATTTGACATACCTTGGAATATCGCAAGCCTGGAGGCTTACAGATTATCACTAAAAGAAGCCACTGAAACAGCTGCTTTTCAGTTGCTTTCTCAAAGAGTTAAAGGGACAGGCTGCAAACTTTAAAGAGATATTTATCTATCCCCAGCGGGAGAGAGAAGCAAAACAAGGTCAACTGTAATAAGCTATCTGAACTGCTTTCCAGGAAGGAGCACGAAAGTCTGTAATGGAAAGAGACAACTAAATATAACGTAAGTCCTATGTGGACAGGGACATGTTGTTATATGGAACTAGCTGTACCCGGCACGCGTTGCTGTGCCCTTTTTAGGAGATGCGAGAAAGTCCAGTCATCCACCGTGTGCCCTCCTCTAAACTGCAGTTGGATGGAGTGTGGGTCATGGGGGGCATGGTGTGCCAAGTTGGGTCTTTATTGGTCTTGGTTCTGGGCCACAGTGGTCTGTGGGGAATGATGGGTTTTGAAGTACTACAAATCCCATTTTCCATGGTGGTACTTCAAGTCCCATCATGCATGGTCGGGGCTCTGTGTGCCAAGGTAGGTTACTGTAAATTCAGGCCATACACAATGTCCCATGAGCTGAGGCCTAGTCAGGAACAGCAAGTTAATGAAGCCTTACTGTCAATTCAGGCCATACACAATGTCCAATGAGCTGAGGCCTAGTCGGGAGAATCAAGTTAATGAAGCCTTACTGTCAATTCAGAGCGTAAACAGCTTCCCAGTAAGTGAGGGCTAGTTAGGGAAATCAAGTTAATGAAGTCTTACTGTCAATTTAGAGCGTAAACAGCTTCCCAGTAAGTGAGGGCTAGTTAGGGAAATCAAGTTAATGAAGCCTTACTGTCAATTTTGGGCGGGGTCTGTGATTTTTTGGGGTGTAAATTTTCGGTTGGAAGTGATTTGGGTGTTTGTGTTGGGAATTGGCTCAGGCCTTTTCCATATTCTGTTTTGGCAGTTTATTATGGATCGGAATTTTCATGTTGGCTGGCCAGTGCAGCAGTTATGCAAATCCGCCCTTATTGGCAGCCAATCATGTTGTTCAGAATGTAGAGGCTGGGTGAGTCTTTGGCTGCCCCGGAGGATGCTGGTAAATGTAGTTTTATTTTTACTCATTGTTTTGGGGGCCTTTTAGGTTTTGGGGGGGAAGTTTCTTTGCTACAAACGTACCTTGCTTGAGGCCTATTTCTGTTGGCAAGTATTGTGTTTCTGCATTGTAAGGTTTCTTTGTTTGAGGTATACATCACATGACGTGAACCCATTTATATAATAGATAATCTAGATATGTTAAGTCAACGCTGCCAATACAGTGTTCCCTCACTTATTACGGGGGCTACGTTCCAGGACCTCCCGCCATAAGTGAAGAATTGCGATGTAGGGACTCTATTTTTACTTTAATATTTATACATTATTTTAGTAGTTATACACTATTTTAAGTCTTTATAAACTTAAGATGAAGTGAAGGAAAGGAAGGAAAAACCTTTCAAGGCTGGAGGAAGGGAGGGAGGACAGAGGAGGGAAAGCGTCTCGGAGAGCAATCGCGGCAAAAACCCGCGAAACTGTGAAAATACCGCAATATATATTTAAAATTACTGTATATACTCAAGTATAAGCCTAGTTTTTCAGCCCCTTTTTTAGTTTATACTGAGCCAAGGTTATTTATTATTTTATTTATTTATTTATTTATTTGGATTTATTCGCCACCACTCCCACTGGCTCGGGGCGGCTTACATACAGTCACAAGCACATCACAATTAAAACATCACATTAAAATCACTTCAAAAAACAAGGGGTACAATATAAAGTGGCGTATAACAGCAAAGGAGAGACCCCAAACCATTCAGGCCCCAAAAGCCTGCCGAAACAGTAAGGTCTTACAGGCTTTCCGAAACGAAAAGAGGCACTGAAGGGATCGGATCTCAAAGGGCAGCGCATTCCAGAGAACTGGCGCTATGATCGAAAACACCCTTCGCCGGGTTGCGGTCAAATGGAATGTCTTAGAGCTTGGGATAACCAGGAGGTTCTGGTCTTGGGAGCGACAATACGGGACAATATGGGATCAGGCAGTCCCTTAAGTACACTGGCCCCAGACCATTTAAGGCCTTGAAAGTAAAAACTAGCACTTTGAAGGTAAGGCGGCATTCCACAGGAAGCCAGTGCAGCTCGCGCAGGATCGGCGTGATGTGACAGCTCGCCGAGGCTCCAGCAAGGAGTCGAGCTGCAGCATTCTGCACCTGCTTAAGTTTCCGGATCACCGACAAAGGAAGGCCAATATAAAAAGTCTAACCTCGAGATGACCGTGGCTTGGACCACTGTGGCCAGGTCACGTTGGGACAGGTAGGGGGCCAGCTTCCTCGCTTGGCAAAGATGGAAAAACGCCACTCTGCTGACGGTGGAGACATGGGACTCCATTGACAGCAGAGGGTCTAAAGCAGGGGTGCTCACACTTTTTCAGCATGGGAGCTACTGATTAAAAAACCAAGTCCCAAAGATCACCTACCCAGAAATGTAAAACGTATAACTATTTTCTTATTTATTTATTTATATTTATTATTCATTTTTATGTACCGCTCCTTCCAGCAGGCTCGGGGCAGTTTACATAAAATGAAGTTATAAAACATCAACATTTCAATTCAATAACAACAATATAAAACAGAGCATAAAAATACATCCAGCCACCCCATTTCTCCCACACTGTCGTATTACCACACATATTATCAGCCAGAAAGTAAGAAGAGAGGCTTTCGAACTGCAAGGCCATTTAATACTCTGCAAGGTAAACAAAGGGGCGTGCAAAAATACATCCAACCACCCAATTTCTCCCACATTTCCATATTCTCCAACATGTATTTCTCAAGGAAAAAAGCAAGCAGAGAGGCTTTGGAGCTAAAAGGCCATTTTTAAACATTAAAAATAAACAAAGAGACATGCCACAGAACTATCAAGCACCCACCCCAAAGTAAAAAGACCGACCTTTGAGATGCGGTAAGGAAATGACCCCAAAGCGTCCTTCTTCTCCTCCTCCGTCGTTGCTCCTATTTCCACGCCGCCAGCATGCGTGCCACCTCCCAAGAGCTCACGGGAAGTCTGAGGGACAAAATGGGCGCTTCTGCGCATGCGTGCGGGGCCAGCCATGCATCGCGTCATCCAGGCCCGCCCCCTTTGGTCTCCTACGACTCTGAGTGGCTGGAGAAGGACGGAGGGAGGAGGAGGAATCCAAAAGAGGGGGCCCATTCTGCCTCTTGGACTCTGGAGCTGTTGGAGGCGGCGCGCGAGCAGGGAGGAGCAACGATGGAGGACTTATTTGCAGCGTGCAGGGGCGCGTGAAGAGGACCAACAGCAAAAAACCTGGTCAGGGACCTGAAGATCACCAGGATGAGGCCTGAAGATCACCCTGGTGATCCCGATCACCATTCTGAGCACCCCTGGTCTAAAGTAACCCCAAGGCTCTTTATGGATGACGACGGACATAATGTCACACCGTCCAGGATTGGAAGCTGAACATCCCCACCGCCCGGGCGACCGAGCCACAGGATCTCCGTCTTAGCCGGATTCACCTTCAACCTACTGGTTCGCAGCCATCCAGTAACAGCCTCAAGGCAACGATGGAAATTATCGGGTACGGATTCAGGTCAGCTCTCCATCTTCAGGATGAGCTGGGTGTCATCAGTATACTGATATTAATATTATTATTATTACATTTATTATTTTACTCTATTATTATTACATTTATTATTTTACTCTATTATTATTACATTTATTATTTTACTCTATTATTATTATTACATTTATTATTACACTCTCTTATTATTGGAAGGATACGTAAGGCCCCCTAGCCCCTTCCCTGCGGCCCCCTAAGCTTTTAAATGAAAAATAAAAATAAATAAATAAATTAAAAAATATTTTAAAAAATTACCCACTTCCGGGTTCCGGAGCAAGTATCGCGAGACTATGGAAGCCACACGGGATTTCGCTCTCAATGCGAGATCATGTCTGCGTTGAGAGCGAAATCCCGTGTGGCTTCTGTAGTCTCACGATGCTCCTGTTGCCGAAATCTTGGCTACTTAATCCCTGCGGCCCACGCAGACGCGATTTGGACCTTCTCGGCTGCTGCCTCGGTCGGTCGTCGCCTCTGCTCGTGGTCCGGCTACTCCTGGATCCTGCGCGTTTGGGAAGGTAGGCTAACCTTTATGTTATTATTATGTAATTGTGTATGGATGCCCCTTATGTATTCCCTCCCTGCATTTCCCTTAGTAAAAGATTATCTTTGATTGTATGGATGCCCCTTATGTATTCCCTCCCTGCATTTCCCCTTAGTAAAAGATTATATTTGATTGTATGGATGCCTCTTATGAATTGTAAGTAAATTGGAGCTGGGGGAGGGGCGGGGGCGGAGCCGGGGCAGGGCCGGAGACGGGGGCAGACCCTTCGGCCCCCCAGGTCATCAGTGACCAGAATTCAGGCCCCTGGGCTGGTAGAAGTTGGACAGCCCTGGTTTATACCATCCTTTTTGTATCATTGTACTAACCCAGACTCTATATTGCTAGCTAATACTCAAATCAATACATTTCCCCAGTTTTTGGTGGTAAAATTAGGTACACCGGCTTAAATTCGGGTTGGCTTATTCTCGAGTATATATGGTAATATATTTTTTAAACCGCAAAACAGCGAGTCCGTTAAAAGCGAACCGCGAAGTAGCGAGGGAACACTTTATGCAAAGCATAAAGTATCTGTGCACAGACCGGACTGGTCTACCCAAGTAAAGAAATCATGGACAAAACATTTAAAAAACGTATTTTTGGAAGAAGCACATTAATCTCTGCCAGCAAAAACACAGTGTTTTCTGGCACTTTAAAAGCAAAGGCGACACAAGCTTTGATGAACCATAGTTCACTTTATCAGATGTGTAATTTACTAACGTATATACATGCATCGCTGCAGGTAGATGGGCGGAGAAACTGTAAACAGTGAGGTCGGAGAGAAAGTACGGAATGTGAGCTGGATTCAGACTTAGTCATGCCTAGAGAACAGGCAAAATATGTGGGGGAAGAAGCAATTAATAACGTACAGAATTCCAACATAATATAATGACTTCTCAAAGCTTTGTTTTCTTGCTTTCTCTCTAATTATTCACAGGAGCAAGAGGCCAAGGAATCTGTTGATTTTCCCAATGCTCTATTGCAGGGCTGCCCAGGAAGTCGATCATGATCGACCAGTCGATCCCGGGACCAAAGGGGATCGATCCCAGCCGGATGGGGCGCTTCTCAGAGAGGGGCGGAGCCAGGCCGCACCAAGCCCCGCCCCCTCCCACGGCTTCAGCACTCCCAGCAGCTTCTCCAGGCTTGAGGATGGCAATGCCAAGCCAATGGTGACATAGCTAGCACAAGGCTGGCTTGGGAGCTCCAAAGCCAGAGGGGGTGGGGCTTGGCGCAGCCTGGCTCCGCCCCCCGCCCGCCCTCTGGCTTCCGCTCTACCAGCAGCTTCTCCAAGCTTGATGTCAATGCCAAGCTTGGCAATGGCAAGCAAATTTATTAGCTGTACCCGCCACATGTTGCTATGGCCAACCTTCCCTCCCTCTTTCTCTCCTTCCCTCCCTCTTTCCTTCCTTCTCTTTTTTCCTTTTCCTTCTTCTTTCCCTTTTTCTTTCTTCCTTCTCTACCTGTTTCTTTCCTCCCGTTCTTTGCTCTTTGGTTCCATTCTTCCTTCTCTCTTCCCTTCCTTCCTTCCTTCCTTCCTTCCTTCCTTCCTTCCTTCCTTCCTTCCTTCCTTCCTTATTGATGCATAAGAACACAGAGAGAGACTGACAGCTGTTGAGCAACACCATCGTGTGTGTCTTTCTGCCATTCCTGCCAGGATATCTATGTTGTGTTCATTGAAACAGGCCCAGGTTTCACACTGAGTGTATAAATACATTTTAAAACATATTAAATATATGTATTACTGAGTTAGAGTGTCATTTTGTGTCATTTTGGTTGGTGGTGTGCCCCAGGATTTTGCAAATGTAAAAAAGGTTGAAAAACACTGAACTAACAATTAGTACACTACAAACCCTTTATTTTCCCACCCAATGGAAATTATTTAAATCACCATTAAATTAATAAATTGACATTATAGAAATCTGAAACTGCAACACAGAATTGCTCAATCCGTACCTATTCAGCAGTGAGGGCCAATGAGAGTGAACGTATTAGAAGCAGAAGTCAAAGCTGTTAAGCGAAAGGGTTCAGTATTGCTTTTACACAGAGGAAAAAAGGAGAGAACTCACATACATACATGAATTGCTTTGACGATAGTGAGCCCCTGGGTATCGCCTGCCCATAGCGCCAGTCAGCACATTATCCCCTGTCGTCAGCTGTTTTCAAAGGGACTCGGCAGAATTGTTTTAACTGGAGGAAGAGAAGGAAGCAGCAGAAGAAAAAAGAAAAACAGAATACAAAGATTTAGTACAATGCCCATATTGTTTTCATTAAAATGCTAATGAGCCTCTCCATGGTTTTAGATGATGGGTTTATAAATTATTCATATTCACGCCAGCCACGGAGATGAACTGTTGGGCTATTGATACTGAGCAAATTTACTGCTTCTACTTGTCTTCCACTGATAAGCATACATTATTTCAAGGTAAACTAGCTCACCTGAGATTCACAATATCGAGACAGGCTATTTCTCTAACCCAGGGCTGTCCAACTGGGCGGCCCGGGGGCCGTATAAGGCCCCCCAGCCCCTTCCCTGCGGCCCCCTAAGCTTTTTAATAAAATAAATACATTAATTAAATAATAATATTTTTAAAAATTACCCACTTCCAGGTTCGGAGCAAGTATCACGAGACTACGGAAGCCACACGGATTCGCTCTCAACGCGAGATCACGCCTGCGTTGAGCGAAATCCCGTGTGGCTTCTGTAGTCTCACGATACTCCTGTTGCCGAAATCTCGGCTACTTAATCCCTGCGGCCCACGCAGATGGGATTTGGACCCTCTCGGCTGCTGCCTCAGTTGGTCGTCGCCTCTGCTCATGGTCCGGCTACTCCTGGATCCTGCGCGTTTGGGAAGGTAGGCTAACCTTTATGTTATTATTATGTAATTGTGTATGGATGCCCCTTATATATTCCCTCCCTGCATTTCCCCTTAGTAAAAGATTATATTTGATTGTATGGATGCCTCTTATGAATTGTAAGTAAATTGGAGCCGGGGAGGGGAGGGGCCGGAGCTGGGGGCAGACCCTTCAGTCCCCCAGGTCATCAGTGACCAGAATTCAGGCCCCTGGGCCGGTAGAAGTTGGACAGCCCTACTCTAAACAATGACCAAATCACTAGACTGCACCTCATCTTCTTCTCCTGACATTTCCCAAAAACTTTAAAATAGGCTATGGGTGTACTCAGAGGTTTCTCATAGCCAACAAAAAGGTGGCCCCAGACCATGCAAGGCCTTAGAGGTTAACACCAGCACTTTGAAGGCAATCCGGTACTCGATGGGAAGCCAGTGCAAACGCTGGAGGACTGGTGTGATGTGGCATGTTAGTGTCACCCCAGCCAGCAGTCGAGCCGCAGCGTTTTGCACCATCTTCAGTTTCCGGATTACCGACAAAGGAAGGCCAATGTAAAGGGCGTTACAGTAGTCCAGTCTCGAGATGACCGTGGCCTGGATTACCGCGGCTAGGTCGTCCGGTAGGGCGCCAGCCGCCTCGCCTGGCGCAGATGGAAGAACACTGCTCTGCTCACAGTGGAGATCTAAGCCTCCATCATCAGCAGAGGGTCCAGTTGGCTTTTAACCAGGCTTTTAACCAGTGGCGATGGACTAACTACCTCACCGTCCATTATTGGCAGCCGGAGCTCCCCCCCCCCCCCCGAGACGACCCAGCCACAGGACCACCGTCTTCGACGGGTTCACCTTCAACCTGCTCGCCCTGTAGCCACTCAGTCACGGCTTCCAGGCACTGATGGAAATAATCGGGTACAGAGTCCGGCCAGCCTTCCATCCTCAGCACCAGCTGGGTGTCATCAGTGTACTGATGACACTCCAGACCGAAACTACGCACCAGCTGGGCAAGTGGACGCATATAGATGTTAAATAATAGAAGAGAGAGGATAGCCCCTTGGGGGAATCCCACAATTAAGGGGGACCCTTTCCGAGACCATCCCTCCCCTCTCCACTCGTTGTCCCCGATCTTGGAGAAAGGAGGCCACCCATTTAGAACCCCAAAGGCAACCAATTGCTGCAGCCATTTTTTTCCATTCAGTGTCATGATAACACTGCATTGTGGTTCTTTCACCGGTAAAGAGCACACTCACTCTGCCATTTGCAAAGCATGAAAGCAAGCTGTTGGGTCAGTTTAGAAGGGAACAAAGCCGGGCTGGTAGCACAACTTGTTAATCAGCTACAATAAATCACTGCTGATCAAAATGTGGTAATTTCGAAGCCCAAGTTGGGGTTGAGCGCCCGACTGTTAATAGCTGTTTGTTTGTTTGTTTGTTTTTAAAAAGCTGTTAAAAAGAAATTGCCCAGCTCATGTCAACCTAAGCAGGTCGAAAACAGCTGTGAGCTGTGAGTAGAAAAATTAGGGAGCGCTTAAGGCGGAGAGGCTAATTTATGACACCATAAAAATGCCGGAGAAGCAAGGAGGAAATACTACAATCAAAAAGGCTCGATGTCATAGTAGACGAAGCGACAGCTCCCCCTGTGGCCGAATCGAGCAACTTCCAGCAGGATCCAAAGTGGAAGAACAGCTGAAATGGCCTCTGTCTGTCTGTATGTCAAAAAACCCAGAATTTGAATGTTTGCCGTGTATATGTGTATTGTCACCAGTGCGGATCACAATACACATATACACGGCAAACATTCAATGCTGGTTTTTTTTGACATACAAAAAGTCCCCTTCGGGGTGAGAAGGGCAAGATCCGAGTATAAATATTTTTTATATTATGCGTTTTTATATACCGCTCCTCCCTGCAGGCTCGGGGCGGTTTACATAAAACTATAAAACATACATAAAACCATTTAATTGCATAAAACACAAGGACATGGATAGAAATGATCAGGAGGTGCTTAGATTGAAAGCCTGCTTAAAGAGGAACGTCTTGCAGGCCTTCCGGAAAAGGGCCAACTCTGTAATAGCTCGAGCTCCATCTCGTAACGCGTTCCATAGAGTTGGCGCCACCACGGAGAAGGCTCTTTGTCTTCTTGTTGAAAGGCGGGAGGAACGGGCTGATGGAATCACCAGAAGGTTTTGTTCTTCTGATCGCAATGATCTCGGGGGAACGTATGGGGTGAGGCGGTCCCTCAGGTACACTGGCCCTAGACCATACAAGGCCTTAAAGGTCAAAACCAGCACCTTGAAGACAATCTGGTACTCTATTGGTAGCCAGTGCAATTGCTGTAAAATTGGTGTAATATGCTCTCTTGCCGATGCTCCCACCAGCAATCGAGCAGCAGCATTTTGCACCAGCTTAAGTTTCCACATTGTCAACAAGGGAAGGCCAATGTAAAGTGTGTTACAGTAGTCTAGCCTTGAGATGACCGTCGCCTAATCGCCTAGATCATTCCTGGATAGGTAAGGAGCCAGTCACCTAGCCTGTTGAAGATGGAAAAATGCAGACCTGCTAACCGTGGAGACCTGGGTCTCCATCGATAGCAGTGGGACCAATTGGACCCCCAGGCTGTTTACCAAAGATGACGGGCTTAACCGCTCACCGTCCAGGGTAGGCAACTGGCACTCACCAACACCAGGACGACCCAGCCATAGGATCTCCGTCTTCAATGGGTTCGCCTTCAACCAGCTGGTATGCAGCCATCGAGTCACAGCGCCAAGGCATTGATGGAAACAATCGGGTACGGTGTCCAGCCTGCCATCCATTCTCAGCACCAGCTGGGTATCATCAGCATACTGATGACACTCCAGACCAAAATCGCGGACCAGTCAGGCAAGTGGACGCATATAGATATTAAACAATAAAAAGGAGAGGATGGCTCCCTGGGGGACCTCGCAACTTAATGGGAGTCTCCCAGAGGCCACCCCCCCCCCCTTCCACACATTGTCCCCGGTCTTGAAGAAAGGAGGCTACCCATTTAAGGGCAGTCCTTCTAACTCCTGTCATGGCTAAACGGTGGGTCAATAATGCGTGATCTACCGTGTCAAAAGCTGCTGTAAGATCTAACAACACCAGCAGCGCTGACCCACCACGGTCATAAGAACATAAGAACATAAGAAGAGCCATGCTGAATCGGACCTCAGCCCATCTAGTCCAGCATTCTGTATCACACAGTGGCCCACCAGTTGTACACGGGGATCTCGAGCAGAAGGGAGGGCAAAACCCTGACCTGCTCCCGACCCCCCACAACCAGTACCCAGGGAAATCCTGCCTACCTCAACCAACTCCGAGGTGGCACTTGAATGTCCTTTTCAGTAACTACCGATACACTTGGTATCCATGAATCTGTCTAATCCTGCCTTGAAGTTGTTCAGGCTGACAGCTGTCACAACTTACTCTGGAAGTGAGTTCCATAACCCAATGACCCTCTGGGTGAAGAAATATTTCCCTTTATTAGTCCTAATTTTCCTACCTTGGAGCTTCAGGGAGTGCCCTCTAGTCCTAGTGTTTTGTGACAAAGAAAATAGTTTTTCTTTATTCACCTTTTCTATCCCATGCATGATTTTATACACTTCGATCAAGTCACCTCTTAAACGCCGTCTTTCAAGGCTGAAAAGACCAAGGCGTTGCAACCTGGTTTCATAAGGGAGCCGCTCCATCCCTTGGATCATTCTTGTTGCCCTTTTCTGTACCTTTTCCAGTTCCGTTATATCCTTCTTAAGGTGCGGAGACCAGAATTGTACACAGTACGCCAAATGTGGCCTTACCATCGATTTGTAGAGAGGCAATACAACATTTGCCGACCTATTTTCGATTCCCTTCCTGATCATGCCAAGCATAGAATTTGCTTTTTTCACTGCTGCAGCGCACTGGGTTGACATTTTCATTGAGCTGTCCACCAAGACCCCAAGATCCCTTTCCTGGTTTGTCTCGGAAAGCTTTGACCCCATCAATTTGTAGGTGTAGTTGGGGTTCTTTGCCCTGATGTGCATGACTTTACACTTGTTTAGGTTAAAATGCATTTGCCACTTCGTTGCCCATTCACTCAATTTCGAGTGAATGGGCAACGGTCCAACTGGCATCGAAGTTGGTTTGTAATGGAGACAAGCACGGTCTCCGTCCCATGGCCAATACGGAAGCCGGACCGGAAGGGATCAAGTTCAGCTGTGTCAACTAAGAACTGTTGCAGCTGATCCGCTACTGCCCTCTCAATCACCTTACCCAGGTACGGCAAGTTCGACACCGGGCAGTAAATACTGTAAATAATAAATAAAATAAACAAAGCCGACCAAATTCAGATGGGAGTTAAATGGTATGTCAATAAATCAGTGGTCCTTTGGATCATGGGCACCAAAGAAGACGCCTATTTTTACATTTTCTTTTTATGTCCCAAAGTACAGGTGCAAAGAACAGTTATTAGGCTTATTTATTTATTTAAACTTTTATATACCGATCTTCTCTACCTCTGCAGAGGGACTCAGACTGGTTAACAGCAAGGATTCAATGCCAAATTACAATTTAAAACATCATAACAACAATAAAATATTAAAATACAAGTAGAATAAATACATAAAAATACATATTTCTGTGTTAAACCCCATAAAGCAGGGATTTTCAACCAGTGTGCCGCGGAACACTAGTGTGCCGTGAGAGATCATCAGGTGTGCCGTGGGAAATTATTTTCGAATTTCATTCATATATAAACTATAAGGCGCATCTGTCCCTTTAAGAAATGGAACCATCGCACTCTCGCGTCACCTAAGAAGTGACGTGAGAGTGCTATGGTCGCGCCATCGTGGATTCGCTCAGACGCGGCTAAGTAAACAAAGTTAGAGTTAGTGCTGCAGCTGCGCGTCAAGTGACAATGGCAATTTGGGATCACAGCAAGACAAGCGCGTGACAGTGATGGAGAAGTTTTTGAGAAAGGAAAATGCAAATGCCGAACAGGGCCCTGGACAAAATTATGACACAGATGAAGGCCCTAATGTGAGTGGCGGACAACAGAAAAAAGAAAAGACGGTGAGCTCGAGGCAATACAGCGAGAGCTATCTTTCATTTGAATTCACTTTCACCGAGGATGCGACGGCACCGACTCTGCTGTGCTTGGTGTGTGGTGAGAAGCTGTCCAATAGCGCCATGGTGCCAAGCAAGCTTAAACGCCATCTCCAAACGAAACACCCTTCTGTTCATCGAAACAGGCCCAGGTTTCACACTGAGTGTATAAATACATTTAAAAACATATTAACTATATATATTATTGTGTTAGAGTGTCATTTTGTGTCATTTTGGTTGGTGGTGTGACCCAGGATTTTGTAAATGTAAAAAATGTGCTGCGGCTGAAAAAAGGTTGAAAAACACTGCCATAAAGGTTTGCTTTATGGAGTTTAACACAGAAATATATCACCACTTCTTTAAGCAGAGGAAAAGCAGGGATGCCATAAACCAGGGCTGTCCAACTTCTACTGGCCCAGGGGCCTGAATTCCGGTCACTGATGACCTGGGGGGCCTTGGTCTGCCCCCGACCCCGGCTCCGCCCCCTCCCCGCCCCTGCATGCATACAGTCAAATATAATCTTTTACTGAGATAAAATGCAGGGTGGGCATTCAAAAGGGGCATCCATACAGTCAAATATAATCATTTACTAACATTAAATGCAGGGTGGGCATTCAAAAGGGGCATCCATACAGTCAAATATAATCTTTTACTAACATTAAATGCAGGGTGGGCATTCAAAAGGGCAAACAGTCAAATATAATCTTTACTAACATTAAATGCAGGGTGGGATAAGATATTAAATTATTTTAATTTATTATTTTAATTTAATATTAAATATTTAATTCCATCCTCCCCACCCCTACTTTTAATTTAATATTAGATATATTTAATTCCATCCTCCCCTCTCCCCTTATTTTTATTTAATATTAAATATATTTAATTCCATCCTCCCTCCCCTTATTTTAATGTATCCCATCTCCCCTTATTTCATCTTTAAATATAGTTAATTTTATATTTAATACATGAGGGGAGATGGGGGGAGGGAATGAGGAGCCCCCTGAGGAGCCCCCTGCTTCGGCCTACCTTTTCCAAACGCGCAGGATCCAGGAGTACCCGAACTACGAGAGAGGTGACGACCGACTGAGTCGAAGAAGGTCCTAATCGCGTCTGTGGGCCTCAGCTATCCAGTAGTAGAGTAGCCAAAGAGTATCGCGAGAATACGCAATCCACACGGGAGTTCGCTGTCAACGCCGCCGTGATCTCGCGTTGTCAGCGAAATCCCGTGTGGATTGCGTATTCTCATGATACTTGCTCAACCCGGAAGTAGGTATTTTTTTAAAAAAATTATTATTTATTTTATTTCTCAATTTTTATTTTTTATTAAAAAGCTTAGGGGGCCGGAGGGAAGGGGCTGGGGGGGCCGTATACGGCCCACGAGCCGCCAGTTGGACAGCCCTGGTATAACACATGTCTTGATTTCGTTCATCATTATCATGACTCATAGGAACAGGTTACTTTTAATTGTTTTCGAAAAGGGGCTGCCAAACTCTGATTCTGGATTGAGAAATTCCCAAATAAAAAGGCATGAATTTATATACGTAGTGTTGTACAGATATTTCAAATTTTTCCTGGCCTTGCTCCAGTGCCATGCCTTGAAATATTTAGATAGCTTGGCATCAAGATATCTGAAGGACAGCCTACTTTCATAAGAAAAGTTTGGAGCAGCCGTAGGTTCCTGCAAAGACTGGGAGGGCACTGATAGGAGATAAGTATTCCTGGAGGACTCCTCTCCTGAGCAAAGTTTTCCAGAGATTGTATCTTAAAGATTAGGTTGATTCTCTTCACTGGTACTTTGCATTCTAATCTTTCTTCTTGTTGGGTTGTCTTTTAAGCTATTGTATGTTAACTAGTGGACTAAAAACCCCAAAGGCACCATTATCTGATCTTGGATCAGCTCTGGTTAGTGCTTGGAAGGGAGATGGCCAAGAAATACCATGTGCTGCCAGCTACATTTCAGAGGAAGGAACTGGCAAAACCAACTCCCAAGTATTCTTTGCCTAAGAAAACCCTATGAAATTCATGGGGTCACATCAACAGACTATTTGGAGGCATATGCACATGCACACCCCATCTATCTATCTATCTATATTCTATGCATATAATAAAAGTCAGTGTTTGCAGCGGTGCGGAGGACGGGAGGTGCGGAGGAATATGTGCCAGCATTTCGATGGTTGCCACTGTGGGATTATTTGCATAAAGGACTCTGATTGGCCAGCCTCAGAACTCCAACACTCTAAGGCATCAGACAGAGGTAATTGGTTGTCACTAAGACACTATTTGCATAAAGGACTCTGATTAGCCAGCAAAACAGAATGCAACTGAATGCTTGAGTTAGCCAAATGACAGTTTTTTTCCATTGGAAATAGAATGCTCATTTTCTGGGAGGTGCTGAGGTGCCAAGGAATATGTGACAGCGTTTCGATAGGTTGCCACTATGGCAGTGTTTCTCAACCTTCCTAATGCTGTGACCCCTTAATACAGTTCCTCATGTTGTGGTGACCCCTAACCATAACATTATTTTCATTGCTACTTCATAACTGTATTTGTGTGTGTGTGTGGGGGGGGGGCTGATTTTGTCATTTGGAAGTTGTAGTTGCTGGGATTTATAGTTCACCTACAATTCTGAACTCACCAACAATGGAATTGAAACAAACCTGGCACTCAAAATTCCCATGACCAACATCAAATACTGGAAGGGTTGGGCGGGCATTGACCTTGAGTTTGGGAGTTGTAGTTCACCTACATCCAGAGAGCTTTCTAGACTCAACAAGGATGGATCTGGACCACACTTGACACGAATCCTCAATATACCCAAATGTGAACACTGGTGGAGTTTGGGGAAAATAGATCTTGACATTTGGGAGTTGTAGTTGCTGGGATTCATAGTTCACCTACAATCAAAGAGCCCCTTGCACCCCACCAATGATAGAATTGGGTCAAACTTCCTATACAGAACCCTCATGCCTTGAAGGAACTAGCTGCGTGAGCCTCCATCCCACATCGCACACACTCTCCTCACCCACACATGCATTATGCTGCCATGCGCGTAAGCACGCCTGCTCTCTCCTCCCTGCTTGAGTCTCAGAAACAGCCCTCCCATTGGCTGGGAGGCCTGCCAATCACAGCAAAGGAGAGCTTTAGGTGGGAGAATTCGCAGTCTGTTTCCAAAAAGAAAGAGCAGGACAAGCAGAGAGATCTTCAACCTTCTCTGCCAAAGGGCTTCCTAAGATCAGCAGAAATATATGTTTTTGATGGCCTTTGGCGACCCCTCTGAAACCCTCTCGCGACCCCCCTGGGGGTCCCGACCCCCAGGTTGAGAAACACTGCACTATGGGATTATTTGCATAAAGGACTCTGATTGGCTAGCCTCAGAGCTTCAACATTCTACGGCTCCAGACAGAGGGGATTGGTTGCCACTAAAATGGTATTTGCCCCCGGGCCGCCAGTTGGGCAGCCCTGCCATAAACCAAGTCTTCTACTGAAGTTCTTAATACAATAAACAAGATCTCTTTCAGTCTGAAGTAGAGTAAAAGTCTCTGGAGAATTTGATGCAGCAAAATTGCTACACCCTGTCAACCTGCTGACTGGTATCTCTATGCTTGGCACACTTCCTCTGTCTTGTTCAAAAAGAAAAGAGAGCAAAGGCCAGCATGAACACCCATCTTCTCTTCCTACAGTCGCGGCCTCTCCTCCTTTTCAGCCCTACCCACTGGAATAGTCAGCCACACTTATATTTGATCGAGAGATCTTAAAATATTTCTCTTCAAGCACAACTGTGGGCCAAATCTGCAAGCAAAAGATGCCTGGTTCGAAGTCTTAACAGCCGTCCTCAAACAGGATCCTCCACACACTGAATTTTCTATAAAATATCTCAAATGATCTAATATGAAAGTCTTGCCTCTTCCCACACACCTACAGCAGAACAAAAGGCGCTTCTCATGGAACAACGTCATATCACGACACGACCACATTTTCAGCATTTCTTCCGCCCTCCTTCAAAGCTGGGGAAAAGAGTAAAAAGGATTGTATATTCCGGGGTACTAGATGACTTTTTAAGCCTGAAAATTTTTATTAAAAGTTGGGGGTCGTCTAGTACAGTCTTTCTCAACCAGTGTGCCGTGGCACACTAGTGTGCCGTGACGGACCTCCTGCTGTGCCGCGAGAAAAGCTCTCTGCCCCCCTTCCTCCCCCCTCCTGCCAAACTCCTGCTGCTTGGGGGAGGAGGAAGGGCCGGGCAGTGGTGAAGAAAAAGAAGAAGGGACCGGGGCGCCGCCTCCTTCGGCCATTTTCCCTGCCAGCCTCCAATCTGCCATGACTCCCGCCATGACTCTCGCCCCTCGCTCGCTGAAGCCACGTGGAGGAGCCCCACCCACTGAAGCCCGTCCACCGCTCATGCTCCTCCTCTGTAGGAGAGCTGAAGCTGGGGGGAGGGGGCGGGGCATGGCGCGGCCTGTAGGAGAGCTGAATCTGGGGGGAGGGGGCGGGGCTCTGCCCCCTCCCCTGGCTTCGGCACTCCCAGCAGCTGCTCCAGCCTTGAGGGGACAGTGCCAAGCCAGCATTGTGCTGGCTCTGGCACCGCTGGCTTGGCACTGCCCCCTCAAGGCTGGAGCAGCTGCTGGGAGAGGTGAAGCCGGGGGTAGGGGGCGGGGCATGGCACAGCCTGGCTCCGCCCCCTCCTCAGCTTTGGCACTCCCAGCAGCTGCTCCAACCTTGAGGGGACAGTGCCAAGCCAGCATTGTGCTGGCTCTGCCACCGCTGGCTTGGCACTGCCCCCCTCAAGTCTGGAGCAGCTGCTGGGAGAGCTGAAGCCGGGGGAGGGGCGGGGCATGGCACAGCCTGGCTCCGCCCCTCCCCAGCTTTGGCACTCCCAGCAGCTGCTCCAGCCTTGAGGGGACAGTGCCAAACCAGGATTGTGCTGGCTCGGGCACCGCTGGCTTGGCCCTGCCCCCTCAAGGCTGGAGCAGCTGCTGGGAGAGGTGAAGCCGGGGGGAGGGGGCAGGGCATGGCACAGCCTGGCTCCCCCCTCCCCAGCTTTGGCACTCCCAGCAGCTGCTCCCAGCAGGCCACCAACCCCCAGCCATTCTTTACTGTGTTAGAGTGTCATTTTGTGCCATTTTGGTTGGTGGTGTGCCCCCGGATTTTTTTAATGTTAAAAGTGTGCCGTGGCTCAAAAAAGGTTGGGAAACACTGGTCTAGTACGCCGGGTATAAAATTAAAATATATAATAATTATTAAAATAAAATAATAAAATCCAACTACCGTACCTTAGGAGGGAGGGAGGAAGAGGAGGGTGGAGGAAGGGCACAGGGAGGAGGAGCGGCAGGCTGTACTGCCAGGGAGACCGTCCGGGTGTGATGGCCTGCTGGGCTGTCCCCGCGGCCCCGCTCGCCTTGGGCCCAAGGAGGCACCTTCGGCTCCTTCTGCTCCTTTTCCTCCCTCCCTCTCTCTCAGTCCGCCTGGAGTTTCCACAGCAGAGGGTCCGAAAGGAGCGGCAGCCTCTCTAAGGCGAGGCCTCGTGTGCCAGCGGTCAAAGGAAAAGGCAAGCTGCAGCCTGGGCTGCGGCGTGCCTGGGATGGGCTTGCTGAGGCACTCTGAGAGCCGTAGGAGCCAGGAAACTATGACTCCCAGAGTGCCTCAGTGAACCCATCCCAGGCACACCGCAGCCCGGGGCCGCAACTCGCCTTTTCCGGGGCCACAGCTCGCCTTTTCCATTGACCACTGGCACACGAGGCCTTATATTTATTAGGTTATCTATTTATTAGTAGTTTTATAATTATTGGGAGAAGGGAAAGAAGATGGGGGGTGCCAAAATAATGCTCGCCTACCATTTAAAATTACCTAGGGCCGCCTCTGCTTGGACATAACATGAGAAGATACAACTCACTAAAACAATATAATGATGCTTCGAAAGGTGGAAGGCAATACGAAAAGAGGGAAGGTGAATTACAGATGGATAGACTCCACCAAGGAAGCCACATCCCTGAGTCTGCAAGATCAGAAGCAGTGCTGTTGATTATAGGGTGACTTGGCTGTCTCTCTTTCATATGGGCACCATACGTTGAAGTGGACTCGACAGCAGTTAACAACAACAACCCACACCCTACTTATGAGTTTCCCAAGAAATTTGGGAATACCGTGGAAACAGAACGCTTTGGTCTGATTTAGCAGGGCTACTTCCCAAGGTGTTGTTTCTGCCACATCCTACAATATACTAGCTGACCTGGCCACGCTTCGCTGTGGCGTTTTTCTTCCTTTCTGGGTTGTTTTCATTCCCTCTCCTTCCATCCTTTTTTTTTGTTTTGTTTTATCTGTCTCCTCCTGTTTGCCTGTTTTGTTTTTTTACTCCTTCCCTTCTTTTTTATTCCTGTCTTCTCCCCTTCCTTCTTCTTTCCTTGTACTTCTCCTTACTTTTGTCTTCTCCGTGTTCTCCTAGTTCAGTGCTGTCCAACTTCTGGTGGGTCCAGGGCTGGATAAGAGGTCACTGATGACCTGCGGGGCCGCTCGGCCCCGCCCCCAGGCCCCACCCCCAGGCCCCGCCCCCAGGCCAGGCCCCGCCCCTCCTAAAGCCACCGAAAAAGGAGGAGTAGGCGGCGCCAAGAGCAGCGCGTCACAGGCCTGGCGTGACGCTGCTCTTGGCACCGCCTACTCCTCCTTTCGCGCCCCCTTCCCTTCCTAGGCCGGGGAGCCGCTGAAAGGAGGAGTAGGCGGTGCCAAGAGCAGCGTCACGCCAGGCCTGTGACGCGCTGCTCTGGTGCCGCCTTCTGCCCGGCGGCCCCGCCCTAGGAAGGAGGGGGGGAAAAGGAGGAGTAGGCGGTGCCAAGGGGCAGCGCGTCACGCCAGGCCTGTGACGCGCTGCCGTTGGCGCCGCCTTCTGCCCTTTTTCGGCGCCCCCCTCCCTACCTAGGAAGGGAGGGGGGGCCGCCGAAAAGGAGGAGCTAGCTCTCTTCCTCCTCCCTGCCCCGCCTCCCCCTCCCCCCGGCCACCATTTTTAAAAAAAAAAATCGATTTTTTTAAATTTAAAAATGGCGGCTGAGGGCATAGGTGGGGCCGTGTCCAACAGGCTACGGGGCCGGATCCGGCCCCGGGGCCGCCAGTTGGACAGCCCTGTCCTAGTTGGTGCGGGTGTTGCTCCCCCCTCCGCCAGTTCCATGGCGCTGCTGAACCCGGCCGGGGGGGGGGGACTGGATAAGAGGGGGGGGAGTAGGCCGAGGAGGCGAGGGCGCGGGCCGGTGTCGGTAAAGGATGGGAGCCGGCGAAGAAGGGCGAGGTCGTGGCGGAGGAGGCGGCAATGGCGTCGGCCGGAAGATCCGGGTGCAGGAGCGGCTGGGAGGCGGTGGAGGAGGTGGGCCTGGCCATGGGACTACACTTCCCAGAAGGCTCCGCACGGCCACCTTTCTTCCAAGTGAGCGGCGCAGAGCCTTCTGGGAAGTGTAGTCCCATGGCCGTGGGCGCCCCCTCCGCCGTGTTGAGGTGGGCCTGGCCATGGGACTACACTTCTGAGAAGGCCCCGCGCGGCCACCTTACTTCCCAGTGAGCAGCGCAGAGCCTTCTGGTAAGTGTAGTTCCGTGGCCATGGTCGCCTCCTCCGCCGTGTTACAGCCATTCCTGGACCCGGGTGTTGCGGGCGGCGCCATTGCGGCCTCCTCTGCCGCATCCTCGGCCTCCTCTGCCGCCTTTTAGCCGGTCCCGCGCGGCCCGGGCGGGTTCAGGAGTGGCTTTGAAGTGGCGGAGGAGGGGGGGCACGGCGTCGGTGGCGCGGATCGGATCCGGGAGCGGCTGGGAGGCGGTTAGGTTCCGGGAGCGTGGTAATGTGTTGTTGTGTGGAGGCGGGGTGGGAGGGAGCGTTGGAGGAGGAGGAGGGGCGTGGTGTTCTCGGTGCCACCGTTGTGGCGAGGGGGTGTTTTGGGGGGTATTGCGTTGTGTTTCGGGGTGTTTTTGTGTGCCGTGTAGGTACCTTGGAGTATGGATTAGTGGCCCTGCGATTTGTGTGTGTGTGGGACATGTAGTTTTCGCGTCTATTTGTCCCGTTGCACGACCACTCTCTTTTTATATATATAGATATATATCTGAAACGCAACTATTTATTTATTTATTTCAGGATTTTACCCCGCTCTTCTCAACCCCCGAGGGGGGGACTCAGAGCGGCTTACAGTACGGCACAATTTGATGCCCACATAGTAACAATTGAAAACCCCAAAACTCTTCAGCAATTAAAATACATTAAAATACAATTACATTAACAACATATGCATTCATTCCAAGTTAAAACAATGTTCAGTCCATAACAACATTGGCCATAATCACCCACTTTCATTAAAAAACAATCTAAAATGCTGCCTTGTGCTGGTGTGCAAACGCCTGGTCCCACAGCCAGGATTTTACCTTTCTCCTGAATGCCAGGAGGGATGAGGTGGACCGTACATCAATAGGGAGCGCATTCCACAGGCGGGGAGCCACCAACGAGAAGGCCCTGTCCTTCGTCCCCACCAGCCGCATTTGAGAAGTCGGCGGGAGCGAGAGCAGGGCCTCCCCGGATGATCTTAGATTGCGAGGTGGGACGTAGCGGCTGATGCGTTCGGACAAGTAAGCTGGGCCAGAACCGTATAGAGCTTTAAAGGTCAAAACCAGCACTTTGAATTGAGCTCGGACTTGGACTCCCTGTATGTAGCTCCCGTTAGCAATCTGGCTGCCGCCCGCTGGACTAATTGCAATTTCCGAACTATCTTCAAAGGCAGCCCCACGTAGAGTGTGTTGCAGTAATCTATTCGGGATGTGACCAGAGCATGGACGACCATAGCCAGATCAGACTTCCCAAGGTACGGGCGCAACTGGCGCACGAGTCTTAACTGTGCAAAAGCTCCCCTGGCCACCGTTGAGACCTGGGGTTCCAGGCTCAACTATTTATTTATTAACTAGGAATAGAACTTCTCTATACCCAATAGAGAGCAATAGAAAGGCCGTCTTAACAAGTACACTGAAGTATGTAATAATCATTTGGAAAGAAACAGTATTTTCAAATGATAGTCATACGCTTGCGTAGTGGAAGCAACTGATTTTAAGTCTTTGTACTCAGACCTAAAATCAAGTAGAGTTTTATTAATTCATTCAATCAATTCAAACACTTCTTAAATAGGAAACTAGACACAGCTTTTATGACCTTTTTATGTTCCTCTGATTAGCTCGGACAACAAATAAATTGGAAAAATAAATTATACACTGAGTTGCCAATAAAATATTTACAATTAGCCTCTGAATAGAGTGCCAAGAAATAGCTCCGATTATACATTGGATCGGAAATCAGATAATTTCCAGTACTTTGTGCAGTTAAAAAAAAGTCCACAGTAAGCCAAATACAGCACAGAATGTGAAGGATGTTTATGTTTTTCCGGATGTACTATATAGTGAATTTAACAAAAGATACAGTAAAATGTACTTTACTTCTGTACTCGAAACTCAGGTAAAACCGACTAGAAAAACCAACATGCCCTGAATATTATTACGTTAACTTTACAGCTTTTCAGAGAACAACCTTCGAACACAGGCATTTTATCATTATCAGTTGCCAGCTGTGGTAAGATGTGATGTCTGGAATGTTGCTTACGGACCTGTCTGGACATTACCCCACCATTTCTCTAAGGGAAAGAAATCAAGAATACATTCATACCTTCTCATCTTGGAGGAAAAATGCAAACAACTGAACTGGTGTATGTGGTGCCTATTGCGCAGAGACTTTCTGGAATCTGGGAGCAACTCCAGGTCTCACACTGTAATGAAAATGTGATTGGTCCACTCTTACAAATACGAGACTTCTTTCCCTGAGGGTGGTATGGCATAGTTCAGGGGTGCCCACACTTTTTCAGAATGCGAGCTACTTATAATAAAACCAAGTCAGAAGAGATCTACCTACTAGGCATGAGAAAAATGAAATGGAAATTAAAAGGAGTCGTAAGTGATTCGTATGTAATGGGACTTTTGAGGTTTTACGGATCGCTGCCGCGAACCCGGAAGTAGACTTCCTTTTACGGTCCTTGAGGCCAACAATTTGCGTTAGGATCGTAAGAAATTCTTAATTATTAATTAATTAATTATTGTACTACATACTCACTTCTCCCTGTCTTCTCCCCCTCATTTCCTTCCCGCCTTCATTCAGCTTCTTCTTTTTCCCGCATTTCTTTGGGGAACTGGAAGTGACGCTGCTGCTAGGTAGGCAATGCATTCTGGAAAGTGTAGTCCTCCATGCTTTCCCCCCCCTTCTCTTCCCCGTTGCTCTGCTGCCATGCCCCATTGCAGGGGCCAGCTTCACACGCACGTGCGCGCGCTTCTCCTCCTCTCTCTCCCTGCGCTCTCTCAGATGCTTCTCTTCCCCGTTGCTCTGCCTTGCCCCATCGCAGGGGCCAACTGCAGCCCTCCAGGTACGTGTTTTGGACTTCAACTCCCACCATTCCTCACAGCCTCAGGCCTCTTCCTTTTCCTCTCAGCCTGGGCAAACTTGGGCCCTCGCTCCCTCAGGATCGGGGTGAGGCAGCGAGGAGCGAGGGGGGGCTCCTCCTCCTTTTTTTTTGCTGCTTCCAAGAATAGAATACCCCTTCCCTCCCTCCTTCCTATTTGGAGAGTCCCATCTAGAATTCAGTGTGGTTTATTCAAGTTTTGGCCTACAACTCCCAGAAATCCCAGCCAATTTACCAGCTCTTAGGATTTCTGGGAGTTGTAGGCCAAAACCATCTGGAATGCGCATGCTCTGGCATACGAATTACTAACGAATTTCGTTAGTACTTAAGTTACATTTTAGAAATTTTTGGAAATTTTTTTGTAAGTCTTTGATATACTAATCTAACCCCCCCATTTGATTTAAGAATCGCCATTTTTGGGTTCTAAACCATGCCTACTACCTACCTCCTCTAGGCTGGAGAAGGGAGGGGGCGGGGCTTGGCGCAGCCTGACTCTGCCCCCCTCTGGCTTCAGCTCTACCAGCAGCTTCTCCAGGCTTGAGGATGGCAGTGCCAAGCCAGCCTTGTGCTAGCTATGTCACCACTGGCTTGCCATTGCCATCCTCAAGCCTGGAGAAGCTGCTGGGAGATCCAAAGCCAGAGGGGAGGGGAGGGGGCAGGGCTTGTCACAGCCTGGCTCCGCCCTCTGTGGATTCCGCTCTACCAGCACCTTCTCCAGGCTTGACGATGGCAGTGCGAAGCCAGCTTTGTGCTAGCTATGCCACCACTGGCTTGGCACTGCCATCCTCAAGCCTGGAGAAGCTGCGGGTAGAGCGGAAGCCAGAGAGGGGGCGGAGCCAGGCCGTGCCAAGCCCCGCCCCCTCCTCTCTGGCTTTGGAGCCCCTAACAGCTTCGCCATGCTTGAGGATGGCAATGCCAAGCTAGCCTTGTGCTAGCTATGCCACTACTGGCTTGGCATTGCCATCCTCAAGCCTGGAGAAGCTGCTGATAGAACGGAAGTCAGAGGGGCAGAGCCAGGCCACGCCAAGCCCCGCCCCTCCCTCTGGCTTTGGAGCTCCCAGCAGCTTCTCCAGGCTTGAGGATGGCAATGCCAAGCCAGTGGTGACATAACTAGCACAAGGCTGGCTTGGCACTGCCATCCTCAGGCCTGGAGAAGCTGCTGGGAGTGCCCAAGCCGGGGAGGGGGTGGGGCTTTGCGCAGCCTGGCTCCTCCCCCCTCTGAGAAGTGCCCCATCCATCTGGGATCGACCTCCTTCGATCCCGGGATCGACTGGTCGATCGCGATCGACTTCCTGGGCAGCCCTGGCATAGTCACATGTGGTAAGGGAGAGTATTTATTGAAAGCAATTTTAGGGATCACTTTATTAGAAGAGTGCTATTAAGAGTCTGGCTAAAGTATAAAGATAGACTTTATGACAAGACATCACAATGGAAATCTCCCCAAGAAGCTTTCTTTAGAAGACAATGTTGTAGTTGAGCCTGAGGCTCTTGCTACTCCTGGTAGTAGAGAGTTGGGTGGGGCTGATTCTTCAGCGTCTAACAGTAGTATGGAGCTGAGTGGGGCTGATGCTAGTCATTCTATGCATCAGAGAGGAAGCAAAAGGCTTACTCTTGAACAAAGTGAGGAGGAGATCTCAGTGTAAAAGGATAAGGCAAATACTTACAGAGCCCACTGATGATGAGTCTTTTGAGGGCTTCCCTGGGGAGGATGGGAGCCAGAGTGAAGGGGATACTTCAGATGAAGAATCAGAGATGGATCGGGCCAGGGTGCGGGAGGTTCAGGCTGTTTGTGAGGAACCCACAAGCAGTGACACCTTTTTGGGGTTCTCTGATGACAATGAATGGCCCTCGGGCTATCCTGATGACTTCTGGGGAGAAATAAGTCTTGACAGGAGATGGAGGACATGGAGGGGTGGTCAAGAGTCTGCAGCTGCTGAGGCAACAACAGCTGAGATTGCTAATGACGGGGCGTTGTCAAGCTCGGGTGGGTCCAAGATGGAAGACTAATAAAATGTGGGCTTTTGGATGCTTCACTTTGCGGCTGGCAAGGTGTTGCATTTGGGACTTGTGACTCTGAATTGCTCTATCTTGTATCCTGATTCCTGTACAGAGTAACGTGAGTTGGGAAAACTGCTTTGCTTTTCAGGACTGGAACGCTGCTGCTCCAGCTGGGGTCTGTGGGAAGAGTTTGGGGGATTTCATTGTTGTGCTTTTATGTTTAGTCGCTGCTGCTACCTGTACCACGTTTGGCATGGTTTGAATTCCTTTGAACTACTGTGAGTGTCACAACGCAGGCCCTGACTCCACCCCGTAATCACACACACACACACAGACAATGTCAATTAACTATTTCTTAAGCACAAAATAAGAGCAGGTGAAAAAGGTAAAATGTCCAAAAAGTGAGGATCAAATAGTCCAAAGTAAAAAGCAATCAAGTTCAAAAATGAGTATCAAAAGCAAGGTCCATAAAAACAAAGCGAATCAAACAAGGCAACTTCGTCCGTGGTAAACAAGGTAATCCAAGGTTCAGAGAATCAACAGGGTTTCAAAGTAGTTCTTGGCCAAGGCAAGCTAAACTCTAGCTTCCAGGAAGGCAGCAACTGCTACGTCTCTCCAGTTCAGACGTGGCCACCAAACTGAGGAACTTTCCCACCAAGTCACTACTTAATTCCCTCCTTTGTGGGACCAGCGCCTTTCCAGGCCTCGTTTCCAATCTTTCCTTGTAGCTACAATACTCCCCCTTCGGTCGAATCTCCGCTCAGGAATGGCACCATCTGCGCCGTTATCTTCCTGGGAAACAGACTTGGCTTCCATGTCCTCCGCCGCATCTGGTGAAAACAACCTTTCTTGGGAACCGAAACCTCCCGGTCTCTCATATTCCGTATCAGATCCGAAATCAGGAGAACCTTCATCATCAGAGTAAACCTCCGGCCAGGTGTCTTCCCATTGCAGGCTGTCCGTTGGTGATGCGGATCCGCCATCCTCATCATCACCTTCATCTGGGTCCAAAGCAAACGGAACACCTGGGGCCAGGCCCTGCTCCCCCTGCTGGGGTGGGGGCTGATTGGCACCCAACCCCCCCCCCCGGGTCAGATGGGGGCTGAGTTGCTACAGTGAGTGCCTGCCTGCCTGCAAGAGTGGGGTATAGTATGGAGTGGGGTGGAAAGTGTGGTGTTTGCAGGGTTTACATTGTGTATTATTCCCCTGCATTAGCTCCTGTTATGGACCTTGGCTTGCCACCTCCCTCTGTTTGATCCGGATTCCTTGACTACGCTTGCTGCTCAACCCTTTTAGGATGGCCCACCAGTGACGACGACCCAGGACTTCCTTTGACTTCGCATTTGATCTTGCTCCGTTTGTGTTTTTATCTGTTTGTTGTTTACAAATACTGTTTGTTTTATGCCAGTTAATCTGCTTTTTGAGTTAATCTCCACTGACTTTCAAGTGCCTTTAGTTCTTTTTAGTGCTTTTTAAGCACAGTATTTGTGGACAATAAACTCTTTTTCACTCTTTCTTGGGTCTGGCTTTTTAAGAGGCGTCTGTTGTGACAGACAACATGGGGGGAATTCATGGATAAGATACGAATCTATGTTTTAAAAAATCTAGGAATGAATGTGTAAAGAGGCTATTCAAATGAACCGGCTGGACAGGGTGGACCCTCTTTTACTGATCCCACCGCTGCCACTAATTTGTAACGATAAGGTCACTACGTATCTGACCTAATGTAAAAGGGTGTTGTATAACTTTAATTTAAGGATCCCTTAAATATGAAGAGATTAGCCACCAGATTGTGAGGACTGTTGTTGTTATCTGTTATCTAGGAGGGTCTGTCACCAATTATTGTGGGACTTCAAACTGTGTAACAAGACAGGTTAAAAACACTTTCCTGTCTTGCTTTACTCTGAGGCTGGACTTTTAAAATACGGAACAGAGATTGTTGATGAAAAGAACAATAACAGTTTATTTATAGCTTGGCACAAAAGCGTGATGGATACGTTATAACTTCTTAGAGGCTCAACTCATCATGGTTACATTAGTATTGTAGAAGATACAAAGTATAAAATGTTTGACTGTTACTATTACTCAGTTAGATCAGTATGTAACTATCTCACACACAGACCTTCTTTCCTCCTATAGGCACCTTGCCTATCTCTAGCCCTCAGGCTCTATACAAACAGACTGGCTCGCAAGCTCAGCCTACTAGAACTGTCTCTCTACAGCTCCAAAACCAGACTGCCCTCAGAACCTGCTCTCTCCTAGAGCTGGGCTGACAGTTAAACTGTCAAAATTCAAACTTCCCCAGAATTCTATTCTTGGCTGTGGCAGAAAGCTGTTGACTCCTCCCACCTCTGCCTTACAGCCATGTTGCTATGACAACTCTTCCCCAAGGTGGGCCTTCACTGAAGAAGTGCACCTTCCCTAAACATCTAAACATCTCAATACATATTCAATCCTCAATCCTATAATAAAAAATAAACACTTCTGCACAGAATGGATCCTAAAATATCTAGCAGAATTAAAGGAATTAGGCACCTCTTTAAATTGGTTTCAATATACACAAATTAGGGACATATACAAAAAAAAAGTCAAATTACGAGGCTTCAAACATCAACAAAAAATTGGGACAAAATACTATTAAAACAATGTAAGAAAATTTCAGCTCTCTATCATAAATTACTTGAATGGCAAACAGAAGAAGAAGCAATAAAGAATTCCATGATAAAATGGGCTCCGAATCTGGGGCATAATATACCTCTAAATTTGTGGGAAAGATTTTGGAACGTACATCTGAGATATACTTATGCACAAGATCTCAAAGAAAGTAACAAAGATATTTCATAGATGGTACCTTACTCCTACAAAAATTTGCAAAATACAACAACAACTATAGCCAAAAATGTTGGAAATGTAAAAAAAGAGGTAGGAATTTTTTTCCATATGTGGTGGAATTGTAATAAAGTGAAAAAGTATTGGGGGAAAATACATAAGGAAATGCAAAAAGCGCTAAATTTGAACTTTGAACTGAAGCCAGATTACTTAATACTAGGTCTTCTCAATTTTAATAACATCTATATACGACCACTTGCTCAGCTGGTGAGTGGTTTTGGGCTTGAGTGCCATCAGTACGCTGACGACACGCAGCTCATTCTGAGGATGGAGGGCCAGCCGGACTCCGTACCCAATAATTTCCATCTGTGCCTTGAGACCGTTACTAGATGTAACGTTGAAGGTGAATCCGGCGAAGCAGGTTGAAGGTGAATCCGGCGAAGACGGAGATCCTTTGGCTGGGTCGTCCGGGCGATAGGGAAATCCAACTGCCGACCCTGGATGGCGAGGCATTACGCCCGTCATCATCAGTTAAAAGCCTGGGTGTCCACTTGGACCCTCTGCTGTCAATGAAGACCCAAATCTCCACTGTCAGCAGAATCGCGTTCTTCCATCTGCGACAGGCGAAGCGCCTGGCCCCCTATCTGTCCAGGAACGACCTAGCCAAGGTAATCCAAGCCACGGTCATCTCAAGACTTGACTACTGTAATGCTCTTTACATTGGCCTACCCTTGACCGTGATACGGAAACTTAAGCGCAGAATGCTGCAGCCTGGCTGCTTGCAGGGGAGCCCGTGACCTGCCGTATAACTCCAATTCTAAAAGATCTGCACTGGCTGCCAATTGAATACTGGATCACCTTCAAGGTGTTACTTCTTACTTTCAAGGCCTTATATGGTCTGGGGCCAGTGTACTTGCGGGATCGCCTGATTCCATATAACCCCCCGAGATCACTACGCTCAAAAGACCTGAATCTTCTAAACATCCCGAGCATAAAATCCTTTCATTTGACATCAACCAGGCGAAGTTTTACTGTGTTTTATTGTTTTACTGTGTCTCCATCTTATTCGTGTATTCACATATTATGCTGTGAGCCGCCCCGAGCCTCTGGGAGTGGCGGTATATAAACCCAATCTGTATACCTTTATAAAGCGGAATGTTTGTATGTATATATGTGTGCGGAGGGCGGGAGGGCGGATATGTGGCAGCCACTTTCACAGGCCACAGCGATCAGCACGGGTGATGGACCTGCACCAAACTTGGTACACATAACCCCCCTAACCCCCTTTACGTCCTGGTGCGGTTCGGGGGACATGACCCACGGATTATGGGATTTGTAGTACTTTCCAACACTTTGGTTCCCACAGACCACTGAGGTCACCAAAAAGGACCAATACAGACCACACTTGGCACACACAGCCCCCATGACCCACTCTACATCCTGCTGCAGTTTGGAGGAGGGCAGACCATGGATGATGGGACTTGAAGTACCTCTACTCACTTCCCAAGTCTGCTGCGACCCTTTTCCAACTACTGATCGAGACCAAACTTGGCACACATAACCCCCATGACTACCTTCACGTCCTGGTAAGGTTCGGGGTAGGACTGACAATGGATGATGGGATTTGTAGTACTTTCACACCTTTCTGTTCCCACAGACCACTGCGGCCCCCAACAAACACCGATAAAGACCACACTTGGCACACAAAGCCCCAGTGACCCACTCTACATCCTGCTGAAGTTTGGAGGAGGACAGACCATGGATGATGGGACTTGCAGTACCTTCCCTCACTTTCCAAGACTGCTGCAAACCTTATCCAATGACTGATCAACACCAAACCTGGCACACAGAGCCCTCATTACCCACTCTACATCCTGGTGCAGTTTTGTGTGAAACGGACCACGGATGATGGGACTTGAAGTACCTTCACTCCCTAAAAACAATACAACCCTCATCCATTCACCAACACAGACCAAACTTAGCACACAGAGCCCCCATGACCCAATCTACATCCTATTGCAATTTGGGGGAGGCTGGACCACAAATGATGGGACTTCCAGTACCTTCAGTACTTTCATGATACCACTGCAACTCCCAAGAATGATGGATCAAGACCAAACTTGGCACACAGAGCCCCCATGACCCACTCCACATCCTGCTGCACTTCTCAAATGACCCGGGCACCGCCGGGTCCCCAAGCTAGTAAATAAATAAATATAGATAAGAATGCAGAAAAATTGTTTGTTTATTGTATCACAGCTGCTAGATTGATTTTGGCAAGGAAATGGAAAGAAGAAGATACTCCGAAAGTAGAAGACTGGATAACAAAACTACTAGAAATAATGAAAATGGACTGCTTAACACAGACACTATGTTTTTTCTTTAATTATATTAATAATTCAATAAATATTATTTTTTAAAAACAAAGAAAAATTCATCTATCTATCTCTCTCTATCCGAAATCCAAAGACTGTTTCCACACACTGGGCCAAACATGCCTTTTTAAGCATGTACAGGCAAGAGGAGAGTCCCAACAACTCAGTAATTCCCTGGGCCTTTTATATCACTGCATCTATCCTTCAAAATTCTTGTCTGTCTCTTTGAAGCCATAAATCTTGGCATATATACACCATATATGTAGGCTGCACTTGTCCAGAGGCTCCACACAATGTACATACATCTATATTCTCCTGGAAACTGGGTCGACTTCTTGTTTGCATCCACACAAGTAAATCAAATTTAGCCTTTTTCTATTAAAATACACCTATTGATGTACTTGTCTACCTCTGCAATGTGATTTCTCCAGCATGTGAGCTGCTTGGTTTCTAATATTCCTGCTGTGTAGTGTTTTGTAAAGAATGCCTGCCAGTTTTACAATAATTAAATACTTAACACGACTTACTACTGCTCCATCAATTACCGCAATTAAAGGCAAAGCCTTCCTTTCATTAGGACGCTTGCATCAGAACAGCACCAAATCGTACAGCAGTTGAGGAATCACATGAATGAAGACAATCTTCACCACAAAAAACAAAAACAAAGAAACTCTGCACACCAAAAACAGAGAGTAAAATCTTATCTTATTTTCTCCTTTGCTTCATATTTTTGTTTGGTTTGGTTTGGTAAGAAAATGAGTCTATGCTTAATAATAATAATAATACAATTTATTTATATTCCCCCAATCGTTCACCGCCCCCATAAAGGGGTTCACCACCACCCAAATTCCCCTGAGCCTCCCACTGCCCCTTGGATCGCCTCACCGCCCACTAGGGGGCAGTACTGCCCACTTTGAGAATCAGTGGTTTAGAGCAGGGCTGTCCAACTTCTACCGGCCCAAGGGCCGGAATTCCGGCCACTGATCACCTGGGGGGCTTGCGGGGGCGCGCGGGGGGGGGTGGGGGCGCTCACGGGCATGCGCGGCAGGGCAGGAGCGGCGAGGCGCCCTCCGCAATGTCCCTGGCTGCTGCAGCGGCCGCCCGGGAGCTTACCTTCCTTTCTCTTCCTTCGAAAGGTAAGCTCCCGGGCGCGGCCGCTGCAGCAGCCAGGGACATCGTGGAGGGTGCCTCGCCGCTCCCCCAGCCTGCCTCCCGCCCTGCCGCGCATGCCCGGCGTCCTGCACAGCCCGCCCCTTTTCGGCGGGGTTGGGTGACGTCAGGCATGGCGCCACCAGCGAGGAGGAAGAGGTGGAGGCAGAGGCCCCGGCTTCCCTCCACCAGCTGATTTCTTGCAGGGGGTAGGCGGGCCGCGTCCAAGGGGCTGGCGGGCCGTGTGCGGGCCGCGGGCCGTCTGTTGGGCAGGTCCGGTTTGGAGCTTTATAGGTCAAAACCAGCACTTTGAATTGAGCTCGGAAGTGGACAGGCAGCCAGTGAAGCTGACACAACAAGGGGGTGGTATGCTCCCTGTATGTAGCTCCTATTAGTAGTCTGGCTGCTGCCTGTTGGACTAGTTGCAGTTTCCGAACGGTCTTCAAAGGCAGCCCCACGTAGAGTGCGTTGCAGTAATCTATTCGGGATGTGACCAGAGCGTGGACGACCGTAGCCAGATCAGACTTCCCAAGGTATTCTCATTTCAATGTCCTCCTCTTTTGCAGTTTTAAGCTTTTAGACTGGAATGATTCAAAGCACTGAAAAGTATATTGAAGGAGGTCCTGAATCATAAATGCAACTGTGTGCAAACCCTGATGCAATGATCCTGCATCTTGCATCAGTGGTTTCTCATGTTAATCTGGATGCAGCAGCAACAATTCAAGCAGCCAATTCCTTTCAAGACAGATGCTGCAGTAGCTGGAAGCGAGCCACCGTCTCTCACTGCAGCAGGAAACTTCCAAAGGCCGGAAGGAGGCATTTGTAAGAGTTGCCTGGCAGCTGCCAAAATCACTTGTCTTTTCTCTCCTTCCAGAGTTTGAAAAATGTAGTGTTTTTAAAAACAGAAAAACACAGCCAGATACAACACCTTCGTACCTTGATCTCAGAAGCAGGCCCGGATTACCCATAAGGCCACCCTAGGCCATGGCCTAGAGGCGCAAGCCAAGGGGGGTGCAGGGAATGGTGCCTACCGCCCTCTTTCCAGAAAATATTTTTATTATTTATTATTTATTTATATAAAACTATTTTATACTTTTATACTTTCCAGAAAATATTTAAAAAATTAATAGCAATTAAACAGAAAGATATATGTATTAATGCGGTAGTTCTCAACCTTTCTAATGCCATTACCCCTAAATAAGGTTCCTCATGTTGTGGTGACCCCCAACCATATTTTCGTTGCTACTTCATAAACAATTTTGCTACTCTTACGAATTCTAATCCAAATATCTAATAGGCAGGTCAAAGCGAAGGGGGCGGGGCCAAAGTAGAGGGCTGTGCTACCCCTCCTAAATGGCCAATCGTTCACCGCCCCCTTAAAGGGGTTCACCGCCCCCCGAAATTCCCCTGAGCCTCCGACTGCCCCCTTGGATCGCCTCACCGCCCACCAGGGGGCGGTACCGCCCACTTTGAGAATCAGTGTTTTAAACTATACACTTGAAGGCAAGTAGGAGTCAACTAACCCCTTCTTCACCTGACCTCACACCACTGGACTTCCACTTCTTTCTTTTTTCTTCTTCTTTTAATGTAATGTTTATTGAGCATAATACTTTTTTATACATAAAAAAGAAAGGGGGAGTTTGGAATAGGGAAGGGGGATCAAAGGAAGAAAGGGAAATTAATTTTAAAAAAATAAAAAAAAGACAAGAGAGACAGGTATTGGGGTATTTCTTGACTTCCAAATCTCCTTCTTTATGGGATAGGGATTATTATTATTATTATTATTATTATTATTATTAAACTTTATTTATACCCCACCACCGTCTCCCAGAAGGGACTCAGGGCGGCTTACCTGAGGCCAAGCCCAACAATACATAGTATTTGTCTGGCTTCCAAAGGTGAAATCCATAGTGAAGTCTTCGGGTATAGTACCGTACCTGGGCAAGGTAATTGAGAGGGCAGCAATGGAGCAGCTGCAGACATTCCTGGATGACGCATCTTGGCTAGACCCCTTCTAGTCCGGCTTCCGTTCCAGGCATGGGACGGAGACCGTCCTGGTCTCCATCATAGACCTACTCCGTTGCCAGTTGGACCGAGGCAGATCGGCGCTGCTCGTGTTATTGGACCTCACGGCAGCGTTTGATACCAAGTTTTGACACACCGCCTGGCGGTGGCGAGGGTGAGGGGGACAGCCCTCAATTGGCTGTCCTCCTTCCTCCAAAACCGCCTGCAGCGAGTGAAGTGGGGAGGGGTGGTCTCCGAGGGCACCTCCTTACATTGCGGTGTCCCTCAGGGGGCCATTCTCTCCCCGCTGTTATTTAACATCTACATGCGACCACTCGCCCAGCTGGTGCGGAGTTTCGGGCTGGAATGCTATCAGTACGCTGATGTCACCCAGCTCGTTCTGAGGGTGGACCCCGGGGCGGACTCCATACCCGATAATTTCCAACTCTGCCTAGAAGCCGTAACTGGATGGCTGCGAGCCAGTAAGTTGAAGGTGAACCCGGCGAAGACGGAGATCTTGTGGCTGGGCCGCCCGGGTTGGGGGGGGGGGGAATCCAGCTGCCGCCATTCGACGGCGTGGCACTATGCCCACAGCCCATTGTTAACAGCCTTGGGGTCCGGCTGGACTCTCAACTGTCTATGGAGGCGCAAATTGCTTGCGCCTGCAAGGCAGCTTTCTACCACCTGCAGCAAGCGAAGCGCCTGGCTCCCTATCTCTCCTGTTGCGACCTGCCCACGGTGATCCAAGCCACGGTCATCTCGAGGCTCGATTACTGTAATGCGCTGTACATTGGCCTACCTTTGTCGGCGATCCGGAAACTTAAACTGGTGCGGAACGCGGCAGCTCGTCTGCTGCTGGGAGCCTCCAGGTCATCCCACATAACTCCCATCCTGCGCGAGCTGCACTGGTTGCCAGTTGAATTCCGGGTCTCCTTCAAGGTGTTAGTCTTGACTTTCAAGGCCTTACATGGCTTGGGGCCAGTGTACTTGAGGGAGCGGCTTACCCCATACGTACCCAGAAGATCACTGCGTTCGGAGGGCCTCAATATGCTTGAAATTCCGGGACTGAAAACCTGCAGGCTGTCCAGCACACGGCAAAAGGCGTTCTCCGTGGCAGCCCCAGTGTTATGGAACTCGCTGCCAGCCGAGACACGAGCCTTGCGGGACCTGATGCCGTTCCGCAGGTCATGTAAGACCTGGCTATTCAAGCAGGCATTCAGCCTGACCACCATCTGAATGGCCTACTCCTTAGCTGTGCTGCTGCTATTTTTGACCCTACTGTTTTAACTATTGTATAACCGGCCATGATTGTCATGGTATTTTAAAGTGTTTAGTATGTTTTTAGCATGTTTTTAGTTGTAAATTGGTAAGGTTTTATCTTGATGTATTGTATACATGTTGGAAACCGCCCTGAGCCTCGGGGAGGGCGGGTTATTAAATTGAAATTAATAATAATAATAATAATATAGTCTAGTTTTTTATTTGTTCCAAATTTTCAATAGAGCCGATCTTATAAAACGGTTGTTGACGTTTTTCTCTTTTTTACTTTTTCCCACAATGAAGTTATTTTTGAAGCATAAGCATTTTTTTCAGATGATGAGTCTCTGATTTCCGAAGTCACAATGTGGCTTTTGGAGCAACCTGTTAACTTCTACAAGCGAGGTGTTTACAGTTGCCTAAAATGATGGGATACACCCTAGGTAGCACCCATATAGAGAAGGATTAATAACTATGCCAAGTTTCATTGCTCTCAGTCTACAGGAAGTGGGTCGGGGGAAATCTTAATGAACGCTCCTCGTAACCGTCAATTAACCATTTGTAAGCTGTTGATGAGAAGGGTATAAATACTCTAAAGCAGTGTTTCCCAACCAGTGTGCTGAGAGATCATCAGGTGTGCCGTGGGAAATTACAGTGTAGAGAGAGAGAGAGAGAGAGAGAGCCTAGCAGGAAACTCCAGGCAGCTGAAATGAGGCTTTCCTGGCCAAAGCAGCAATGCCAGCCAGCCTGGCTGCAGTCAGGGAGAGCCCTCGGCGTCCAAAACTTTCCTCCCTCCCTCCTCTCTCTCTCTCCTTTCCTTCCTTCCCTCCCTCTGCGCACCAAGGGCTACCTGGCCAGGCTGCGGCTCCTCCTGCTTCCTTGCTCCTGGGCGCTCTTCTGCCCTCCTCCCCTCTGGCAGCAAGGAGGAAGAGAGGGAGGAGGAGTCCGCGGGAGCTGCCCCTGTCCGACCCCGCTCCCGGAGGCTCGAGGCGAGGCTTCCTGCCTTCTAGCCCTTCCGTGCCAGGGAAGGGAGCAACCCCGCATCTCCTGGCCTCTCCTGGCTGGGCTCCGGGTTCGCTGCAGAGCAGAGAGACCGGGATGCGCAGCTCTACAGCCCAGCTTGGTTCCTTCCTGATCTGGCCCCAAGGTGACAGCAGGGAAGCGAAAGGGACATGGGGGGGGCACTCCTGAGGGGGCTGAACCCCTTCGGGAAGGAGAGCTGGGGGTTCAGAGCCACCCCGTGTGCTCAATTCCTATTTGTCCTGCTCAGCCGAGCCCGCGTGCGCTTCGGCCACTCAGCGCAGCCCTCCCCCGCGGGATGGTGACGGGCCTCCTGCGTGTGGGCTCCGGGGGCAGAGGGGGGTTGGCGGAAGCAGCGGCATCACGAGGGGGAGGGTGACAGTTAGTAAAATGACATAGTGTCATTTTGGTTGGTGGTGTGCCCCAAGATTTTGTAAATGTAAAAAATGTGCCGCGGCTCAAAAAAGGTTGAAAATTACTACTCTAAAGAAAGAGGGTCTAAAATTTTGGAATATTATATTTTGAGAAACCACTGCATCTAGAGCAGTAAGCAGCAATGCAGGATGTGAGAACAAATTTTCCTTCCTTGGACCATTTGGGGGCTGCGTGGACTGCAAAAATGCCCAAAACAAAATAGCCCCTTCCACACAGCTTAATAAAATCCCACATTTTCTGCTACGAACTGGAACATACGGCAGTGTGGACTCAGATAGCCCTGTGCAAAGGATATATTGTGGGATTTTCTGCCTTGATATTCTGGGTTATACGGCTGTGTGGAAGGGCCCTCAGAAACTACTTGCAATCCTAGGACTACACTTTTCCCAGTGGCGGATTAACTCACTCGGCGGAGTAGCCGCCCGCCAAGAGCACCAGATCCGCAGGGGCGCAGCGCCGCTGGCTGGAAACTCCGCCTACACATCTGCTGTGTTTCCAGCAGGCGTGGAGGCGGAGTTACCAGCCTCCACACCGGCTGGTAACTCCGCCTCCGTGCCTGCTCCAGCTTTGGTTTGGGGGGGGACACCAAAATAATTTTCACCTACCATTTAAAATGACCTTGGGCCACCTCTGACTTTGCTGAAAACTGATTTAAAGACTGGAATAACGAGAAGATGGAAAATATAAGTAGATGAACTCTTCCAAATCCTGGTTAGCAGGAATCATAGTTTGTCATCAAATCTGAATTGAAGCAACAGCTAAACTAAGAACTTGGGATTTCTCAGAGCAAGAAAAACTAAACTACATATTCCCTCCTTGAGTCATCAGCATACACACATGATTTGGGTATCGCCATCCTGGCTTGTTAAACAGCAGCTTTAAATTGTAAACACAGTTTATTAGAGCAATGCTGTTCATCTGCATCACAGTGACATTTTTTTAATTAAAAAAATATGTAAAACACTGTATTAAGTAACTTCCGGAAGGCTTGTAAGACCTTTCTGTTTGTACAGGCATTAACATAAGAACATAAGAAGAGCCATGCTGAATCGGGCCTCAGCCCATCTAGTCCAGCATTCTGTGTCACACAGTGGCCCACTAGTTGTACACGGGGATCTCTAGCAGAAAGGAGGGCAAAACCCTCACCTGCTCCCGACCCCCACAACCAGTACCGGGAAAATCCTGCCTGCCTCCATCAACACAGAGGTGGCACTTGGATGTCCATTTCAGTAACTACTGATTCCCTTGGTATCCATGAATCTGTCTAATCCTGCCTTGAAACTGTCCAGGCTGACCGCTGTCACAACCTCCTCTGGAAGTGAGTTCCATAACCCAATGACCCTCTGGGTGAAGAAATATTTCCCTTTATTAGTCCTAATTTTCCTACCTTGGAGCTTCAGGGAGTGCCCCTAGTCCTAGTGTTGTGTGACAGAGAAAAATATTTTTCTTTATTCACCTTTTCTATCCCATGCATGATTTTATACACTTCGATCAAGTCACCTCTTAAACGCCGTCTTTCAAGGCTGAAAAGACCAAGGCGTTGCAACCTGATTTCATAAGGGAGCTGCTCCATCCCTTGGATCATTTTTGTTGCCCTTCTTTGTACCTTTTCCAGTTCCGTTATATCCTTCTTGAGGTGCGGTGACCAGAATTGTACACAGTACTCAGATGTGGCCTCACCATAGATTTGTAGAGAGGCAATACAACATTTGCCGACCTATTTTCGATTCCCTTCCTGATCATGCCAAGCATAGAATTTGCTTTTTCACTGCTGCAGCGCACTGGGTTGACATCTTCATTGAGCTGTCCACCAAAACCCCAAGATCCCTTTCCTGGTTTGTCTCAAGCTTTGACCCCATCAATTGGTAGGTGTAGTTGGGGTTCTTTGCCCCGATGTGCATGACTTTACACTTGTTTAGGTTAAAATGCATTTGCCACTTTGTTGCCCATTCACTCAATTTCGAGAGATCTTTCTGGAGCTCTTTACAATCAGTTTCATTTTTAACTACCCTGAACAATTTAGTGTCGTCTGCAAACTTTGCTACCTCACAATTTACTTCTACATCCAGATCATTTATGAATAAATTAAAAGTAACGGACCCAAAACTGAACCTTGGGGTACGCCACTTCTCACCTCTTTCCACCCAGAGAAGTGTCCATTTATTACCACCCTTTGTTTCCTACAGTTTAGCCAGGTTCCAATCCAGGACAAGACCTGTCCCCTGATTCCATGGCTGAAGAGCTTATTTAGGAGCCTTTGGTGAGGGACTTTGTCAAAAGCCTTTTGAAAGTCAAGGGTCCCCTTTATCTATGTGTTTATTTACACCCTCAAATAATTCTATCAAGTTAGTAAGACATGATTTGCCTTTGCAGAAACCATGTTGATTTTCCTTCAGCAATGCCTGTTTTACTGGCATTTGGTCAGTAATAACTCTAGGCCTTCTACCACATAGCCGTAGGCCACAGGAGTAATTTTGGTGTGCGCGTGTTACTGTATAGCAGGCCTGTCCAACAGGCGGCTCGCGGGCCGTACACGGCCCCCCAACTCTCCAGCAATTTTAAAAAATTCCCAAAAAAATTCAAAAAAAATTCAAAAAAAGTGTGCATGTGTGCAGAGTGCGCATGCGCGCCCCCGGAGTGATGCTGTAGGAGGGACGGCGGAGCAAAGGGGGGCTCCCCTTTGCTCCTCCCTCCCTTTTACAGCATCACTCCGGGCAACAGAAACGGCGAAATCGCCGTTCCCCTTGCCCAGTTTGACGCAGTAGAAGAGAGGGAGGAGCAAAGGGGAGCCCCTCTTTGCTCCTCCTTTCCTTCTCTACAACGTCAAACCGGGCAAGAGGGACACCGAAATCGCCATTCCTCTTGCCCGGTTTGACGCTGTAGAAGGGAGGGAGGAGCAAAGGGGAGCCCCTCTTTGCGCCGCCCTCCCTCCTACAGCGTCACTCCGGGCGGCAGAAGGGGCAAAATCGCCCCCCGCAATCGACCCCACCCCCCGCCATTGGCCCCGCCCCCCGCTTCGGCCTGCCCTTGGGCCCGTAGAAGTTGGACAGCACTGCTGTATAGTTATAGTTTTAATTATGGATTTTAATCTTGTTATTTTATTGTGTTTTTATGGTGTTTTTAGCATATGTAAGTCGCCCCATGCCTGACGGGAGTGGCGACTAATAAGCCTAAATAAATAAATAAATAAATAAATAATACTTACTATCCCCAGTCTTTGGTGAAGGTTTTGGTTGAAGGCCCCGTTTTTAAAGCCCTTCATAGAGGCATCAGGAACACAGATGGATCAAGATGATATCCTGCCGTAATTAATCTGGAAGCACTGTTTAAAAAAAAAAAGGAAAAGAAGTAAAAAAAAAAGTTTCAAGTCGTCATTCTGACTTCATGATTTCACTACTCTTTAATTTCCTTCATTTTGTCTTTCCCTTGAAAGATTGCAGGATCTTGTTCTTCCTCATCTGTTTGTGCTTAGGACTCCACACAGTCTATGGGAGTGTGCCTCAAAGCAGGCAGTGTGATGACCATCAAAAACTATTATGGGCATTTGAAAGGCCATCCTTAAATACTAGGCCTCGGCAATCATGGTTCTAAATGATTCTAAAGTACTTACAAAACTAAAGTTCTGGTGGTGAACACTAGGTGGCGTTGGTGCTTTGCTTCTACAAAGTTCTGGTGGTGACAAAACTCTTAACAAAACTTTCAAAATTTCATTATAAATGGTAGTTCCTAATTGGTTCTGTCTTAAAAATCGCCAATAATGAAATAATAAATTTTTTTAAGTTTTGCTAGAGTTCTGACATGTTCACCACCAGAACTTTAGCAACACTGTAGAAGCAAAGCACCACCGCCACCTAGTGTTCACCACCAGAACTTTAGCAACACTGTAGAAGCAAAGCACCAGCGCCACCTAGTGTTCACCACCAGAACTTTAGCAACACTGTAGAAGCAAAGCACCAGCGCCACCTAGTGTTCACCACCAGAACGTGAGCAACACTGTAGAAGCAAAGCACCAGCGCCACCTAGTGTTCACCACCAGAACTTTAGCAACACTGTAGAAGCAAAGCATCAGCGCCACCTAGTGTTCACCACCAGAACTTTAGCAACACTGTAGAAGCAAAGCACCAGCGCCACCTAGTGTTCACCACCAGAACTTTAGCAACACTGTAGAAGCAAAGCACCAGCGCCACCTAGTGTTCACCACCAGAACTTTAGCAACACTGTAGAAGCAAAGCACCATCGCCACCTAGTGTTCACCACCAGAACTTTAGCAACACTGTAGAAGCAAAGCACCAGCACCACCTAGTGTTCACCACCAGAACTTTAGCAACACTGTAGAAGCAAAGCACCAGCGCCACCTAGTGTTCACCACCAGAACTTTAGCAACACTGTAGAAGCAAAGCACCAGCGCCACCTAGTGTTCACCACCAGAACTTTAGCAACACTGTAGAAGCAAAGCACCAGCGCCACCTAGTGTTCACCACCAGAACTTTAGCAACACTGTAGAAGCAAAGCACCAGCGCCACCTAGTGTTCACCACCAGAACTTTAGCAACACTGTCGAAGCAAAGCACCAGCGCCACCTAGTGTTCACCACCAGAACTTTAGCAACACTGTCGAAGCAAAGCACCAGCGCCACCTAGTGTTCACCACCAGAACTTTAGCAACACTGTAGAAGCAAAGCACCAGCGCCACCTAGTGTTCACCACCAGAACTTTAGCAACACTGTAGAAGCAAAGCACCAGCGCCACCTAGTGTTCACCACCGGAACTTTAGCAACACTGTAGAAGCAAAGCACCAGCGCCACCTAGTGTTCACCACCAGAACTTTAGCAACACTGTCGAAGCAAAGCACCAGTGCCACCTAGTGTTCACCACCAGAACTTTAGCAACACTGTAGAAGCAAAGCACCAGCACCACCTAATGTTCACCACCAGAACTTTAGCAACACTGTAGAAGCAAAGCACCAGTGCCACCTAGTGTTCACCACCAGAACTTTAGCAACACTGTAGAAGCAAAGCACCAGCGCCACCTAGTGTTCACCACCAGAACTTTAGCAACACTGTAGAAGCAAAGCACCAGCACCACCTAGTGTTCACCACCAGAACTTTAGTTTTGTAAGTACTTTAGAATCATTTAGAACCATGATTGCCCAAGCCTATTAAATACAATTTCAAAGCAAAGAGCAATATCAAACATCTAAGTATGCAAAACAACTCTGCTAGATGGAGCCAGCCTAACTTCGAAAGCACAGAGATCCAGAATTGTAGTTGCCACATTGACAAAGAGACCGAACAAAACCCTTGAGCTGTACCTAAGTCAAATCCTGGTAACAGTTCATTTTCGATTTTGGACACAACATTGTGCTTCCTGGTTTCCTCAATGGTAAGCGATTTTCCTGCTTCTTGGCAGGGGGTTGGACTGGATGGCCCACGAGATCTCTTCCAACTCTATGAGTCTATGGTTCTATGATTCTATAAGCAAGTAATCATGATTCCAGTCTGCTGCCCTAGAAAAGATACACGCCTTCATGACACATGCAAAGATACATGCCTCCTGTGGAAGTTGGATACTACGGAAACAACTAGCATGAACCCCACATATGCCATGCTCCCCACAGCAGAATTGGTTAGTCAACTGCGTGTTAGTTTGGTGAAATAAAGCAGTGATTATAATTATCTTGTGATGGAGCAGGGAATGATGTGAGTTGTGCACAGCGCAAGTTGTGCGTGGCTGGACTTAGTATGTTCCGGCTGACTGGAAAAACGCAGCTGTTTTCCCCAAACAGGCAGTGATGTAGACAAGATAAGCACCGGGAATGTGGTGCAGCTGGCTGGGAGTCAGCTGCATAAGATCTCTACTGACCAGAAGGTCATGAGTTCGAGGCCTGCCCGGGTCAGGGTGAACTCTCAACCAATTTGTAGCTCATTGTCTGTCTATATATGTTGTATGTCTATGGCAATGTTTCCCAACCAGTGTGCCGTGGCACACTAGTGTGCCGTGAGAGATCATCCCGTGTGCCGTGGGAAATTGGAACCTCCAATACCCTTTCTTCCCCTCCTGCCGAACACTTTTTCTTCTCCCTTCTTCCCAGCCTCGCTCTGCTTGCTTTGCTCTGGGGCGAGTCTACGCAGTAGCGCCCGCACGGATCAGGTCTTCTTCCCTCCCCACTCCCCTCCTGAACACGCTCACGCTGCCCCCTCGGATCAAAATGTGTAGAAGAAAAAGTAAGTGTTCGGCAGGAGGGGGAAGAAAGGGCGCGAAGGGGGAGGGGAAGGAAGAGATCTCTGTCGAAAGCTGGCATGGGCAAACTTGGACCTTCCAGGTGTTTTGGACTCCAACTCCCACCGTTCCTAGCAGCCTCAGGCCCTTTTCCTCCCCCAGCCACTTAAGCAGGAAAGGGCCTCAAGGCTGTTAGGAATGGTGGGAGTTGAAGTCCAAAGCACCCAGAGGGCTGAAGCCCCCATGACCCACTCTACATCCCGGTGCTGTTTGGAGGGGGATGGACCATGGCCAATGGGACTTGCAGTACCTTCACTAAGTTCCTGAGACCACTGCAAGCCACATAAACATCTAATAGGAACCAACCTTGGCACACACACAATGCCTTCCTCAAATAACCCGGGCACCGCCGGGTCCCCAAGCTACCGTGTTTCCCCGAAAGTAAGACAGCGTCTTACTTTCTTTTGACCCCCAAAATCCCCACTACGGCTTACTTTCGGGGTACGTCTTATATTGGGCGACGGTACCCCGAAAGTAAGACGAAAGTAAGACTTACCGCGGGCGGCATGGCGTGGCTTCCTGGCTGGGCGACGAGAGGCTCCCAGAGGGGCTCAAAAGGGGCCCGGAATCCTCCTCCTCTTCTTCCTCTTCCTTCCAGCGGCGCCTTCCATCCTCATCCTCCTCTTCCTTCCAGCGGCGTCTTTCCCTCTCGCGGTTCCGCCCCCTCCCTTCAGTGAAGGGGGGAGGGCGGAGCCGCTGCCGGGCGAGAGGGAAGCGCCGGCGGAGTCCCGCCGGCAGGGCGACTCAGGCGTCTTTCCCCGCCGCCGCCCGCCGCCCACGCTCCAAACACGAGCGGGGCGAGGCGGCGGCTAAAAGCGCCTGAGTTGCCCTGGGGCGGGACTTCCGGCGCCTTCTTCCTCTCGCTGGCGGCGGCTCCACCCCTCCTCCCTTCAGTGAAGGGAGGGGGCAGAACCGGCGAGAGGGAGAAGGCGCCGGCGAGTCCCGCCCCAGGGCGACTCAGGCGCTGCCGCCGCGCCCGCTCGTGTTTGGAGCGTGGGCGAGGGCGGGCGGCGGGAAAGACGCTGAGTCGCCCTGCGGGCAGGACTTCCGCCAGCGCTTTCTTCCCTCTTGCCGGCGGCGGCTCCGCCCCTCCTCCCTTCACTGAAGGGAAGGGGGCGGAACTGCTGGGCGAGGAGGAGGAAAAGGCGCCGCTGGAAGAAAGAGGAGGAAGAGGAGGAGGATTCTGGGCCCCTTTTGAGCCCCTCTGGGAGCCTCTCGTCGCCCAGCCAGGAAGCCACGCCATGCCGCCCGCAGTACATCTTACTTTCGGGGTAGGGCTTATATAAGCCGACCCCTCTGACACCCCCGATACGTCTTACAATCGGGGGTGTCATACTTTCGGGGAAACACGGTACTTATAAAGACAAGGTTAAATATTTATTCCATGCATCCACAGTATGGTCATGGGAATATACAGTATATAGTTACTGGTTTTCTTCAGCTTCCATGGCATGTAGCCTCCATATGTCTACCAGTGTATAATTTATGCCATCCAATGTGGTTGGATATGATCAAAATATGCAAATGAGAATTCAAAGTCAGGTGAGGTCAGATTCCTAAAATAATACAGGATAATATAGGCTTAGCTCAATTAAAAATCAAAGATGCACTCAAGCTCAAGCCTGTTGGAAAATCGGAGAGAATCCGAAGGCTGAACAATCCTTTGCTAGATGCAGGCTTAGCAACACTTAACACCTCGGCAAGATGAAACCAGATCCATCTTATATTCCTTTAAATCACCTGGATTAGTCTCTTGTTGGCTGCTTATACGACAACAGACTGAAAGTGGCTTACCACATTTTGACAAATTAGCTACATATTACAGAGGTAGCTATTAAAATACACACTACATTCCTGGAGAGTGAAGGTTTAATCTTCCGTCACTCCTGTGCTGGGAAATGGGTTTTGCTCAACTGCCCGTACCTTGGCCACGGTAGTCTATGCTCTGTTACATCCCAAATAGATTACTGCAACACACTCTACGTGGGGCTGCCCTTGAAGACGGCTCGGAAACTTCAACTAGGATAGCGGTCGGCAGCCAGATTACTAACTGGGGCGGCATGCAGGGAGCATACCACCCCCTGTTATGTCACCTCCACTAGCTGCCAGTCTATCTCCGAGCCCAATTCAAAGTGCTGGTTTTGACCTATAAAGCTCTAAACCAGTGTTTCCCAACCTTTTTTGAGCCACGGCACACTTTTAACATTAAAAAAATCCGGGGGCACACCACCAACCAAAATGACACAAAATGACACTCTAACACAGTAAAGAACGGTTGGGGGTTGGTGGCCTGCTGGGAGCAGCTGCTGGGAGTGCCGAAGCCAGAGAGGGGGCGGAGTTGGCTGCGCCATGCCCCGCCCCCTCCCCCGGCTTCACCACTCCAAGCAGCTGCTCCAGCCTTGAGGGTGCAGTGCCAAGCCAGCGTGCCAGAGCCAGCACAATGCTGGCTTGGCACTGTCCCCTCAAGGCTGGAGCAGCTGCTGGGAGAGCCCTGCCCCCTCCACCCAGCTTCAGCTCTCCTACAGGCCGCGCCATGCCCCGCCCCCTCCCCCCAGCTTCAGCTCTCCTACAGAGGAGGAGCATGAGCGGTGGACGGGCTTCAGTGGTTGGGGCTCCTCCACGCGGCTTCAGCAAGCGAGGGGCGAGAGTCATGGTGTGAGTCATGGCGGATTGGAGGCTGGCTGGGGAAACGGCCGAAGGAGGCGGCACCCCGGTCCCTTCTTTTTCTTCGCTACTGCCCGGCCCTTCCTCCTCCCCCAAGCAGCAGGAGTTCGGCAGGAGGGGGGGAGGAAGGGGGGCAGAGAGCTTTTCTCGCGGCACAGCAGGAGGTCTGTCACGGCACACTAGTGAAAGACTGCTCTAAACCAGTGATTATTTGGCCTACCGCCCCCTTTCCAGAAAAAAAATTTACTCACTGCCCCCCTAGACATAATTTTTTAAAAATGTGATAGAAATTAAACAGAAAGATATATGTATTGATGCAGTGGTTCTCAACGTTTCTAATGCCATGACCCCTAAATGAGGTTCCTCATGTTGTGGTGACCCCCAACCATATTTTCGTTGCTACTTCATAAATAATTTTGCTCCTCTTACGAATTCAATATATGCAAATATCTAATATACAGGATGTATTTCCATTGTTACAAATTGAACATAATTAAAGCATAGTGATTAATCACAAAAACAGTATGTTTGGGGGAGTATGGACAACGGATGATGGGATTTGCAGTGCCTTCAATCGATTCAGCTCTGACTTCCACAGACCACTGAGACCCCCATAAATTACAGAACTGGACCAAACTTGGCTCAGAGAACCCACATGGCCAACAGAAAATACTGGAGGGGTTTGGAATGAATTGACTGATTTAGGGGACGTGTAGTTCACCTACATTTGGAGAGCACTATGAACTCAAACAACTATGGATTTTGATGAAACTTGGCACAAATACTCAATACGCCCAAATTTGAACACTAGTGGAGTTTTGAGAAAATAGCCCTTCTCATTTGGAAGTTGTGGTTGCTGGGATTTATAGTTCACCTGCAATCAAAGAGCATTTTGAACTCCACCAACAATGGAATCGAGTCAAACTTGGCACACAGAACCCCCAATCGTTCACTGCCCCCTTAAAGGGGTTCACCACCACACAAATTCCCCATAGCCTCCTACCGCCCCCTTGGATCGCCTCACCACCCACTAGGGGGCGGTACCGCCCACCTTGAGAATGAGTGGTTTAGAGCAGAGCTGGGATTTATGGTTTACCTACATTCAAAGAGCATTTTGAATTCCAACAACAATGGAATTGAGTCAAACTTGGCACACAGAACCCCCGTGACCAACAGAAAATACTGGAGGCGTTTGGAATGAATTGCCTCCGCCGGGTAAGGCTGTGCTTTCTTCCGCGGTGGCGGGGAAGCTCTGCCGGAGGACGCAAAGGCCTTTGCACTACAGCCTTCACACTGCACTGCGTGTGGAGGTCAATGCGAAGGGGCAGGACCAAAGAAGAGGGCCGCGCGACCCCTCCTAAATGACTAATTGTTTACCGCCCCCTTAAAGAGGTTCACTGCCCCCCAAATTCCCCTGAGCCTCCCACCGCCCCCTTGGATTGCCTCACCGCCCACCAGGGGGTGGTACCGCCCACTTTGAGAATCAGTGCTCTAAACCAGTCTTTCTCAACCAGTGTGCCGTGGCACACTAGTGTGCCGCGACGGACCTCCTGCTGTGCCACGAGAAAAGCACTTTGCCCCCCTTCCTCCCCCCCTCCTGCCGAACTCCTGCTGCTTGGGGGAGGAGGAAGGGCCAGGCAGTGGCGAAGAAAAAGAAGAAGGGACCGGGGCGCCGCCTCCTTCGGCCGTTTCCCCAGCTAGCCTCCAATCCGTCATGACTCCCACCATGACTCTCGCCCCTTGCTCGCTGAAGCCGCGTGGAGGAGCCCCGCCCACTGCTCAAGCTCCTCCTCTGTAGGAGAGCTGAAGCTGGGGGGAGGGGGTGGGGCATGGGGCACTCCCAGCAGCTGCTCCAGCCTTGAGGGGACAGTGCCAAGCCAACATTGTGCTGGCTCTGGCACCGCTGGCTTGGCACTGCCCCCTCCCCCTCCCCGGCTTCGGCACTCCCAGCAGCTGCTCCCAGCAGGCCACCTACCCCCAGCCGTTCTTTACTGTGTTAGAGTGTCATTTTGTGTCATTTTGCTTGGTGGTGTGCCCCCAGATTTTTTTAATGTTAAAAGTGTGCCACGGCTCAAAAAAGGTTGGGAAACACTGCTCTAAACGGTTCTGGCCCAGCTTACTTGTGCGAATGCACCCACCCCTACGTCCCACCTCGAAATCTAAGATCATCTGGTGAGGCCCTGCTCTCGCTCCCCTCCTGGCGGGGATGGCCTGGCAGGCCATCATGACTCATGCAGGCCTGAAAAGGGTGATTTCGGCCGCTTCTCAGGCTGGCATGGTGGCTTTAGGAGGGAGGGAGGAGCCATGGGGAGGAGCCTGCATCGGCTCCGGGGGTGGCTTTTCCTTCCTACTCCTACTCCTCACGCCGGCGAGGAGGTGGGGCGGAGGCGGGGGTGGGGCGGAGGCAGAGTGGGGAGGGGCGGAGGCCCGGGGCGGGGGCAGAGCCAGGGGCGGGGGCAGAGCCTTTGGCCTAGGGCGCCAAAAGGGCCTGATCCGGGCCTGTTCCACTGTCCCTGTGCTTTCCCGCCAGATGGAGCTCCATCGAGGGTGAGGGAGGAAGAGGAGAAGGAAGAAAAGGAGGCAAGGCGCGCAGAGCTCAGTGGCGAAGGCACTCCGGAGCGCGAGAGAGAGAGAGACAGACAGACAGGGACACGCCGCTTTCCCCCCTTGCCTCGGCCCTTGGAATTCGGCCACCAGAGGCCTTCCAGCTAACCCCGGATAGAAAAAGAGACCCAGAGAGAGAACACCTCCCTGCTTCCAGGGCCGGGAGATTCGCTGGCGGCCGCGGAGGATGCTGGGAAATGTAGTTTTTTTAGTATCGTTGTTTTGGGGCCTTCTAGGTTTTGGGGGACAGTTTCTTTGCTAAAAACCTTCCTTGCCTGAGGCCTATTTTGGTTGCCAAGTTTGGTGTCTCTGCCTTGTAAGGTTTCTCTGCCTAGGACGGTCGTTCCATGATCGGGCACACTAGTGTGCCGTGGCACACCGGTTGGGAAACACTGCTTTATATCAATTAAAAACCCAAGTATAGATTGAACTTGTCGATTGGAAGAAAAAAAATATCATAATCATTGTCAACCATATGGCAGGTGTTTCATTCTCCGCTGTTGCCACACAAACAGTTTCTTGAACAGCTACAGCAACAATTCTACTCCTTTGCCTATGAAGTAGATAATTGCTGTTCTTATGGGATTCACATAAAAATGTGAGAATTAAGGGAAATCCCATTGCACATCAAAGTCCTTTGAAGTTGTGTTACCAACACAGTCAGAATGTTTCTCCTTGGGATTTCTTTTGCCTGCTCCTTCCAGAGCGCACAACCCAAATCTCACCCGTGTTTCGTCCTGCAGCAAAGGTAGCACATCTGGCGGAGGAGTAAACACCACAGATCTTGAAACGTACTTGAGTTGCTTTAAAAAAAATGGTAATGACGATATTGCCCCCAAGCTTGAGAAGCAAGGAGAAAGAACACCCACCTAGATATCCCACCATAAGAAGCAAGAGACAGAAAGACGAAGTCCATGCGCCACTTTTCCACCCATACACCTTCTTCTCTTGGCTTTTCTTCGCAAGCAAAGGTTCAGGAAGGACTCATCCCACGCTTTCTACAAGCGCGTTGATGACTAAGAAGGCCAATCAGAGATAGGCAAGTGCAGTTGCAGAAAGCACAGCAGAAAGTCTCCTTGGGTGATGTTGTTTCCAAGTTGCGATTCTTTCTGCATCGTCGTTTCTCTTCGAGACACGTTCGGCGTGACTTCTCGAAAGAGGCCGCAGATTTGTGGATAGTGCGTCTCCATGCCTCCCAATGTGAGGCCAGGGTGGACCATTGTTGGTGATCAATCTGACCAAGCCTGAGATGTTGTTTCAGGGAGTCCTTGTATCTCTTCTTTGGGGTGCCTCTCTTGCGCTGACCCGTGGAAAGTTCACCGTAGAGTAGTGTTGCAACTCAGACCTGGAACATGCCCACCCCTAGAACACACACACAAGCAGGCTCTATAAACTACTTTTATTTAGAACTAGCTGTACCCAGCACGCGTTGCTGTGCCCTATTTAGGAGATGCGAGAAAGTCTGAGTATGTAAGGGTTGGAATTGATGTTACTTATGGTCTTGGTGGGGTCATGGCTGTGTCGTTGTGGGTTGTTCTGGTGGGTGGGATGTTGAGGTCCTGTGGAGTTGTCGGTGTGTGGTGTTGCTGGCGTTCTGCAGAGCTTGTGGATATACAATGTTTTTTGTCTTTCCGTCTGCTGTGTTGATGTAGAGGTTGATGCTTGTGTGGGTGGGGTACTTTGGAAGTGAGTGGAGGTACCTGAAATCCCATCTTCCATGGTGTGCCCTCCTCTAAACTGCAGTTGGGTGGAGTGTGGGTCATGGGGGCACTGTGTGCCAAGTTTGGTCTTTATTGGTCTTGGTTCTGGGCCACAGTAGTCTGTGAGGAATGAAGGGTTTGAAAGTACTACAAATCCCATAATCCATGGAGGTACATCAAATCCCATCATCCATGGTCCACCGTCCTCCAAACTGCAGTAGAATGTAGTGTGGGTCATATGGGCTCTGTGTGCCAAGGTAGGTTACTGTCAATTCAGGCCATACACAATGTCCCATGAGCTGAGGCCTAGTCGGGAAAATCAAGTTAATGAAGCCTTACTGTCAATTCAGAGCTTAAACAGCATCCCATTAAGTGAGGCCTAGTCAGGAAAATCAAGTTAATGAAGCCTTACTGTCAATTTTGGGTGTGGTCTGTGATTTGTAGGGATTTAAATTTTCTGTGGGAAGTGAATTGGGTGTTCGTGTTGGCGACTGCCTCAGGCCTTTGCCTTATCCTCCTCTGCCAGTTTAGAGGGTCTGAATGTTCATGTTGGCTGGCCAATAGAGGCGTTATGCAAATACTCCCTCACTGGCAACCAATCATGTTGTCAGAATGTAGAGGCTGGCGGCCGCGGAGGATGCTGGGAAATGTAGTTTTTTTAGTATCGTTATTTTGGGGGCCTTCTAGGTTTTGGGGGGAAAGTTTTTTTGCTAAAAACCTACCTTGCCTGAGGCCTATTTTTGTTGCCAAGTTTGGTGTGTCTGCCTTGTAAGGTTTCTCTGCCTAGGACGGTCGTTCCATGACGGGACCTCCTTTATATAATAGACTAGCTGAACCCGGCACGCGTTGCTGTGCCCTATTTAGGAGATGTGAGGAAGTCTGGGCATGTAAGGGCTGGAAATGATGTATGTGTTTTGTGTGTGTTTATATGTGTATGTTTGTCTGTATATATGTGTGTGTTTGGGGGGTTGTGTGTACCCTTCGGCCTCGTCTTCCGGGAGTGGCAGGGAGGTGGGGCGTTCCCTCGTCGCTCTTGCTCGCCACTTCCCTGGCGAAGGGGGTGCCGAAGGGGGACCTTTGCGAGGAGGACAGGTGCGGCGCCTCCTTGGCTTCCTCCGTGGTCCCATGCCGCGTCGGTTGGGTCCGGGAACGCTTGGGAGACTGGGAGTTGGAGGAGGAGGCGGATATGGGCATGGGACTTCAGTTCCCAGAAAGCTCCGCCCCTGCTTCCCAGTGAGAGGCGCGGAGCCTTCTGGGAGGTGTAGTTCCTTGTCCGTAGTCGTCTCCTCCGTCGTTTCCCAGGCGCCCCATGGACCCTGGTTGCGCGGGCGCCGCCCTGGGCGGCTTCTCCGCCGCATCCTTGTCCTTCCTCGGCGGCTGCCATCCTGGGCTGTGTCCAGAACCGGATGGCAGTCGCCGAGGAAGGGTAAGGACGCGTCGGAGAAGGCGGCCAAGGCGCCGCCGTGGGCGCCTTGTACGCCGCGTCCTTGGCTTTCCTCAGCGGCTGCCATCCTGGCCTGGGTTCAGATCCGGATGGCAGTCGCCAAGAAAGGGCAAGTACGCTGCAGAGAAGGCGGCGCCCGCGCGTCCCGGCTTGAGGAGCGGCCAGGTATCGGCGGAGGTGGGCATGGCGTCGGCGGCGCGGGTGGGGTAATGTCTTGGGGCGTGGAGGTGGGGTGGGAGGGAGGAGGAGGAGGGGCGGGGCCAAGGGGAGGCGGGGGTGGGAGGGTGTGTTGGAGGAGGAGGAGGGGCGGGGCGTTGCCGCGGCGGCCGCTGCCGCCTTCCGCCATTTGTGCATGCGGGGAAAGGTTGTTTTCCGGGGGTCTTTTAGAGGGTGGAGGGTTGTGTTTCGGGGTGTTTTTGTGGGCCCTATAGGGACCTCGGGATATGGGTCAGTGGTCTGGCGAGTTTCGTGGGTCTTGGACATGTAGTTTTCGCGCCTATTTCCGGGTACCACGACCACTCTCTTTTTATATATAGAGATAGAATGGTCCAAAAAGGTAAAGATGTAAGGCAAAAGCAAGTCCCAAGGTAAAACTGGAAAAGTTCTCAAAAACGGAGTAAGTCCCAAGGACTGCAATCCAAAACGAAAGGCAGGCCGCTCCGGCAGCCGAAACAGGAACTTAGAGACCAAGGCAAACCAAAACAATGGTCAACAGGGAACTTGGTGCACCAGGGCAAATCCGCCCCTGCAAACAACTTGAACGTGGAGACTTGGTGCAGAGAAACGTCCACTCCAAACGTAGCTTCGAGTCTGTCAGAATCTTCCCAGGGCCAGACTTAAAAGGAATCTATTTTCTTTGAGTCCACTGAATTCCCCGTCTCAAATTCCAATCTCTTCTCGTAGATCTGATATTCGCCCTTCTATCAAAACCAGCCAGCTCATTAGTCGCACCAGGTGGACTCCTATCTTGTTGGGAAGGCTCATCCTCTCTCATTCCTGGGGCCTCATCTGGCAAAGGAGACTGATTCCCGTGAGATTCAAGGTTACTGGAATTCTCACTGGCAGACCAGGCACTGTACCCGAGGACTGGAGGGAGGCAAATGTAACACCGATCTTCAAGAAAGGATCCAGGGGTGATCCAGGAAATTATAGACCAGTCAGTTTAACCTCAGTTCCAGGCAAAGTGATGGAAACCATTATTAAAGAAAAAATTACTAGGCACATAGAAGAACAGGCATCGCTGAAAGAAAATCAACATGATTTCTGCAAAGGCAAATCATGTCTTACTAACTTGTTAGAATTCTTTGAGGGTGTAAATAAACACATAGATAAAGGGGACCCAGTCGATATTGTTTACCTTGACTTTCAAAAGGCTTTTGACAAAGTCCCTCACCAAAGGCTCCTAAATAAGCTCTTCAGCCATGGAATCAGGGGACAGGTCTTGTCCTGGATTGGAACCTGGCTAAACTGTAGGAAACAAAGGGTGGTAATAAACGGACATTTCTCTGGGTGGAAAGAGGTGAGAAGTGGCGTACCCCAAGGTTCAGTTTTAGGACCGTTACTTTTTAATTTATTCATAAATGATCTGGATGTAGGAGTGAATTCTGAGGTAGCAAAGTTTGCAGACGACACTAAATTGTTCAGGGTAGTTAAAAATGAAACTGATTGTAAAGAGCTCCAGAAAGATCTCGAAATTGAGTGAATGGGCAACAAAGTGGCAAATGCATTTTAACCTAAACAAGTGTAAAGTCATGCACATCGGGGCAAAGAACCCCAACTACACCTACCAATTGATGGGGTCAAAGTTTTCCGAGACAAACCAGGAAAGGGATCTTGGGGTTTTGGTGGACAGCTCAATGAAGATGTCAACCCAGCGCAGCAGCAGTAAAAAAGCAAATTCTATGCTTGGCATGATCAGGAAGGGAATCGAAAATAGGTCGGCAAATGTTGTATTGCCTCTCTACAAATCTATGGTGAGGCCACATCTGGAGTACTGTGTACAATTCTGGTCTCCGCACCTTAAGAAGGATATAACGGAACTGGAAAAGGTACAAAGAAGGGCAACAAGAATGATCCAAGGGATGGAGCAGCTCCTTATGAAACCAGGTTGCAACGCCTTGGTCTTTTCAGCCTTGAAAGACGGCGTTTAAGAGGTGACTTGATCGAAGTGTATAAAATCATGCATGGGATAGAAAGGTGAATAAAAAAAAATATTTTTCTCTGTCACCCAACACTAGGACTAGGGGGCACTCCCTAAAGCTCCAAGGTAGGAAAGTTAGGACTAATAAAGGGAAATATTTCTTCACCCAGAGGGTCATTGGGTTATGGAACTCACTTCCAGAGGAGGTTGTGACAGCGGTCAGCCTGGACAGCTTCAAGGCAGGATTAGACAGATTCATGGATACCAAGTGTATCGGTAGTTACTGAAATGGACATCCAAGTGCCACCTCTGTGTTGATGGAGGCAGGCAGGATTTCCCCGGGTACTGGTTGTGGGGGGGTCGGGAGCAGGTGAGGGTTTTGCCCTCCTTTCTGCTAGAGATCCCTGTGTACAACTAGTGGGCCACTGTGTGACACAGAACGCTGGACTAGATGGGCTGAGGCCCGATTCAGCATGGCTCTTCTTATGTTCTTACGTTCTTCAGTTCTCATTTATCAGTAGCAGCTTGGGACTCTTTGTTCTAGAGCAGTCTAGAACAAGATCTGAAAGCCCTGCAATTTTTTAAAAAATCTCATCTCCCACAAAATGATATGCAACTATGTCTCTATGTTTATGTGAGTACAACATTTTAATATTAAGTAAACCTATTTACCCATTCCCACTAAACTAAGCGCCTCTTTTGTGGTTCTCTTTCCAGGTAGCCAAATCTTACTTAATACAGGTAACTGTCTTCCTCACTAACCATCCCCTCCCAATTAGTTTCAAAACCACCACCAATAATAATAATAATAATAATAAACTTTATTTATAAGCCACTTCCCTCTCCCAAAGGGGACTCGGAGCGGCTTACATGGGGCCATGCCCAAACCACAAATCACAAAACATCAGACATCAAAAAACAATAAACACAATAAAACAGTAAACACAGTAAAATGAATACATCTCACAAAAACACAATAACAAATGCGTCAAAAAAGAAGGAAAAAGGAAGACGAGAGGGCGGGCCACATGTACATATAAGATGTTTTAAAACTGGGGGAGATAAATGGAGTAGGGCCAAAGCGTGAAAAGTCGCAAAGGGGAAGGAAATCCAAAAAACGGGCGTTGAAGGATCTAGTCTCCAAAGGCTAGGCAGAAAACCCAGGTTTTCAGTTGTTCCTTAAAGGCTTCCAGCGATGGGGCATTCCTGATCTCTCCCGGAAGGGAATTCCAAAGTCGGGAGGCCACAGAGGAGAAAGCTTTCTCCCTAGTATTCACAAACCGGGTCTGTGAAACTGGTGGAGGCGAAAGGAGGGCCTCCCCCGAGGAGCGAAGGGCTCGAGCTGGTTCATGGGGGGAGAGCCGGTCGCAAAGGTAGGCGGGTCCCAAATCGTTTAGGGCCAGGCCCGCGTTGTGACAGGGGTCGACCTCTCCCTGTAACCAGCCCCGGTTATTAATCTGGCAGCCGAGCGTTGGACAAGCTGAAGTTTCCGGGCCGTCTTCAAGGGAAGCCCCATGTAGAGTGCATTGCAGTAATCCAGTCTAGAGGTAACCAAGGCGTGGACCACCATAGTCAAGTCAGACTTCACGAGGTATGGTCGCAGTTGGCGCACAAGCTTTAACTGTGCGAAGGCTCTCCCAGCCACCGCCGACATCTGAGCATCAAGCATCAGCGCTGAGTCTAAGAGAACCCCCAAACTGCGGACCTGTGACTTCAGGGGGAGTGTAACCGCGTCCAGCACAGGTTGCCATCCCACAGGTCAAAGGAATCCCCCAGCTTCACCAACTGGGAACGACCCAAGTCGCTACTGTCCATGGATTAGAATGACAACTATGTATAGTATTTTGCTTGCAGATACTACTGAACTCTGGGTCACTAGCAGCCCAAACATCAACCTGAAAGCCTAGCCAGGAAAATAACAAAGGTATAGCCTCATGACCTGCCATCAAGCATTTGAAGGCTTAATGAGGTCATGATTCACGATGCAGATTAAAAACAGCATTCCTTTGTGGCTCTCTGGGTGTGATTCCATAGTCGGCAGGCTGCCAATCTGCTACCGAGCACAACTGAAAGTGCCGGCTTTAGCCTATGAAGCCCTAAACGGCTCTGTCTGAACGTATCTCTCCCTGCGAACCAGCTAGGCAATGGTTCTCAACCTATGGGTTCCCAGATGTTTTGGCCTTCAGCTCCCAGAAATCCTAACAACTGGTAAACTGACTGGGATTTCATTTACATTTTGTTTAAACTGAAGCCCATGATTGCCATCTATTTTACATTATGAAACATTTTAAAACAGGACATTGAAAACAATATCCCTAACTAATAGGACAGCTAACACCAGATGTTGATCTAGTGTGAGAGTACAGGGCTTTAATAATAATAATAATAATAATAATAATAATAATAATAATAATAATAATCTTTATTTATGTGTTCAAGGGGACAACCTCATTGTCTTTCTGTCTCATGCTCTTGTCTGCTTTGGGAGATAGTAGTCTGCTTTGTTCTTGTTTCCTTTGAGAGATTGCTGTCCACTTTGCTCTTGTCCACTTTGAGAAATTTTGGGTTAGTTGACTTTGTGTGGCTTTTATTCCTGGTATATTTGGCTTCATGACGAGAGGGAGGGAAGGAGGGAGGCTGGAATGAGTACAGCAGTGTTTCCCAACCTTTTTTTTTTGAGCCGCAGCACACTTTTTACATTTGCAAAATCCTGGGGCACACTACCAACCAAAATGACACAAAATGACACTCTAACACAGTAATACATATAGTTAATATGTTTCTAAATGTATTTATATACTCAGTGTGAAACCTGGGCCTGCTTCGATGAGCACAACATAGGTATCCTGGCAGGAATGGCAGAAAGACACAAACTTCCCACACAGACCTCCCATAGCCAAGAGAAAATGCTATAAGAGTTTGGTGGGCATTGACCTTGAGTTTTGGAGTTGTAGTTCACCTATATCCAGAGAGCACTCTGGACTGAAACAATGTTGGATCAGGACCAAACTTGGCATGAATACTAAATATGCCCAAATATGAACGGAGATGGAGTTCAGGGGAAATAGACCTTGACATTTGGGAGTTGTAGTTGCTGGGATTTATAGTTCCCCTACAATCAAAGAGCATTCTGAACCCCACCAATGATAGAACTGGGCCAAACTTCCCACACAGAACCCCCAGGAGGCAAGAGGAGGTCTCTACTTGGGGAAAGGAAGGCGGGCCTTCCCAATGCATGGAGAGGGAGAGACCAGTAGACAACGAGTGGGGAGGGGTGGTGGTTGTAATTTTGTGCCTTTATCGAGGTAGGTTTCTTAGGGTTTTTATACTTCAACACACTAGACTCCCCCCTCCCCTTTGGAGGTTCCAATTTCCCACGGCACACCTGATGATCGCTCACGGCACACTAGTGTGCCCCGGCACACTGGTTGAGAAACACTGGAGTACAGTATGAAGAAAATGATGCTTCTACCTCTTCACTTTGTGCTTCCTTGCCACAACTTTGTGCTTCTACCATTTTATTTATTTATTTATTTATGATTCAAACTTTTATACCGCCACTCCCCAAAGGCGGAGCGGTTTACAGAGTTTGACACATAACAGAAAAACAACAAGATAGAGTAGAAAATTGATTACATAGACAGAGGAAGGGAGAGTACAGAAGGAATACGACATTTAAAAGAATTGGTAACAAAATGCGGGTCTGGGGTAAAGCTCAGGTCCCGCGCAGGCTGACGTGTTACCAAAGGGGGAAGTCTGGCAGTAATATCTGTCACACAGTCAAAAGAAGGAAGCTGTGGCGCCCCCAGAAAGTCATGGAAAGTCTCTAAACCAGGGGGAGGGGAGCCAACTCTACCCTCTGGGCCCAGTGACTTAAAAGTAAGTCTCTTGCCTGTTGCATTGTCCCGTTTCCAGGGCTGGGGACACACTGGAGAGTGCTCCCAGCTCCTGGAACTAATATTCCAAAAGGTCCTGGTGCGGAACCTTCTCCGCTTCTTTGTTGGCATAGGCCTCGGCTGGTCAGCTGCAAATGGGCAGACCCTTGGCCAAGCCTCAGGGGCCGTAGCAGTATCGGAAGACGCCATCACCCCCTGCTGGTGCAGGGGGGGAAATTGAACAGATCCCTGCTCCGGAACCGGAACAAAGCTGAGGGTGCCGCCCTCAACTGGCTCTCGCGGTAGTTGCAGGGTCATCCTGCGCTTCCTTCTGCGGCTTCCTCTGCGCCTGCGTGGGGAGCTCAACAGGACAGCATGGTCAAGAGCGTCCCCAAGGTCATCCGCCATGTTCTCCAGTCTACGCTCCAGCACTCCAGCCTCCAACATCTCCCTCCAGGCCTCCCTCTCCGCAAGGGCCAGGCATCGGCGGTGGCAACGGTGGGCCTCGTTCCCAGGTGGAGGGTGCTGCATGCCAAGCTCTCCAACAGAGGCCCCCGCGGCAGCAGCAGAGTCCATGGGAGAGGCCTCGGTGTCAATTCTGGGACCAGAAACAGCTGGGCCACTCCGACCAGGAAGAGACAACTCTGGTCACTCACCCCATCCGAAGGAACAGCCGAGGGCCCAGTCACCAGTGACGCCAATTTTAAAGTTGGTCTTTCTTTATATCAGGGCTGTCCAACTGGCGGCCCCGGGGCCATACACGACCCCTAGCCTGTGGACACGGCCCGGCTATGCCCGGCCGCCATTTTTAATTTTTAAAAAAATGTAAAAATTTTTTAAAAATGGCGGCCGGGAGGAGGCAGGGAGGAGAAGAGAGCTGGCTCCTCCTCCCTGCACCGCCCCCTCCGTCCCTCTCACCGGCGCCTATGCAAACCGGTTTGCATTGGCGCCGGTGGAGGGGACAAGGGGCGGGGAGGAGGAGCCAGCTCTCTTCCTCCTCCCTGCCCCGCTCCCTCTCTCTCTCCCTTCCCACCGCGTCTGGCGGAGTCTCAGCGGGGGGAGAGGGCGAGCCGTGGGGAGAGGCTCCCCACCAGCTCGTCCCTTCCTCCTAAGGCCGTGACATGCCGGCTTCCTCAGAAGGGCGATTTTAGGTTGCTTCGCCCTTCTGAGGAAGCCGGCATGTCACGGCTTTAGGAGGAAGGGACGAACTCTTGAAGGGGAGCCTCTCCCGCTGCTTCGCCCCTCTCCCCGCCCCGCCGGAGATCCCGCCCGAGCGGTGGGAAGCGGTGCGAGGGGAGAAGCAGGAGTGGCTACGGAGGAAGCCGGCTGCCTTCTTCCCCTGTAGCCTCCTGCTTCTCCGCCTCGCGCCTGCCGCCCGGGATCCAAGGAGCAGTGCGAGCGGGGAGAAGCAGGAGTGGCTATGGAGAGCCGGCTGCCTTCTTCCCCTGTAGCCACTCCTGCTTCTCCCCACTGCGCCGCCTGCCCGGGATCAGGAGCAGTGCGAGCGGGAGAAGCAGGAGTGGCTATGGAGGAAGCCGGCTGCCTTCTTCCCCTGTAGCCACTCCTGCTTCTCCCCACTCGCCTGCCGCCCGGGATCCAAGGAGCAGTGCGGCGGGGGAGAAGCAGGAGTGGCTATGGAGGAAGCCGGCTGCCTTCTTCCCTGTAGCCACTCCTGCTTCTCCCGCCGCGCCTGCCGCCCGGGATCCGAGGCAGTGCAGCTGGGGAAAGAGGAGGGGCTACGAGGCGAGCGGCCCCTCCTGCCCCGCCCCTGTGAGGCCCCCCCGCTCACTGATCACCTCCGCCCCCCAGGTGATCAGTGACACTTCTTCCGGCCCGTGGGTCGGAAGAAGTTGGACAGCCCTGCTTTATATCATTCAATGTGAATGTGCAAGTATACATTATTCGTTATTTATAGAGTACATTTTCTTATTTAAAAACACGTAAAATTGGGGGGAGGTCGGGAAGCTGGAAGAGATTAATAACCTTTCAATGGGAACATTTGCTTTGAGATAAAAGCTCAGTTGCAGAACAAATGGAACTCTTAAGTCAAGGTATAACTGTATTTGGGTGTTTAATTAAACAGTGGCACCTTTTCTTCCTCTCTGATCTCAACACAAGCACACTACGAAGGACTGCGATAAAAGACACAAAAATGTTTTTTTAAAGATACATCCCAAAGAAGGTTTGGGGGACTTTCTATAGGCAGAAGAGAAATAATGGCAAAAAAATAATAATTAAATTCACACTTCATAAAATTAGTCACTTGCGATCCCCATGCTGGGATTATCAGGGGCCACTTGCCTGACTTGTTAAATCAACGATGGAATTCCCACCAAAAAAAAAGCTAGCCATCTGAAAACTGTTAGCAAGGCAAGAGAGTCTCAATCAATCAGTGACTCTTTAGAGTTTGTTTCATGAAGCACGTTGCCTTTCAAAACGTACACCTATTTCTGCACTGCATAGAGAAACCCAAAGTGGCAAGCTTCGTCACAGGTGTATTTTGCAGATCGTTGCACTGCAATGATAGAGAATAAGGAAGGGATGAAGATAAATGTTCAGCATGCTTCGTAGCACACCACTTTGGCAGTTAAGATTCACATCATATCAGAATGAAATGTGAGCTTCCAAAGACCTGGGTATGGAAAAAAATGTGTTATCCAACAAAACCCGGCACGTCAAAATGCTCGGCATATTGTCAGAATAGCTTTAGAAGGCCACCTTCCGAAACACTGAAATTTCCTCACAATTGTTAAATTATGAGAGAATGCAAAGTTATTTAGAGCAGTGTTTTTCAACCTTTTTTTGAGCCACGACACATTTTTTGCATTTACAAAATCCTGAGGGCACACTACCAACCAAAATGACACAAAATGACACTCTAACACAGTAATACATATAGTTAATATGTTTTAAAATGTATTTATACACTCAGTGTGAAAGCTAGGCCTGTTTCAATGAACACAACATAGATATCCTGGCAGGAATGGCAGAAAGACACAAACTTCCCACACAGAACTCCCATAACCAAGAGAAAATACTATAAAAATTTGGTGGGCATTGACCTTGAGTTTTGGAGTTGTAGTTCACCTATATCCAGAGAGCACTGTGGACTCAAACAATGTTGGATCAGGACCAAACTTGGCATGAATACTCAATATGCACAAATGTGAACACAGATGGAGTTTGGGGGAAAGAGACCTTGGCATTTGGGAGTTACCGTTTCTGGGATTTATAGTTAACACACAATCAAAGAGCATCCTGAACTCTTGCAATAATGGAATTGAACCAAACTTGGCATATTGAACTCTCATTACCAACAGAAAGTACTGAAAGGGTTTGCTTGGGAATTGACCTTGAGTTTGGAAGTTGTAGTTCATCTATATCCAGAGAGCACTGTGGACTCAACAATGTTATGTTATGTTGTTGTTTGTTTTCTATCCAGAATCACAATGTTGGAAGGAGGCTCACCACTTTAAGGTCGCTAAAACAGGCATGGGAAAACTTCGGCCCTCTGGGTGCTTTGGATTTCAACTTCCACCATTCCTAACAGCCTGAGGCCCTTTCCTACTTAAATGGCTGGGGGGGGGAGGAAAAGGGCCTGAGGCTGCTAGGGATGGTGGGAGTTGGGAGTCCAAAACACCTGGAAGGTCCAAGTTTGCCCATGCCAGCTTTCGACAGAGACCTCTTCCTCCCCCTTCCCCTTCGCGCCCTTTCTTCTCCCTCCTGCTGAACACTTACTTTTTCTTCTACACTGCCGCTTCTGCCGCCATTTTGATCCGAGTGGGCAGCGTGAGCGTGTTCAGGAGGAGAGGGGGGAGGGAGGAATACGTGACCCGTGCGGGCGCTACTGCGCAGACTCGCCCCAGAGCAAAGCGAGGCAAAGCGAGCAGTCCGAGGCTGGGAAGAAGGGAGCCCGAGTGGAGAAGAAAAAGTGTTTGGCAGGAGGGGGAAGAAAGGGGATTGGAGGTTCCAATTTCCCACGGCACACCTGATGATCCCTCACGGCACACTAGTGTGCCACGGCACACTGGTTGGGAAACACTGATTTAGATCACATTAAACAAGCTTTGGCCAGAAGTGAAGCAAAATCAATTCTCAGCAATTCTCAGCAATTCTCTGGAAATGTTTCTAATCTGGATTAGAAAATACAGAAGGCTTTACATTTGGAAGATGTGCTTCCTGTCCTGTTGCTATATGTATGTGCCTGACATATGAATTCTGCACACACTGTAGGGCAGGGGTCAGGAACCTATGGCTCGCGAGCCAGGTGTGGCTCTTTTGATGATTGCATCTGGCTCGCAGATTTTGGCTTTTCAGGTAAGACCAGTGCTGGAGCAATCCCCAAACAATATGGGCAAGAAAGCAGTGTGTAAATAAAGCACTACAACGCTCCCAGGCTCCACGGGAAGGTAGAGAGGATGGTTTCTGCAAAGGCAAATCATGTCTTACTAACTTGATAGAATTCTTTGAGGGTGTAAATAAACACATAGATAAAGGGGACCCAGTCGATATTGTTTACCTTGACTTTCAATAGGCTTTTGACAAAGTCCCTCACCAAAGGCTCCTAAATAAGCTCTTCAGCCATGGAATCAGGGGACAGGTCTTGTCCTGGATTGGAACCTGGCTAAACTGTAGGAAACAAAGGGTGGTAATAAACGGACATTTCTCTGGGTGGAAAGAGGTGAGAAGTGGCGTACCCCAAGGTTCAGTTTTGGGTCCGTTACTTTTAATTTATTCATTAATGATCTGGATGTAGGAGTGAATTCTGAGGTAGCAAAGTTTGCAGACGACACTAAACTGTTCAGGGTAGTTAAAAATGAAACTGATTGTAAAGAGCTCCAGAAAGATCTCTCGAAATTGAGTGAATGGGCAACAAAGTGGCAAATGCATTTTAACCTAAACAAGTGTAAAGTCATGCACATCGGGCAAAGAACCCCAACTACACCTACCAATTGATGGGGTCAAAGCTTTCCGAGACAAACCAGGAAAGGGATCTTGGGGTCTTGGTGGACAGCTCAATGAAGATGTCAACAGTGCGCAGCAGCAGTGAAAAAGCAAATTCTATGCTTGGCATGATCAGGAAGGGAATCGAAAATAGGTCAGCAAATGTTGTATTGCCTCTCTACAAATCGATGGTGAGGCCACATCTGGAGTACTGTGTACAATTCTGGTCACCGCACCTCAAGAAGGATATAACGGAACTGGAAAAGGTACAGAAAAGGGGCAACAAGAATGATCCAAGGGATGGAGCAGCTCCCTTATGAAACCAGGTTGCAACGCCTTGGTCTTTTCAGCCTTGAAAGACGGCGTTTAAGAGGTGACTTGATCGAAGTGTATAAAATCATGCACGGGATAGAAAAGGTGAATAAAGAAAAACTATTTTCTTTGTCACAAAACACTAGGACTAGAGGGCACTCCCTGAAGCTCCAAGGTAGGAAAGTTAGGACCAATAAAGGGAAATATTTCTTCACCCAGAGGGTCATTGGGGTTATGGAACTCACTTCCAGAGGAGGTTGTGACAGCGGTCAGCCTGGACAGCTTCAAGGCAGGATTAGACAGATTCATGGATACCAAGGGAATCAGTAGCTACTGAAATGGACATCCAAGTGCCACCTCTGTGTTGATGGAGGCAGGCAGGATTTCCCGGGTACTGGTTGTGGGGGTCGGGAGCAGGTGAGGGTTTTGCCTCCTTTCTGCTAGAGATCCCTGTGTACAACTAGTGGGCCACTGTGTGACACAGAATGCTGGACTAGATGGGCTGAGGCCCGATTCAGCATGGCTCTTCTTATGTTCTTATGTTCTTAGAGGCTGCTGTGGAGGACCAAAGCAATCAATCGCCGAATGGGAGTTGGAGGAACGCTCTAGGCAAGCCGCTCTGAATGTTCCTCCAACCCTCATCCGGCGATTGATTGCTTTGGTTCTCAGCAGCAGCCTCATGTGAACTCCGTTCCTCTCTGCCTTCCCACGGAGCCTGGGAGCATTGTAGGGCTTTGTTTACACACCGCTTTCTTGCCCGTATTGTTTGAGGATTGCTCAAGCATGGGTCTTGGTCTACGGATTCTTCGGTTGGACATACGCACAGTCATTCTGCCAGGAGAATCCTTTTCTCATAGTATGTACGTATATACAGTACATGGAGTTATAACTGACTGTGAAAGTGGGTGTCCCAGCCACACACATACACACATATTTTCACTTTTATTTTGTTTATCGATAATACTATCAATTTAACCCAAGCAAAAGATGATCTGCATTACGCCTATACCAGACCTGGCCACCGCACGGCCCGCGGCCCGGATGCGGCCCGGCAGCCAATTCTTTCCGGCCCGCGTAAGGGCCCAGGCAGGCAGGCAAGCAGAGCGGCCAACGGAGGGGAGAGAAGAGGAGGGGCCAGGAGCAAGCACCGCCGCAGACCTCTCACCTCGCCCTCTCGCTCGCCCTCTCACCTCACCCTCGCCCGCTCGCTCTCTCGACCTCTCGCTCGCTCGCCCTCTTGACCACTCGCTCGCTCGCCTGCTTGCCCGCCCCGCCCTCTCGCCCGCTCCAGCTCTCACAGCGCCGGCGACAGCCAGGCCAGGCAGGGAAGGCAAGGCAGGCAGGCAGGCAGGCAAGCAGAGCGACCGACGGAGGGGAAGGGAGGGAGGGAGGGGGAAGAAGAGGAGGAGGAGGCCAGGGAGGGAGCAAGTGCCACTGCTGCTGCCGAGCATCCTTAATGTAAGTGAACTATACATCCCAGCAACTACAACTCCCAAATGTCTATTTTCCCCAAATTTCCCCAATGTTCACATTTGGGCATATTGAGGATTCGTGCCAAGTTCATTTTTCCAATGACAACCTCTCTTTTTCTTTGCTCATAACATATACTCTTATCAGTCTTATTAATATATCAAAAACGCAATGTAGTGCCTTATTATTATTATTATTAAAGAAATTCAATTGATATTATATAGACTGCTAACAGTGGGAGCTCCCCCACTGTTATTTCATCTTATTTTAGTGGTTTTTATCATTGTTTTATAATAATTTTATTAGAATAATATAATAAATAATATAATATAATGTTATATTAGATTATAATTTCAATATATTATAATGTCTATATATATATATATACTATAATATAATAATTATGATATTAATACTAATAATATATGAATATATCTTGATATATTAATGTTAATAGTAATGATGTGTAATATATAGTAAAAATAGTAAATAAATAAATGATGTAGATTAGAATGTAGTTCAGCCTTTAGGTGAGGCCCTCCATAATATTTTTTGGCTCTCGTGTGGCCCCTTGGAAAAAAATGTGGCCCCTACATGTATAAAGCCTACTATGAGACCAATTGTTTTAGTGAGACATCCCAACACTAACAAGAAGTATACTGACATATTTGGCTCAAGACCGATGGTTGAAATTGAAGCTTGTTTCAGGGAATTTTCATCCAAATAAAACCCACTCATCTCTTCTGCATCCATTGTGAGAAAGCGACAGTTTCTCAATATCAAATATTATATTTATCGTGCTTGAAGCACAACAGTTATTAAAATATACACATAGCCCCCCCCCCCTTATACAATGCACTCTGCGTTTTTGCTTGCCGTTGTTGAGAGAGGCAGATTTGCAATAACTTTATTTATTGCTATCTATAGCAAAGAAGTATCTGATTTGATACGGCACAAGCAGATGCCTCCCCCAGCTCTCTCTCCAGAAAAAAAGAGTCCCCCTTCACTCAGAATATTACCAGAGTAAATATAACAGATGAGTTATGGACCCGTCACTACCTATCTACTAGGCATGAGAAAAATGAAACGGAAATTAAAAGGATTCGTAAGAGATTCGTATGTAATGGGACTTTTGAGGTTTTACGTATCGCTGCCGCGATCCCGGAAGTAGACTTCCTTTTACGGTCCTTGAGACCAACAATTTGCGTTATGATCGTAAGAAATTCTTAAGTATTAATTAATTAATTATTGTACTACGTACTCACTCCTCCTGTCTTCTCCCCCTCATTTCCTTCCCGCCTTCATTCAGCTTCTTCTTTTTCCCGCATTTCTATGGGGAACTGGAAGTGACGCTGCTGCTAGGTAGGCAATGCATTCTGGAAAGTGTAGTCCTCCAGGCTTCCCCCCCCTCCTTCTCTTTCCCGTTGCTCTGCTGCCATGCCCCATCGCAGGGGCCTGCTTCACACACACACACGCGCGCTTCTCCTCTCTCTCTCCCTGCGCTCTCAGATGCTTCTCTTCCCGTTGCTCTGCCATGCCCCATCGCAGGGGCCAACTTCAGCCCTCCAGGTACGTGTTTTGGACTTCAACTCCCACCATTCCTCACAGCCTCAGGCCTCTTCCTTTCCTCTCAGCCTGGGCAAACTTGGCCCCTCGCTCCCTCAGGATCGGGGTGAGAGAGAGGCAGCGCGGAGCGAGGGGGGGGCTCCTCCTCCTTTTCTTTTGCTGCTTCCAAGAATAGAAACCCCCCCTCCCTCCCTCCCTTCCTCCCTCCCTCCCTCTTTCCTATTTGGAGAGTCCCATCTAAAATTCAGTGTGGTTTATTCAAGTTTTGGCCTACAACTCCCAGAAATCCCAGCCAATTTACCAGCTGTTAGGATTTCTGGGAGTTGTAGGCCAAAACCATCTGGAATGCGCATGCTCTGGCATATGAATTACTAACGAATTTCGTTAGTACTTAAGTTACATTTCAGAAATTTTTGGGAAATTTTTGTAAGTCTTTCTTTACTAATAAAAAAAAATCCCCCCCCCCCCATTTGATTTAAGAGTCGCCATTTTTGGATTCGAACCCATGCCTACTATCGACCATCATATAATTCCCTAACCTTCATTTATAAAGATGAGCCATACAGGCTTCAAGCTTCACAGAAGTTACATTTTGAGATGAGAGGCATTATTCTTTATTATTTAATACTAGACATCCCCTGCCACGCGTTGCTGTGGCCCAGTCTGTGCATATATTTTTGTGTGTGTGTGTTTGTGTGTATCTATCTATCTATCTATCTATGTATATAATAAAAGTCAGTGTTTGCGGTGGGAGGAATATGTGACAGCGTTTCCATTGGCTGATACCGTGGGATTATTTGCATAAAGGGCTCTGATTGGCCAGCCTCAGAACTCCAACATTCTACGGCCCCAGACAGAGGGGATTGGTTGCCACTACAATGGTATTTGCATAAAGGACTCCAATTAGCCAACCACTCCACCATTCTAAAGTGACTCAGAGGGAAAAGTAAAGGCCTCCGGCAGTCAGCCACTGCAACCCACAGTAATGACCGATCAGTACCAAACTTGGCAAACAGGGGACCAAAGGCCCACTTCACAACCTGGTGTGGTTTTAAAGGAGAAATTGACACCTTAGCAGGAGAAATGTCAGAGGGGAGTGATGCATAAGGATAGAACAGAAGCAGCAGAGTACAGAAATAGCTTGCCAGAAATAATGACGAGAATAATACATTCTGATTGGTGTACCAGCTCAGGCTGTGATTAGCCAGGGAACATCATGTGCCTCTAGATAAGAATACGGTTCTGATTGGCCCAGCAATTCCCATGTGCGTTTGTTTACAAGATAAGTGATTGGTTAGGAGACGCGCATGGCAAATAAAGCTTTCACTTGGCAAACAACCAGGAAAAGCTCAGTAGAAAAGTAACAATTTGAGAACACTTTGCTCATAAAGCAATAACATAGAACAATGATGGAAATTCACACTGCGCCATAGTTATTAGCAAATAGGAATAAGGTGCTAGAATGCTTTGTGTAATTGGATAAGATAAAATGGGTTCATGAATACTAGCCAGTAATGTGCATGAAGAAGGGAGGGACTAAATGTTGACTCCATTGATGGTATAAAACCTGTATGCTAGAAATGTTCGGGGTTCTGTTCGCCAAGCGGCCCCGTTTCCGCACAGGGTGGGCAGACCCATCAGGTGATGAGATACAATAAAACTGGTTTCCTGGACCGCAGTAAAGATTGTTGCGTCATCTCTTCCTTGCGCCCGCACTTTCAGTGGCCTGAGTGCCCTGGGAGTTTTGGGACTCCAAGTTGCTGCTTCAGTTTAGGGCTGCGGTTTATGGCAGAATGGCTCACAAATTATGGGATTTGCAGTACCTTCACTCGATTCATTTCCCACAGAACATTGCAGCCCCTGCAAATCAGAGACCAGGCCCAAACTTGGCGCACAGAGTACCCATGACCCACTCGACATCCTGGTGCAGTTTTGAGTGAGACGGACCACGGATGATGGGATTTGAAGTACCTTCACTCACTTTCTGAGACCGCTGCCACCTTCATCCAATGACTGATCAAGACCCCACTTGGCACACAGAGCCCCCATGGCACACTCTACATCCTGGTGCAGTTTGGAGAACGGGGGACCATGGATGATGGGACTTCCAGTACCTTCCCTCGCTTCCAGAGACCACTGCAACCCTCAACCAGAGAATGATCAAGACCAAATGTAACACACACAGCCCCCATGACCCACTCTACATCCTGGTGCTGTTTGGAGGGGGATGGTCCATGGCCAATAGGACTCGCAGTACCTTCACTAAGTTCCTGAGACCACTGCAAGCCACATAAACATCTAATCGGAACCAACCTTGGCACACAATGCCTTCCTCAAATAACTCGGGCACCGCCGGGTCCACAGCTAGTATATATATAAATAAATGCTCTTGTCATCGTGAATACCTTAAAAACAAAAAAACCAAGAGGCCAATATCCACTAAATTTGGCAGCAAAATGTCTCATAATGAAAGATGTGACCAACAATAAAAAAATACCCCAAAGAACCCCTCAAAAGTCATTAAATTAACAAAATACAGATCCTCCGTTGTCCTGCTCTGGACCTGCCCCCTCTCCCTCGCCGCACTCCCCCCTCCTTCCCTCTAGCGTTCCTTCTTTCTTTCCCTTTGGCAAGGGAAGTAGAAAGGAAAGGAAAAGGAAAGGCAGGAAAGAGGTAGAAGGAAGGAAGGAGAACAGACAGGAAGGAGAGAAGGAGGGAGGGAAAGGGGGAATGAAAGAGGGAATGGGGGGAAGAAGGAAAGAGAGAAGGAGGGAGGGAAAGAAGGAAGGAAGGAAGGAAGGAGGTACCAAAGGAAAGAAGAAGAGAAAGTAGAAAGGAAAGAAAAAGGAAAGGCGGGAAAGATGTAAAGAAGGAAGGAAGGAGCAAAGGAAAGAAAAAGTGAAACAAGGAAGGAAACAGGGAGGGAAGAAAGGAGACAAAGGAAGAAGCAGAGAAAGGGGGAGGGAAGGAAGGAAGGAAGGAAAGAGAGAAGGGAGGATGAAACCAAAGAGTGAAAGAAGGAATAAAAGAAAGAGGTAGAGAAGGAAGAAAGGAGAGAAAGGGGAAGAAAAAGGGCGGAAGGAAGAGGTAGGTACCTCTCTTTCATAATAGTCCAGATATCTACTTCTACTTCAAAAATTCTTACTGTAGGCCACAGCAACACGTGGCAGGGCACAGCTAGTATGTGTATATATGTGGTTTTGCACATGCGCTGTAGAGTCTTTTTGCTTTTTTTGGCTTTTTAAGTCCCTTCCACTGTCTTTTTCAGTATTTTTATGAGTGATGTTGTGTTTCGATGAACACAACATAGATATCCTGGCAGGAATGGCAGAAAGACTCACACGAAGGTCTTGCTCAACAGCAGGGAGTTATAGTTCACTCGCATTCAAAGAGCACTCTGAACTCCACCAATGATGGAATGGAATCAAACTTCCCACACAGAACTCCCATAACCAAGAGAAACTACTATAAGAGTTTGGTGGGTATTGACCTTGAGTTTTGGAGTTGTAGTTCACCTATATCCAGAGAGCACTGTGGACTGAAACAATGTTGGATCGGGACCAAACTTGGCATGAATACTCAATATGCCCAAATGTGAACACAGATGGAGTTTGGGGAACTAGACCTTGACATTTGGGAGTTACAGTTTCTGGGATTTATAGTTAACACACAATCAAAGAGCATCCTGAACTCTTGCAACAATGGAATTGAACCAAACTTGGCATATTGAACTCTCATTACCAACAGAAAGTACTGAAAGGGTTTGCTTGGGAATTGACCTTGAGTTTGGAAGTTGTAGTTCACCTACATCCAAGGAGCACTGTGGACTCAAATAATGATGGACCTGGGCCACACTTGGCATGAATACTCAATATGCCCAAATGTGAACACAGATGGAGTTTGGGGAAAATAGACCTTGACATTTGGGAATTACAGTTTCTGGGATTTATAGTTAACACACAATCAAAGAGCATCCTGAACTCTTGCAACAATCGAATTGAACCAAACTTGGCATATTGAACTCTCATTACAAACAGAAAGTACTGAAAGGGTTTGCTTGGGAATTGACCTTGAGTTTGGAAGTTGTAGTTCACCTACACCCAGAGAGCACTGTGGACAAAGTTATGTTATGTTGTTGTTTGTTTTCTATGTTCGGCAGGAGGAGGAAGAAAGGGTATTGGAGGTTCCAATTTCCCACGGCACACCTGATGATTCCTCATGGCACACTAGTGTGTCATGGCACACTGGTTGGGAAACACTGGATTAGACTGTAGTTCAGCCTTTAGGTGTGGCCCTCCATAATATTTTTTGGCTCTCGTGTGGCCTCTTGGAAAAAATAATTGCCCAACTCCTGATATAGACTGTGTATTTTTCACTGAAAACAGGTTTGTGCTGTTCAGCCATGAGGATGTTGGGCTCCCACAATAATGCTCCAAGGAAAAGCACATTTCCTTCATCACGCCACAAATCTTTCTAGCACAGACCCTAGTACCACTCTAACAAATAAAACAGATCCGCCAGCCATCCTTTCACAGGAGGCTGACCCTAGCATTGTGCGCCGTTCTTCTAAAATGCTGAAGCAGTGAAGTGTATGAACAAAGCTTCACAGATAAGCAAGTCAAGGCTAGAGTTTCAGTTGTGTGTTCAAGGTCATATTCAAAAGTTCACAGCTCAAGTGCCAAGTCAGGTCCCTGATCTGTGCTCTAAAACCGCTCAGAGACACCTCCAGAAGGAAAGGTTAATTAGTCTGCCAAACACTGGCAGTATCCTCCTTTATGGAAATGCCAGGCCCTACCGAGAGTTAATTATGGGCAGATTGCAGAAATGTTCAAAAAGATACAGATAACCAAGAAAGTGCTGAAATTGCAATTATAGGCCCCGAATACAGTGGCGTTACGCAATTTATGCATAAACTGTCTAAGACAGTGCTGTCCAACTTCTTCCGGCCCAAGGGCCGGAAGAAGTGTCACTGATCACCTGGGGGGCCGCAGGTGATCAGTGAGCAGGGGGCGGGGCTGATAGCGGGGCGGGGGGCGGGGCCAGCTGACTTCCTCCTCCTTGCCCCTCCCTCCTCCCGCGGACGCGCCGTGCGGGGATGGAGGAGGGCCGAAGGAGGAGGAGCCAGCTGTCTTCCTCCTGCCTGTATCGCCCCCTCCGTCCCTCTCTCGGCGGCGCCGCCGTTGCGAGGCAGTTCGCAGCGGCGCCGCCGAGAAAGGGAGAAGGGGTCATCCAGGCAGGAGGAAGATAGCTGGCCCCTCCTCCCTGTACCGCCCCTTGTCCCTTTCTCGCCGGCGCCGCTGCAAACTGCCTTGCAACGGCGGCGCCGAGAGAGAGAGAAGGGGCGATCCAGGCAGGGGGGAGGAGCCAGCTGTCTTCCTCCGGCCTGGTTCGCCCCCTCCGTCCCTCTCTCGGCGCCGCCGTTGCGAGGCAGTTTGCAGCGGCGCCGCCGAGAAAGGGAGAAGGGGCGATCCAGGCAGGAGGAAGATAGCTGGCCCCTCCTCCCTGTACCGCCGCCTTGTCCCTTTCTCGGCGGCGCCGCTGCAAACTGCCTCGCAACGGCGGCGCCGAGAGAGGGAGAAGGGGCGATCCAGGCAGGGAGGAGGAGCCAGCTGTCTTCCTCCTGCCTGGATCGCCTCCGTCCCTCTCTCGGCGCCGCTGCTGCAAACTGCCTCGCAATGGCGCGCCGAGAGAGGGAGAAGGGGCGATCCAGGCAGGCGGAAGAGAGCTGGCTCCTCCTCCCTGCCTGGATCGCTTCTCCGTCCCTCTCGGTGCCGGGGCAGAAGGCGGCGCCAACGGCAGCGTCATAGGCCTGCCGTGACGCGCTGCCCCTTGGCACCGCCTACTCCTCCTTTTCGGCGCCCCCTCCTTCCTAGGCCGGGAGCCGCGAAAAGGAGGAGTAGGCGGTGCCAAGAGCATCGCGTCACGCCAGGCCTGTGACGCGCTGCTCTTGGCGCCGCCTTCTGCCCTTTTTCGCGGCTCCCCCGCCCTAGGTAGGGAGGGGGCGCCGAAAAAGGAGGAGCTAGCTCTCTTCCTCCTCCCTGCCCCGCCTCCCTCCCCCGGCCGCCATTTTTTTTTAAAAATTGATTTTTAAAAAAAAAAAAATGGTGGCTGAGGGCATAGGTGGGGCCGTGTCCAACAGGCTACGGGGCTGAATCCGGCCCCGGGGCCGCCAGTTGGACAGCCCTGGTCTAAGACAGTGGTTCTCAACCTTCCTAATGCCACGACCCCTCAATATAGTTCCTCATGTTGTGGTGACCCCCAACCATAAAATTATTTTCATTGCTACTTCATAACTGTAATTTTGCTACTGTTATGAATCCCAATGTAAATATCTAATATGCAAGATGTATTTTCATTCATTGGACCAAATTTGGCACAAATACCTGATACACCCACATTTGAATACCGGTGGGGTTGGGAATTGATTTTGTCATTTGGGAGTTGCAGTTGCTGGGATTTATAGTTCACCTACAATCAAAGAGCATCCTGAACTCCACCAACCATGGAATTGAACGAAACTTGGCACACAGATACTCAACATGGATACTTGGCACGGGTACTCAATATGCCCAAATGTGAACCTTGGTGGAGTTTGGGGGAAGTAGAGCTTGTCATTTGGGGGTTGTAGTTGCTGGGATTTTATAATTCACCTACAAAGAGCATTCTGAACCCCACCAGGGATGGAATTGGGCCAAACTTCCCATACAGAACCCATGACCAACAGAAAATACTGTGTTTTCTGGTGATCTTTGGTGACCCCTCTGACACACTCTCGCGACCCCCCCCAGGGGTCCCGACCCCCAGGTTGAGAAACACTGGTCTAAGAAGCCCTGTGTTATATTTAACTAAACACATAGTTCCATTCACACGTAGTTCCGCTCCTCAATAAATTCGCCTATGTCAGTGTTTTCCAACCAGTGTGCCGTGGCACACTAGTGTGCCGTGAGCGGTGATCAGGTGTGCCATGGGAAATTGCCACTCTCCCCCCTCCTAGCAGCCCCCTCACAGGTTTCCAAGAAACAAATTGAGCCTTTCCACTTGGAAATGTTGGGGTTTTTTTTACTATTTCACTGGATTTTTCGAGAGTTGCCTCCCCCCCCCCCCCAACGAACTGTTTATAACAGCTTCATGACATCCATAGTTAACTGGAAGCAAGTTTCACTCAGGGTGAAATTTCACAAAGGTCTGGAGAACAAGCTCTATGAGGAGCGGCTTGAAGAGCTGGGCATGTTTAGCCTGAAGAAGAGAAGGCTGAGAGAAAGACATAATAGCCATGTATAAATATGTGAGAGGAAGTCATATATATGTTGTGTTCATCGAAACAGGCCCAGGTTTCACACTGAGTGTATAAATACATTTAAAAACATATTAACTATATGTATTACTGTGTGAGAGTGTCATTTTGTGTCATTTTGGTTGGTGGTGTGCCCCAGGATGTTGTAAATGTAAATAATGTGCCGCGGCTCAAAAAAGGTTGAAAAACACTGGCCTATGTCATTAATGCTCCCATAAAAGTATCTTCCAAAACAAGCCTAATTGAGTTCAATGGTACTTAACCACCATACCTAGCCTAACATATGGCCTAACATATGGCTGCTACACTATACACGCTTAGCTGAGTACAGTGATACTTTGAGTTAACAGTTTAATTTGTTCCATGACGGAGCTCTTAAATCAAAATGGTCTTATCTCAAGGTGATTTTCCCATTGAAATGCTTTGAAATGCTATTAATCCATTCTGCCTGCTTCTGTATATACTCCACTGATTTCAAAGGGACGTACCCAGCAGTAAAAATGCACCGGTTTTGCCATTATTTCAAAAGTTCCTGCCTTCTCTTCTTCCCACAGTTTCTTGCTGTGAGATGGAAAATTTTCCCAAACAGAAAACTTTTCAGAAATTTGCCATGTATATGTATTTACATTCATCCGTAGTTGCTTGGGCTGTTATACCGCATGCTCAGTGGGCTAAATATATGATACACACTTCTAGTTATTCCTCTAAGGAAGGAAGTATTGATAATACATAGTGGTCAGAGGGAAAAAAATAAACAATATTATATATTACATGTAATATTACTAATAAAATGTCAGTATAGTGGTATAGTACGATATAGTAATATGTAATATTACTATTGTGCTATGCTAATAATGATAATATATTGTATGTACATATAATATTAATCATATATTGTAATACATTCTAATACTAATAATAATACAATATAATAATAATTATATATTTTATATTACATGTAATAATAATAATATAATGTGTATTTGAATAACTATACTGCAATACCACTATATTATTCACATTGAATAATAATAATACGAAAAATATTGCAGTATAGTGGTATAGTACAATATCTATATATATAAAAATCGAGTGGTCGTGGGTTGACGATTATGCACGGCCACACTATAACCCCCAGAAACACAAAACCCACCACACACATTTCACCAGACCACGAGGTACAAACGTGGCACAACCCCCCTTTAAACTTCCGCAGACCCCTAAACGCGACCCCCAAAATAGCCCACTCAAACCTATGGGAGGAGGATCCGGCGGCGGCCGCGGCTTTGCCCGATCCCCAGCCCGGCGCATTCACCTGCTCTCCACTGGGAGAGCAGAACCTCCTCCCCGCCTGAATGCCCTCCGGAGGTTAGGGGCCGGCCTGGAAGCGGCGGAGGAGAGGGCCAGGAGCCCAAGGCGGCGCCCGCGCCTCCTGGCTCCATGCGGCGGAGGATGGCTGCTCTGCGATGCCTCTCCCTGCGATCTCCTCTTCCGGGAGTGGCAGGGAGCTGGGGCGCCGCCTCATCGCTCTTCCTCGGCACTGTCGCCTCCTTGCCTTCCTCCGCCGCCTTCCTCATGTTCATGGATCCGGGCCGCGTGGGTTCGGTCCGGGAACGTTTAGAAGCCTGTGAGACGGAGGAGGAGGCGGGTAAGGCCATGGAACTACACCTCCCAGAAGGCTCCGCGCCGCTCCCTGGGAAGCAGGGGTGGAGCTTTCTGGATAGTCCCATGGCTTTACCCGCCTCCTCCTCCATCTCCCAGCCTCCCAAACGTTCCCGGACCCAACCCACGCAACCCGGGTCCACGAACATCAGGAAGGCAGCGGAGGAAGCCAAGGAGGCGACAGTGGCGAGGAAGAGCGATGAGGCGGCGGCGCCCCAGCTCCCTGCCACTCCCGGAGGAGGACACCGCAGGGAGAGACACAGGACACCAGCCATCCTCCTACCGAAGGTCCCCCACCCCCCCCCACGGCAGGAAGGTGGCGAGGAAGGGCGAGCATCCAACTGAAGACACAGACATGGAACAGGCAAGCTTACAACACACATAAAAACAATAACACCCATAATAACAAAAACCCCAAACACTACAACTCCTACCCCAAACCACACAAACAGACACATACACACACACACATATATACACATAAACATATATACACATACATACACAAGCATATACATATACAAACACATACACACATATAGATATACACATATACATACACATAAACCCACACATACACATATATGCACACATACACACAAATACACACACACATATATTTACACACACAAATACATACACACAAAAATATACACACATATACACACACATATATACACATATACATACATACACAAACAAATAAATACACAATACTTATATACACATATATATACACATACATACACACATAAACACATACACATATATAAACATATACATAGACAAAAACACACACATACACATATATACACACAATACATACACATACACATATATAAACATATACATAGACAAAAACACACACATACACATATACACACACAATACATACACAAACATACACAAACACATATACATACGCAAACACACACATATATACACACATATATACACATACATACACACATAAACACATACACATATATAAACATATACATAGACAAAAACACACACATACACATACGGTATATACACACAATACATACACATACACATATATAAACATATACATAGACAAAAACACACACATACACATATATACACACAATACATACACAAACACATATACACAAGCAAACACACACATATATACACATACACAAACACATATAAATACACACATACACACACATATATACACACAAACATACACATATAAACACACACAAAACACATACTCACATAATTTCCAACCCTTACATACCCAGACTTCCTCACATCTCCTACATAGGGCACAGCAACGCGTGCCGGGTTCAGCTAGTATATTATATATGTTACATGGCTCTCACTGAAATAAATTTTCAAATATTTTGCTTTCATGGCTCTCTGAGTCAAAAAGGTTCCCGGCCCCTGCTTTAAAGGCATTCAGGAACATTTATGAAGGCCTTTTGAGTACAATTTTTCAAATGTTATACCATTAGAACCATAGTGCTGGAAGAGACCTCGTGGGCCATCCAGTCCAACACCATTCTGCCTTTCGGTCAGCAAGTTCAGCAGCTCAGTGGTTTAACCCTCTGCACATAAATCACGGTATCCAGTCAAGGGAAATTATTCTTATAACAGATATATTCTGCTGAACTGGAGTTGAACACACAACAGCCTTGTGCATTTTGGTTGCACATTACACTTGTACATTGTACATGGCATTGGTGCATTGCAAAATGGCCACGTTGCACATGACATGCCAGTAACTGGCACCAGTCATCGATATGTCTTGTTCAGTATTGCTGTTTCACATAAAGGCTGCATATTGCGGGCGCAGCATATTTCCACACGTGGATATTTACGCTATCATCATCATCATTTCCTTATAACCCGCTTTTCTCTCTTGATCAAGACCTAAATTAGTTTTTGGTAACTTCGACTCTCATTAAGAAATGTTGCTTTGAGACACAGAGAATAAAGCGGAATGTTGTTGTTGTTGTTGTTGACCCAAAGTTATACCAAGAGGATGTTGGCTTGCAGGCAATGGTTGATATCATATACATATCTTGTAGGAATAGCTGTATTTTATATCAGTCGTCACTTAATCCTAACTTTTAGGTCATTTCTGTTGTTGTCATTGAATATTTTATTTTCCAAAAATTAAAAATGCATAATCAGGGGCATAATTAATTTAAACATCCTTGTGCACTGGGAATGTGGCGCAGCTGGCTAAGTGTCAGCTGCATAAGATCTCTCTGACCAGTAGGTCATGAGTTCGAGGCCTGCCTGGGTCGAGGTGGGTGCTCGACCTTTAAGTGTAGCCTGCTGTTGACCTTTGCAGCCCAAACAACAGTTCCATCTGTCAAGTAGGAGATAAAGGTACCACATTAAGTGGGGAGGCAAATTTTGACTGAATTATGAGGCCATTAAAGAACTCCAGGAACGCTGAGGAATGCGGAAGGAACAACAAGGGACGCTGGGAACGCTGAGAGACGAGGAGTGCGTCAGCTCCTTCTGGTGGCCAGAGCTTGCCTCTGTTCGTCTATATGTGTGTATGTGGAAGCGGCAGGGATTGTCTGCTAAGTATGTGTTCCTGTTGTCTGAGCGGGGTGAGAAGAGTGGAATATAAATAAAGTAAATAAATAATAAATAAATTAACAAGGGATGGTCCTGTAGGGTGCATCAGCTCCCCTGAGTTTGCCTCTGTTCGTCTATATGTGTGGAAAAGCGGCAGGGATTGTCTGCTAAGTATGTGTACCTGTAATCCGCTCTGAGTTCCCATCGGGGTGAGAAGAGCGGAATATAAATAAAGTAAATAAATACTAAATAAATTAACAAGGGATGGTGGGAATGCTGAGAGATGAGGAGTGCATCAGCTCCCCCTGGTGGCCAGAGTTTGCCTCTGTTCGTCTATATGTGTGTACGTGAAAAACGGCAGGGATTGTCTGCTAAGTATGTGTACCTGTAATCCGCTCTGAGTCCCCTTCGGGGTGAGAAGAGCGGAATATAAATAAAGTGTATTATTAAAGAGTTGCTGTGAGTTTTCCAGGCTGTCTGGCCATGTCCCTGAAGCATTCGCTCTTCACGTTCTTTGGAAACTAGGCAAGTGGGGTTGATATATCTGTGGAATGATGCCCAGGGTGGGAAAGAACCCTTGTTTGCTTAAGGTAAGTGTGGATATTGCAATTGACCACCTCAATTAACATTTAATGGCCGTTTAGCTTCAAAGCCTGACTGGTTGCTGTCTGGGGGAATCCTTCATTGGGACGTGTAGCCCAGGGCTGTCCAACTGGCGGCCCGGGGGCCGTATAAGGCCCCCCAACCCCTTCCCTGCGGCCCCCTAAGCTTTTTAATAAAAAATAAATAAATTAAATAATATTTTAAAAAATTACCCACTTCCGGGTTCCGGAGCAAGTATCGCGAGACTACGGAAGCCACACGGGATTTTGCTCTCAACGCGAGATCACGCCTGCGTTGAGAGCGAAATCCCGTGTGGCTTCCGTAGTCTCACGATACTCCTGTTGCCGAAATCTCGGCTACTTAATCCCTGCGGCCCACGCAGACGCGATTTGAACCTTCTCGGCTGCTGCCTCGGTCGGTCGTCGCCTCTGCTCGTGGTCCGGCTACTCCTGGATCCTGCGCGTTTGGGAAGGTAGGCTAACCTTTATGTTATTATTATGTAATTGTGTATGGATGCCCCTTATGTATTCCCTCCCTGCATTTCCCCTTAGTAAAAGATTATATTTGATTGTATGGATGCCCCTTATGTATTCCCACCCTGCATTTCCCTTAGTAAAAGATTATATTTGATTGTATGGATGCCTCTTATTCCCACCCTGCATTTCCCCTTAGTAAACGATTATATTTGATTGCATGGATGCATTTCCCCTTAGTAAACGATTATATTTGATTGTATGGATGCCCCTTATGAATTCCCACCCTGCATTTCCCCTTAGTAAAAGATTATATTTGATTGTATGGATGCCCCTTATGAATTGTAAGTAAATTGGCGCCGGGGGCGGGGCGGGGGGCAGGGGCGGGGGCAGACCCTTCGGCCCCCCAGGTCATCAGTGACCGGAATTCAGGCCCCTGGGCCGGTAGAAGTTGGACAGCCCTGGTGTAGCCCATCACTGTAGCATCACTATCTCCAGATAGGAATTTTGACCCAGAAAATAAATTTTGTCTCTAGTAGTGATATATAATACTTACATTGTGTTATGCTAATAAGATATTGTATACACAGATAACTTTTAAGCTGCTCTGAGTCCCCTTCGGGGTGAAAAGAGTAAGGATATAAATGCCATAAAAAATTAAATAATAAAGATTTTCTAGCTATTTATTAAAGCAAAACAACAATAACACACCATCAGGAGGTAATTGTTGCATTCACATCCAGAATTCACAGTGTCTCTCTAAACACGTTTTCTATAGACATTATATAGTCCAAGTAATTTTTTTTATCGGCATCACACATATCTAGTCATTCCTATCATGAACGTTATGGTGCACTTCCGAGCATGGAGTGCAACCTAGAAACATCACAGGAAGCGCAGTTCTTTGGCTGCTTGTTTCTATCCTACCTGAGGTCAAATTAGCAGCCATGGCAGGTACTGCCTTATCTGATGATCGCATTATCTGATCATCGGCCTCCAGTGCTTCTCATCAGTGTTCACCATTAAAAGTGCTATCCCTAGATCTGGCGATCTGCCATAACACATGCTAAAGCCTTATTATGAAGGTGGATTACACCTTGGCGGTTGTGCACTTTTTTCCCCGTCAATAGACTATGTTTCTTTTGTTGATACTGTTATTCTTTTTTGGTAAACAGGTACTGAATCCAGATGGCTATCTCTAAACAGAAATAATGTTTTAGGGACCACATACCACCAATTGACTTCACCATCCATTACCCAATAGAGCAGTGTTTCTCAACCTGGGGGTCGGGACCCCTACAGGGGTCGCGAGGGGGTGTCAAAGGGGTCGCCAAAGACCATCAGAAAATACATTATTTTCTATTGGCCATGGGGGTTCTGTATGGGAAGTTTGGTTCAAGGCCATGGTTGGCGGAATTCAGAAAGCTCTTTGGTTGTATGTGAACTATAAATCCCAGCAACTACAATTCCCAAATATCAAGGTCTATTTTCCCCAAACTCCACCTGTGTTCACATTTGGATATATTGAGTATTTGCGCCAAGTTTGATCCAGATCTATCATTATTTGAGTCCACTGTGCTCTATGGATGTAGGTGAACTCCAGCTCCCAAACTCAAGGTCAATGTCCACCAAACCCTTCCAGTATTTTCTGTTGGTCATGGGAGTTCTGTGTGCCAAGTTTGGTTCAACTCCATCGTTGGTGGAGTTCAGAATGCTCTTTGATTGTATACATCCCAGCAACTACACCTCCCAAATGACAAAATCACCCCCTACAACCCCACCAGTATTCAAACTTGGGTGCATCGGGTATTTGTGCCAAAAGTGGTCCGGTGAATGAAAATACATTTTACATGATGATTCATAACAGTAGCAAAATTATAGTTATGAAGTAGCAACGAAAATGATTTTATGGTTGCGGGTCACCACAACATAAGGAACTGTCTTAAGGGGTCGTGGCATTGGGAAGGTTGAGAAACACTGCAATAGAGAATCACTTTTTATTTTAGGTAGTTAGCCACAGGTTCTGAAACTGGGGAAATATAAAAGTCCCCCACCCTGTCTCCCTCATCCCCCCTCCCAAGGATAGGAGGAAAGGGTCCTGAACTTAAGACCTGGTAGCTCTATTGACAAGTCACGGCCAAATCAATGCAATAATCTATTATATAAATGGGTTCACGTCATGTGATGTATACCTCAAACAAAGAAACCATACAACGCAGAAAAACAATACTTGCCAACAGAAATAGGCCTCAAGCAAGGTACGTTTGTAGCAAAGAAACTTCCCCCCAAAACCTAAAAGGCCCCCAAACAACGAGTAAAAATAAAACTACATTTACCAGTAGCCTCCGGGGCAGCCAACGACCCCCCCAGCCTCTACATTCTGAACAACATGCTGGGCTGCCAAGAAGGGCGGATTTGCATAACTGCTGTAACCATAGCAATGCTGCCAAGAGCCATCCAAGGCTAGGATAGAATGCTGAGAGATTTCAGTTGGTGTTTGAGGGTTAAACTGCCAAAACCAAACTCTGAGGGAGCAATTCTCCAGCAAATTCCTACCCACACAACACAACACAACTTCCAATCACAACCCATCCCACCAACCTTACGGGACCCCGTACACACAACACTTACAAACACCACAAATTAAAACCATTCCTTCCTTCCACACAGACATAAACTGACCCAAAAGACAAGCCATGCCTTATAAAAATAACAGCATCGGACGACACACTCACAACGCTACATACATCAAACAAAAAAGGGCAGAACAAATGCCAGAACATAAACACACTGCGCAGCAGAGACACAGACAACAGGTCACTGCACGACGCACAGCTGAGAACCAAATGCAAAGAACTGCACGACAAGAAGAAGCGCGCAGCCAGGAACAACAAAGATGCAGAAATGCAACACAACAGCAGCGCAAGGAGCGCAGAAACACGACGTTGCAACTCAGAAAACAAACTTCAAAAACACCACAACCAATTCCACCGCCTAGCCTTCAGATACAACGCTGCAGAAGACTACAGCATGGTGCCAGAGGCCGACATTGGCACCCTAACGCACATCTGCACACACTGCAAAGCCCTGAAATACCCAGCAGAAACAACAGGAATGTGCTGCCTAGCCGGTAAAGTCTCTCTACCACCACTTGCCACTCCTCCACAACCACTACAGACTTTGCTGAGTGGAGACACTCCAGAATCAAAACACTTCCTCCGCTATAGAAGACAATACAACTCATGCTTCCAAGTGACATCATTTGGAGCACACATAGAAAGTGCGCAATTCATGCCTACATGACCCCACCAAGACCGTAAGTAACATCATTTCCAACCCTTACATCTCGCATCTCCTAAATAGGGCACAGCAACGCGTGCCGGGTACAGCTAGTATGACATAAAACTATTGACTACTGACACGTGTGAACTACATCCCCTCACCTAAAAGTCAGGATACATAAGCTTAATAGTAGGAATAGATGGTTTTAAACGGCATTATATATTGTTTTATAAGGCTTTATGGTTTCTGATTTTGTTGTTTATTTATGCTTAGATCAGGGGTGCTCAGAATGGTGATCGGGATCACCAGGGTGATCTTTGGGCCTCATCCTGGTGATCTTCAGGCCCCTGACCAGGTTTTTTGCTGTTGGTCCTCTTCACACGCCCCTGCACGCTGCAAAGAAGTCCACCGTCGTTGCTCCTCCCTGCTCCCTGCTTGCACGCTGCCTCCAAAAGCTCCAGAGTCCAAGAGGCAGAATGGGCCCCCTCTTTTGGATTCCTCCCCCCCTCCGTCCTTCTCCAGCCACTCAGAGTCGTAGGAGACCAAAGGGGCGGGCCTGGATGACGCGATGCATGGCTGGCCTTGCGGCGCATGCGCAGAAGCGCCCATTCTGCCCCTCGGACTTCGTGAGCTCTTGGAGGCGTCACGCATGCTGGCGGCATGGAAATAGGAGCAAGGACGGAGGAGGAGAAGAAGGACGCTTTGGGGTCATTTCCTTACCGCATCTCAAAGGTCGCTCTTTTTACTTTGGGGTGGGTGCTTGATTGTTCTGTGGCATGTCTCTTTGTTTATTTTTAATGTTTAAAAATGGCCTTTTAGCCCCAAAGCCTCTCTGCTTGCTTTGTTCCTTGAGAAATGTATGTTGGGGAATATGGAAATGTGGGAGAAATGGGGTGGTTGGATGTATTTATGCATGCCCCTTTGTTTACCTTGCTGAGTATTAAATGGCCTTGCAGTTCAAAAGCCTCTCTTCTTACTTTCTGGCTGATAATATGTGTGGTAATATGGCAGTGTGGGAGAAATGGGGTGGTTGGATGTATTTTTATGCTCTGTTTTATATTGTTGTTATTAAATTGAAATGTTGATGTTTTATAACTTCATTTTATGTAAACTGCCCCGAGTCTGCTGGAAGGAGCGGTATGTAAAAATGAATAATAAATATAAATATATAAATAAATAAGAAAATAGTTATACGTTTTACATTTCTGGGCAGGTGATCTTTGGGACTTGGTTTTTTAATCAGTAGCTCCCATGCTGAAAAAGTGTGAGCACCCCTGGCTTAGATTGTTGCGTTGTTTTGTTTTATTAATTGATATTTATTTATTTACTTATTTACTTTATTTATATTCCGCTCTTCTCACCCCGAAGGGGACTCAGAGCGGATTACAGGTACACATATTTGGCAGACAATCCCTGCCATTTCCACATACACAGTACCCACAGTACACAGTACACACATATAGACGAATAGAGGCAAACTCTGGCACCAGGGGGAGCTGACGCACTCCTCAGCGTCCCTTCTTGTTCCTGGAGTTTTTTTTATTGGCCTCATAATTCAGTCAAAATTTGCCTCCCCACTTAATGTGGTACCTTTATCACCTACTTGACAGATTCAACTGTCTTTCGGGCTGCAAAGGTCAACAGCAGGCTGCACTTAAAGGTCGAGCACCCACCTCGATCCGGGCAGGGTGATTATTTTCTATGTGGTTAGCCGCACTGAGTCACTCCGAGGAAAGGGGACGGAGTATAAATAAAGATTATTAATATTATTATTATACTGAATGACTGGACTATAGATGGCTCCTTTTTACCAAAGAACTTTTCAAACCTGGAATAATTATTTCCATCCACTGGCTCTTTCTGGGCAGGATGAAATGTAAAAGGATGACAGATGAGCCTTGCACAAATAATGACTACCGAAATTATGTCTGGAGTTTTGCTCTATAATGCTTATTTCTCTTTTTTCCGGCCTTGGCCTCTAGTCCCTCTTTGTCGCCCCCCCCCCCCCCAAATTTGCCGCTCCTGCTGCGAATGGACGGCAGGCCGGACACCGTACCCGATTGTTTCCATCTATGCCAGTGGTTCTCAACCTGGGGGTCGGGACCCCCAGAGGGGTCGCGAGAGGGTTTCAGAGGGGTCGCCAAAGGCCATCAGAAAACATATTTCTGATGGTCTTAGGAAGCCCTTTGGCAGAGAAGGTTGAAGATCTCTCCGCTTGTCCTCTTTCTTTTTGGAAACAGACTGCGAATTCTCCCACAGAAAGCTCTCCTTTGCATTGATTGGCAGGCCTTCCAGCCAAGGGGAGGGCTGTTTCTGAGACTCCAAGCAGGGAGGGGAGAACAGGAGTGCTTGGCGCATGGCAGCATGATACGCATGTGTGAGTGAGGGAGAGTCCGAGAGGTGGGATGGAGGCTCACACCAGCTAGTCCCTTCAAGGCATGAGGGTTCTGTATAGGAAGTTTGACCCAATTCTATCATTGGTGGGGTGCAAGGGGCTCTTTGATTGTAGGTGAACTATAAATTCCAGCAACTACAACTCCCAAATGTCAAGATCTATTTTCCCCAAACTCCACCAGTGTTTACATTTGGGTATATTGAGGATTCGTGTCAAGTGTGGCCCAGATCCATCCTTGTTGAGTCTATAGTGCTCTCTGGATGTAGGTGAACTACAACTCTCAAACTCAAGGTCAATGCCCACCAAACCATTCCAGTATTTGCTGTTGGACATGGGAATTTTGAGTGCCAAGTTTGTTTCAATTCCATTGTTGGTGAGTTCAAAATGCTCTTTGATTGTAGGTGAACATTCAGAAGGGCTTGTAAGACCGCCCTCTTTGGACTAGCCTTTAATTAGGCATAGAAGGACTGTGTCTCTTAAACTATGTATGTCACCCTGCACCTCGAAATGTGTCAAATTGTGTTTTTAATGTGTTTTATGCTTTTATTGTAGGGCCCCATGTCTGTGACATGATGCCCACTTACAGTGTTGTTATCCGCCCCGAGCCTGTGGGGAGGAGCGGAATATAAGATCGAAGAAATAAATAAATAAATAAAACTATAAATCCCAGCAACTACAACTTCCAAATGACAAAATCAACCCCCCCCCACACACACACACACATCCACACACACAAAAATACAGTTATGAAGTAGCAATGAAAATAATGTTATGGTTAGGGGTCACCACAACATAAGGAACTGTATTAAGGGGTCACAGCATTAGGAAGGTTGAGAAACACTGATCTATGCCTTGAAGCCGTGACTGGATGGCTGCGCGCCAGCCGGCTGAAGGTGAACCCGTCAAAGACGGAGATCTTGTGGCCTGGTCGCCCTGGGCTGGATGAGTGCTGGTTGCCTACCCTGGATGGCGAGCAACTTAGCCCGTCATCCCTTGTTAAGAGCTTGGGTGTCCAACTGGACCCTTTGCTGACCATGGAGACCCAGGTCTCCATGGTCAGCAAAACGTCGTTTTTCCATCTACGACAGGCTAGGCGACTGGCCCCCTACCTGTCCAGGGATGACCTGGCCACGGTGATCCAAGCGATGGTCATCTCGAGGCTGGACTACTGTAACGCCCTCTACGTTGGCCTTCCCTTGTCGACAATCCAGAAACTCAAGCTAGTGCAGAATGCCGCTGCTCGCTTGCTGGTGGGAGCACCAGTGAGGGAGCACATCACTCCCATCCTCCAGCAACTGCAATGGCTTCCTATTGAGTACCGAATTGCCTTCAAGGTGCTGGTTTTAACCTTTAGGGCCTTATACGGTCTGGGGCCTGTGTACCTAAGGGACCGCCTTACCCCGTATGTTCCCCTGAGATCACTGCGCTCGGAAGGGCAGAATTTGTTGGTTGTTCCATCGTCCCGCTCCTGTCATTTGTCCAGTACGAGACAGCGAGCTTTTTCCGCTGTGGCTCCTGTACTCTGGAATTCGCTCCCTGACCACATCCGAGCAATCCCCGAACTTGTCCCTTTTCGAAGGGCATGTAAGACTGCTCTTTTTAGGCTGGCGTTTGGCTAAATCCGAGTGACTCGGTGTGCCTCGTCTGAGCCAAGGAACCGTAATCCTATCATCATTATGGTCATGCATCGTGGTTTTATTGCTTGCTTTTATTGTATGTTTTACTGTATGTTTTATTGTATGCCTATGTTGTGATCCGCCCCGAGCCTGCAGGGAGGAGCGGAATATAAAACCGAATAATAAATAAATAAATAAATAAACCCAAACATGTTGACAGATTTTTGGTAATTCAGGCCACGGTCATCTCGAGACTGGACTACTGTAACGCCCTTTATATTGGCCTTCCTCTGTCGGTAATCCGGAAACTTAAGCTGGTGCAAAACGCTGCGGCTCGACTACTGGTTGGTGCGGCACTATCGTGCCACATCACTCCAGGCTTACAGCGATTGCACTAGCTCCCCATCGAGTACCGGATTGCCTTCAAAGTGTTGGTGTTAACCTTTAAGGCCTTGCATGGTCTGGGGCCAGTGTACCTGAAGGACCGCCTATCCCTGCACATTCCCCAGAGACCACTACGGTCCATGAATCAAAACCTATTGGAGGTTCCATCACTTAAGATCTGCCGCTTGTCATCGACGCGGCAGCGTACTTTCTCTGTAGTAGTGCCTAACCTTTGGAACACCCTCCTGGAGGAGGCTCGAGCAATAGCAGATCTACAGGCCTTCCGGAGGGCCTGCAAGACCAATCTCTGCAGACAGGCGTTTAACCTTTAAGGCTGTTAAATTCCACTCTTGCCTCAATCTGTTTTATTATGTTTTTAACTATGTTGTGATTATGATGTTCACTGGTGTGAACCACCCTGAGCTTCTTTGGGAAGGGTGGTATATAAATCAAAATACATACATAAATAAATAAATAATAAAAATAACTACTCCTGTATTTGTTAAGGCAGTGTTTCTCAACCTTTTTTGAGCCGAGGCACACTTTTGACATTTAAAAAAATCCCGGGGCACACCACCAACCAAAATGAAACAAAATGACACTCTAACACAGTAATACTTATAGTTAACTGACCTTGAGTTTTGGAGTTGTAGTTCACCTACATCCAGAAAGCACTCTGGACTCAAACAATGTTGGATCAGGACCAAACTTGGCATGAATACTCAATATGCCCAAAAGTGAACACAGATGGAGTTTGGGGGAAATAGACAGGGAGCCGGAGGGACCCGCCGCGAAGAGGAGGGGGAGGAGGGAGGGGCGGGGGGCAAACGGAGCAGGCACCTCTCGGGCCCTGCCTTCTCCCAAACAGCGGTTTGGGAGAAGGCAAGCCCTGAGATTGGCTCCGTTTCCCCAGTTCTCCCTCACAAGCGGAGGGAGAACCTGGGGAACAGGCCCTGCCTGGGAGTCGGGTTTGGGCGGCTCGCCTCTTCCGCCAGGTTCCACGGAAGACGCGAGCCGAGCCGGACAAACTCGGCTCCCAGGCAGGTCCTGGGCCCTGTGCGGAGCTGTTTTCCCGGTTCGCGCCAGGTTCCCGCCTCCTCCTGTGGGCTCACTTCTGGAGGAGGAGAAGAGCGCCACCCGGCCCCTCCCTCCTGAGCCTGCCCTCTGCCTCTCTAGGTCCAGGTCCTCCCAGAGGTAAACTGGTTAGGATTTCTGGGAGTTGAAGTCCAAAACACCTGGAGGGCCGGTAATTGCCCACCCCTGGTCTAGATCCTAGAGAGGGTCGTGTTCCCCATCCGCTGTTCTGCAATCGGCTGGTGTGCCGCGGGAAAACCTCGGAGGGGGAAGAGGTTTTCTTGCGGCACACCACCTGATCGCTCACGGCACACTAGTGTGCTGAGGCACAGCGGTTGAGAAAGACTGTGTTAAGGTATGCACAGTTAAAACCATATTTTCTTTATTTACTATATTTTTATACCGTCCCTCTCAGCCCGAAGGCGACTCGAGGCGGTGTACACATGGCAACGAATGCCCATAAGATAAAACACATCAAAACAATTAATAAAACCATATAAAACAATACAATTAGCAATAAAAATTATAAAATAAAATCTCAGTGTCTCATTATTATGCTTGTAGAAAGACATTTCAAACTGATCTACTGTGGTAAAATTATATCAGCAAGTGCGACAAGCAGAGACCTTTTCTAATCCATTACGAAAGATAAATCCAGGACTTCAGATATTTCCCATTTTACCTCCTAGAAGCCTCAACTATAAGGGGCCATCCTTTCCCCTCTATTATTTAACATCTATATGCGTCCACTGGCCCAACTGGTGCGCAGTTTCGGACTGGAGTGTCATCAGTACGCTGATGACACCCAGCTGGTGCTGAGGATGGAAGGCCAGCCGGACTCTGTACCGATTATTTCCATTGGTGCCTTGAAGCCGTGACTGGGTGGCTACGGGCCAGCAGGTTGAAGGTGAACCCGTCAAAGACGAAGATCCTTTGGCTGGGTCGTCCAGGGGGGCGGGAGCTCCAGCTGCCTGTTATGGACAGCGAGGCAATTTGCCTGCCGTCTCTTGTAAAAAGCCTGGGGGTCCAATTGGACCCTCTGCTCACGATGGAGACTCAGGTCGCCACGGTGAGCAGAGCGGCATTTTTCCATCTGCACTAGGCCAGGCGGTTGGTGCCCTACCTCTCCGGGAACGACCTAGCCATGGTGATCCAGGCCACGGTCATCTCGAGGCTAGACTACTGTAACGCCCTCTACATCGGCCTTCCTTTGTCGGTGACCCGGAAACTCAAGCTAGTGCAGAATGCTGCTGCTGCTTGACTGCTGGCTGGAGCGTCATCGACATGTCACATCACACCAGTCCTTCAGCGTCTGCACTGGCTTCCCATCGAGTACCGGATTGCCTTCAAAGTGTTGGTGTTAACCTTTAAGGCCTTACATGGTCTGGGGCCAGTGTACTTGAAGGACCGCCTTTCCCCGTATATCCCTCAGAGATCACTACGGTCTGAGGACCAAAATCTTATTTATTTATTATTTATTTGTCTCAGCACGAAGGCGACTCGGGACGGTTTACACAGGCAGTCTCTGCCCTCAATACAACACAGCAACAAGTCAACCCCCCCCCCCCGAAAAAAACATATAATAATTTAACAATTAAAAACATACAATTGCAGCCTCAGCGTCATGTTGAAATCAGTTTCCATCACATCGTCGTCATTCCTTATATCCAATTAAGCCTTATATTTCATCAACAAATGCCTGCTCAAATAACCAGGTCTTGACTTTCTTGCGAAACGTCAGGAGGGAGGGGGGCCGATCCGATGTCTCTAGGGAGGGCGTTCCAAAGCCGAGGAGCCACCACTGAGAAGGCCCTGTCTCTCGTCCCCGCCAAGTAGGCGGGACCGAGAGCAGGGCCTCTCCGGATGATCTTAAACATCTTGATGGTTCATAGGGAGAGATGCGTTCGGACAGGTAAGTTGGACCAGAACCGTTTAGGGCTTTAAAGGCTAAAGCCAGCACTTTGAATTGTGCCCGGTAGCAAACTGGCACAACAGAGGAGTTGTATGCTCTCTGAATGGCGCTCCTGTTATCAACCTGGCTGCTGTCCGTTGGACTAGATGCAGCTTCCGAACAGTCTCCAAAGGCAACCCCACGTAGAGCATTGCAGTAATCTATACGGGATGTAACCAGAGCCTGGACCACCGTGGCCAAGTCAGACTTCTCAAGGTACGGGCGCAGCTGGCGCACAAGTTTTAAACCTTATCGAAATACCATCCATTCGAACTTGCCGGCTATCATCCACGAGACAACGCACCTTCTCGGTGGCAGCGCCCAATCTATGGAACGCCTTACCAGAGGAGGTCCGAGCCATAGCAGATCTGCCCACTTTCCGGAGGGCTTGTAAGACCGACCTCTTCCGACAGGCGTTCAATCTGTAACAGCCCGGCCTAGCCATCTTCTCTCTATCTTAGTATAAATTGTCTTATTGCGTTTTAAATTGTTGTTTTATGATCGTTTATGTATGTGCTGTGAACCACCATTCCCAATATAAATTTGAATAATAAATAAGGGAGTTATCAACATTTGAAGGGCCGAAGTTTCCATGCTGCTTCGCTACATCCTTTGACTGATAACCAGAAAGCCTCCATCGGGCTTTGGACTCAAGTACGTTCCCATTTATCTTTCAGTTATTGTTTCGTGGCTCACTTATTTCCATCTTGCAAACTCACTCATGTTACATTAATTTGTAACCTGAAAGCTGATTCATGCATTACAAGCCAGGATATAAGCTGGTGACAACAACAACAATTTTATTGATTAGCCAAAAGCCATATCAAATACACACAGAACACAGACACATTGCAATGATTCTAAAAACAATCTGAGGAGAATTATAGACCATTACATCAATTAAACCCCTGTTTTGCCCAGCAGGAGGGATTCTAAGGGGGTGGTAACAATTCACAGGTCCTCATCTCCAACACAATTTATTCCAATTGCAGCTATGTAATCAGATCTTAGTTTCATGGCTTTACAGAGAAAACGAGCAGTAGCATCTGTTATCAGCTTGTTGGAGCCGGCCAGCAGAAGTGAGACTTTTGCTAGAGGGTCCCAATGATTTTTTCCCACGAGAAATATCTCTAGCAGTTGTTTTCTCTCTATTTGATAGATTTTGCAATAGAGCAGAAGATGAGTTAGATCTTCGATCTCAGGGGCACCACAAATACAGATACGCTCTTCATAGGGAATTTTCTTGAACCTCCCATATCTCACCATTGAATCTAATTGCTCAAACCTGGCTCTAGTGAAAATTTTCCTTAGGTGGTGTAACCTTCCTTGCTGTAAGTAAGTGGTTAGTTGGAAGGATTTCTTAAAACCACTCAACCATCTCAGGGAAACAGTAGAACCCAAAGAGTCTATATCGGTTTGGGCCGCAATGTCATTAATTCGTTGACACACTTCTTTGAAGTGCTTACTTAGCTCTTGACCAGATAGGTGGACTGGGAATATTACCTGAATGCCGCACCTTCTGATGTAATCAAACAAATGGTCAGCCCCGATTTATAAGAACTGCTAGATTGTTCCAGCAAACATAATTTTGGGAGGCGAGACGCCTCCATCTCCATGACCTTGAGCCAGTAGTTAAAGGCTCTGATCTTAGATTGTGTGCTAATAGAGAACATTCCCAACTCCGCCCTAACTGCCGCTGCTGGGGAGCTTCTATCGACCCCTAAAAACCACTTCAGATGTTGAGCTTGGGCCTTATCCAGGAGGGGAGTATCATTTGCACCCCAGATTTCAGAACCATAAAGAAGCAGCGGGGAGATTTTATGATTGTAAACTTTCAGAAGGGGAACGAGGGAGCCCGGTTGCCGTTGATTCAGCAGCTTTAAGAGTAAGCTCGTTCTGCCCTTGGCTTTAGTTGAACACCTGTGGAAATGATTGTGCCATAGACCATTTTCTGCAAAGTCTAATCCTAGGTACGTGAAGGATCTAACTTGTTCTAATTGTTCGCCTTCTATTTTCCATTTCATTTTGAGGGCGTTTACCAAAGATCATCGTTTTTGATTTGGTTTTGTTTATCTTTAGTGCGTTTCTAAGGCAGTAGTCACTAAGTTGTCTTAATAACCTCCTCATCCCTATTTGGGTGTAGGAGAGTAGGATCATATCATCTGCATACAGAAGTGAGTTGATTTGCAAGTTAGCTACTTTAGGCATATGGACATCCACCCCTCTAAGCGAATTTGGAAGGTCATTTACATACAGATTAAATAAGGGAGTTATCAACATTTGAAGGGCCGAAGTTTCCATGCTGCTTCGCTACATCCTTTGACTGATAACCAGAAAGCCTCCATCGGGCTTTGGACTCAAGAACGTTCCCATTTATCTTTCACTTATTGTTTCGTAGCTCACTTATTTCCATCTTGCAAACTCACTCATGCTACATTAATTTGTAACCTGAAAGCTGATTCATGCATTACAAGCCAGGATATAAGCTGGTGACAGAAGGATGAATAACTGTTTATCATCCTTCTGCACAATGAAACACTTTGAATAAAGCTTAATTTGACTAACCAAGGGCCTGGCAGTAGGCTTGCCTGTGCATGTGTCTACCCAGAAGGAAGACACCGCCACTTATGTTCGTGCATTCAAACAGTTGATAGTTTGTGAACATATGCTATGTTACAGTGATGAGCCTGTCATCAACACACAGGTACAGTCTTCTGAACTGAGCTTATGAGAATACTTCATGTGGTTTCCAAGCAATGTTGGGCTGCACAGGATTGTTTCCTATACCAACTATTTTTATTTATTTATTTATTTACTTCATTTACTGTATATTCCGCCCTTCTCACCCCGCAGGGGACTCAGGGCGGATTACAATGTACACATTACATTTAGACACACAAACACACAAGACGGACAGAGGCAATTTAACATCTGGCCACCAGGGGGAGCTGTCGCACTCCTTCATTTCTCAGCGTGCTTTCTGGAGATCTTTTTATGGCCTCGTAAATCAGTTAAATTTAGCCTCCCCACTAAGTGGTACTTTAATTTCCTACTTGACAGATGCAACTGTCTTTCGGGTTGCAAAGGTCGACAACAGGCTACACAATAGGCCGAGAGCCCACCTCGACCCGGGCAGGCCTCGAACTCATGACCTTATGGTCAATAGAGATCTTATGCTGCTGACTCCCAGCCAGCTGCGCCACATTCCCAGTGAAACAAACATTTATAACTGCAGGTGTTGATGCAGCCGATGACGTAGACTCAGGGCATGTTTAAACTGGTCTAATTCCCTGTTTCCAACCAGAAATTGCATCTACGACTGGACAGTCTGGACTCTGCTTCCACTGCTGCACGTAAAACTCCTATGTGCATTATGATCCGCCCCTGAGTCCCCTGCGGGGTGAGAAGGGCGGAATATAAATGATGTAAATCAGGCCTGCCCAACAGGCGCCCCGGGGGCCGCACATGGCCCTCCAGCCCCTTGGATCCGGCCCTCCTACCCTCCTGCAAGAAATCAGCTGGGTTTTTTTATTTAAAAAATGAAAAATTGTAGCAGCGGCACAGCTGTCCGCTATTACCTGTCCTGGCTCTTCAGCAGACAGGAAATGAGCCAGGACAGGAAATGACGCCGCAGAGCCAAAGGACTACAAGTCCCAGCTTCCCCTCGCAGCGCCATTTCCTTTGAGACTAGAAGAGTACAGGAAGTACTCTTCTGCTGTGTCTTCGGCTCCTGCCTCTGTATCTTCGCCTCTCTCGTGCTCCGGCTCCTGGATCCTCGTTGGACGAGAGAAGCCGGACCGGAGCAAGGCTGTGTGGAGCTCCGTTTGGGTAGCGGTTGTTTGGGAAGGATATCGAACTAAGGTAGGCTGAAGCAGAGGGCTGTTTTGCTGGGGTGGGCTCCTTCCTTCATTCGTTCGTTCCTTCCTTCCTTCAATCCTTCCTTCCTTGCTTTTATTCTTGCTTTTATTTTATTTTAATTTATTTTATTTTATTTTTTTAATTTCCTTTTCTTCTTGCATTTATTTCTTCCCTCTATCCATCTTCCGTCCTTCCTCTCTTCCTTTCTTTTATTCTTTTATTCTATTTTTTATTTATTTTCACACTGCCCCCCAGGTGATCAGTGACCGGAATTCCGGCCCTTGGGCTGGTAGAAGTTGGACAGCCCTGATGTAAATAAATAAATAAATAAATAAATAAATAAATAATAAATTTCACATCGCGTTCCATGTAAAAACAAAAATCCATAGTACCTTAAAACACCTAATATCCATATATAACAAACTAAGTAAAGAAGCAATAATGTCACAATATAAACTTGACTGAAATACTAATGATTCAGTATCTAATACAAAGAATATCCAATATTGAGTCTGTCAACAGGGGCGGTCCTACAAGGTAGGCCAAGTAGGCGGCCGCCTAGGGCGCCATCTGGGAAGGGGGCGCCATCCTGGCCCTGCCGATGTTCCTCAGAGATTTACATTGACATTGGGATCCTAATTTTGGACTTATGGGAGACTCCTATGAATTATGAGTCGGGTGATAGGTAATAGATTCTGATTTTGATGCATTTACATTGCATTCCTTGTTGATTATTATACAGTTCTGCTTAATATTGTCATACAATATAATACAAATACAATATAACAATAATGATATATTTTATATTACATGTAATATTACAAACAATATTGCAGTATAGTGGTATTGTACAAAATAGTAATATATAATATTTTATTTTACTTTATTTTGGGTTATTTGAGTTTTATAGGAGTAATGAAAATATTTAGTAGAGGATAATTTTATTTAAATAAATAATGTTATTATTTTATAATAATAATGTAATAGACGACCAGGGCGACCTGCCTAACTGCCTGTCCCACATTGAGGAGGCACCCGGTGACCCCGGAGACCACCAGTCGCGTCTCGAGGACTCACTGGTGCTGACGGAGCCGCTGACCGACGAACTGGACATTACGGCCATCCTGGCGTTCCCCCGGAACTCCAGGGCCCGCCGGCGCCAGGCCGCGAGGAGCTGGGGGAGCCAGCTGGAGATGGAGCGACCCAACATGGCGACCGGCCTTGAGGACGCTCCACTCCGCCATGTGTCCGGCCTTGAGGAGGGAGCAGGACCTGGAGATGGTCGCCTCCCGGAAGTCCCGCCTCTGGAGGACTCCACTCCCCCCGAGAACCCCGGAAGTAGTCTCCGTACGGAAGTCCCGCCCCTGGAGGACTCCAATGCCAAAACAGTCCCCGTCCGGAAGCAGCAAGCCACCCGTAGGAGGAGGCGGCGGCGCCGAACACGGAAGTATCAAGCCGAGCGGGAAGCAGGAGGAACCCCCTGCCGAGAGGACCGAGCCCCCGGGCCCAGGCCCCCCATCGGCCCATTGGACCTGCTGGAGGAGAGGAAGAGACGCCCAGCACCAAGGTTGGCTAGGCCCGGGAGGATCTCCCGGACCTTTCGACCAAGGACCTTCTGGAGCTCCAGCTACCGGCAGCTGGAGCCCAGAGCGGCAACCTCAGCAACAAGGACTGCTGCCTTGGACAGCTTGCGGACGATTTCGACCACCCAGGGCAGACAACCCGCCGGCAGTCTGCCCTCTCTGCCCTCCGCTCGCACCCTAGTGCCAGCGATCCTGCTGGGCCCTCCCGCCTGCCTTCTTTTGACGGCGGGGTGGTGTCTCAGTAGGTATCGCTGCTGACTTCTTCCCTCCCCCCCCTCCCCCTCCCTCTCCCCCACCCTCGTGTTCTCTACCCATGTCTATTGTACTTTGTGTTGTTGGTGTTGCCACTGGGCACCCAAACTTTGTACACCGCTTAGAGCCTACGGGATGAAGCGGTCTACCAGTGTGATGAAATACTAATATTAATTAATAATATATTATAATTATATTGTAATGTAGTATAATATAATTATGATATAATATAGTATGAGTATGGTATAATATATTGTATATACATTGATACAATATAATACTACTAATGGTATTGTGATATTATAATTGTATATTTGTTTTACATGGGGGGGCAAAAAATAATGTTTTTTTGGGGGCACCAAAATAATGTTCGCCTACCATTTAAAATTACCTTAGACCGCCCCTGTCTGTCAATCTGGTTATTCACAGATATTTTAGTTAAAACCTAAAATAGTTTGCTATTTGGAATGTGATACGTTCATCTCAGAACAGCATAATTTCCCCTACTCTGTTCTTCCTTAGATGAGCTGCAACATCTCCTCCTACTCAATCAAGTATATGGGACACCAGAGTATCACAGGCAGCAAGTCTTCCATTGTTTTCTGTGTGACAAAGATAAACTCTTTCATTAAACTCTCTCATTATAACAGTCTTCTACTTTAGCAAGTGGCAATATATTGGAATGACCCTTTGTGAAGGCCTTTCTATATAATCAAGATTTCTAATCTCAATCAAATAGGATGGAGGGTGAGAAGGAGCTAATCATCAAGATTAGCAGATCTAAAGGTATAATAATCCTAAATCTCCTTGTACAGTCAAATCACTTGGACTTCATTTAAGTCAGAGTTTAGCAGCACAAAGGCCGAATTCGTACATATTGTTCTGAAATATATGGTGTAGAAAATAGTCGCACCCCCTTTTCTGATGAAAAATGTGATGGAAAGTGCAACTATTATGCGATTAAATTCAGTAATTACAAACTTGCACTTGCAAGTTATTTACTGATCTACATCAGTGTTTCCCAACCTTTTTTGAGCCACGGCGTATTTTTTACATTTACAAAATCCTGGGGCACACCACCAACCAAAATGACACAAAATGACACTCTAACACAGTCATACATATAGTTAATATGTTTTTTAATGTATTTATACACTCAGTGTGAAACCTGGGCCTGTTTCGATGAAAACAACATAGATATCCTGGCAGGAATGGCAGAAAGACACAAACTTCTCACACAGAACTCCCATAACAAAGAGAAAATGCTATAAGAGTTTGGTGGGCATTGACCTTGAGTTTTGGAGTTGTAGTTCACCTATATCCAGAGAGCACTGTGGACTCAAACAATGTTGGATCAGGAGCAAACTTGGCATGAATACTCAATATGCCCAAACGTGAACACAGATGGAGTTTGGGGAAAATAGACCTTGACATTTGGGAGTTACAGTTTCTGGGATTTATAGTTAACACACAACCAAAGAGCATCCTGAACACTTGCAACAATGGAATTGAACCAAACTTGGCATATTGAACTCTCATTACCAACAGAAAGTACTGAAAGGGTTTGCTTGGGAATTGACCTTGAGTTTGGAAGTTGTAGTTAACCAACACCCAGAGAGCACTGTGGACTGAAATGATGATGGATCTGGACCACACTTGAAATGAATACTCAATATGCCCAAATATGAACGCAGATGGAGTGCAGGGGAAATAAACCTTGCCATTTGGAAGTTGTAGTTACAATGTCAGCTAGCTGCTGGAAAAGTTGTATAAATGTATAATTCGAAAAAGAAAGAAACCAAAGCTTGGGAAAGTTAAGAGTTTTGGACTACAGCTCCCAGAATCCCTCAACTAGCATGACCATAGAACTCTGGGAGAATTATCTCTGATCCAGCTAGACCAGTGGTTCCCAAACTTTTTGGCCTACCTCCCCCTGTCCAGAAATTTTTTACTCACCGCCCCCCTAGAAATTATTTTTTTTAAAAATGTAATCGCAATTAAACAGAAAGATATATGTATGAATGCAGTGGTTCTCAACCTTTGTAATGCCGTGAGCCCTAAATAAGGTTCCTCATGTTGTGGTGACCCCCCAACCATATTTTCGTTGCTACTTCATAAATAATTTTGCTACTCTTATAAATTCTAATGCAAATATCTAATATGGAGGATGTATTTTCATTGTTACAAATTGAACATAATTAAAGCATAGTGATTAATCACAAAAAAACCAATATGTTGGGAGGAGTATGGACAATTGATGAAGTACCTTAAACCAATTCAGCTCTGACTTCCACAGCCGAGATCCCATGAATGACAGACCTGGACCAAACTTGGCACACAGAACCCCCATGACCAACAGAAAATACTGGAGGGGTATGGGAGGAATTGACAGTGATTTAGGGGAGATGTAGTTCACGTACATTTGGAGAGCACTCTGAACCCAAACAACCCTGGATCTGGACCAAATTTGGCACAAATACTCAATATGCCCAAATTTGAAAACTGTTGAGGTTGCTGGGGGGGGGGGACGGACCACTGATTTTGTTATTTGTGAGTTGTAGCTGCTGGTATTTATAGTTAACCTATAATCAAAGAGCATTCTGAACTCCCAACTAGCAATGGCATTGAACTAAACTTGAGCAATAGAAAATACTGGACCTTGGAAATTGGGAGTTGCTTGCGTTTTCCTTCGTGCGACGGCCATCTCCCAGGAGGCGCCTGCAAACCCCGCAGCGACTCAGGGGGCGTTTGCAGATGCGGAGGCTTTCCTTTTCTGCTGGACCAACTGGCAGGCACACACTCGCAAGCACGCGCCTGTCTCAGCCTGCCAGTTGGAATCCCTGGGCAGGCGTTGCTTGGAAACCGCAGCGGGCGTGCCCTTCCTCTCCTCAGCTCTACCCACAACGCAGTCTCGTATAGCCCCTTCCTTCCAAGGGATTGGATGGAGCGACATAGGACTGCGCCATGGGTGGAGTTGAGGAGAGGAAGGGGGCGCGCGCTTCGGTTTCCAGGCAACGCCTGCACGGGGTTTCCAACTGGAAACTCGCACGCTTGCAAGTTGGAATCCTGCCACTGCCCCCTTACAGGGCTTCGGTGCCCCCCAAATTCTCCTGAGCCTCCCACCGCCCCCTTGGATCGCCTCACCGCCCACTAGGGAGCGGTACCGCCCACTTTGGGAACCACGGAGCTAGACCAATGGTTCTCAATCTGTGGTCCGTGAACCACCTGTGGTCCACAATAACTAAAATAAGGTCCGCTAAACATTTAAAATTTTAAATCTTTATTCATTTGAATGATTCTGTTGGCATCGGTGGGCAGCACTAGCGAGTAGGATGTTGGATGAGTGGGGGAGGGCAAGTAATGGATGTCACATGTCATGTACGCACACCACCCAACGATAGTCAGTCGCACATATTTTTTTGTCTTGCTCAGCTGTGTCGGTGATTCTGTTTTGCTGTTTAATGATTCAACGACTGCAGTAGTTTTACTGTGAGTTCTCAATATTCATATTAATTTTTTTTTATTTAATGATGAATATGCTCTTTTCCACAACTTATTTATGTGAACAAAAGTTTTCTGCTTTCCCGGTAATTAAAGACAAGTCCAGGAATTGATTGAAAGTAAGTGATGATATGCACGTACTTTTGAGCAATATTAGCCTCAGGATTACCCAACATGTAAAGAAGATGCAAGCTCAAAAATCACACTGATGCACAGCAAATTTAATTTTTGATTTAAAATGTTCTTTTTTTATATTATAATAGTATTCTTAATTCATGTTACTATTAAGTTTAACAAATATGTTAAAAGTTTTGATTAAAGTTTATTTTTAGATTAACAGTTTATTATTCTTGAACTTTGTGGTCCCTGCTAAAAACAAAAAAAAAAGGCTGGTAACCACTGAGCTAGACACTAGGGCTGGTTGATTTTTAAAATGTTTCAAAACTCGTTTCGGATGTAGGGGGCGCTAGCGCTTCGAATATGATTGACTTCCGAAAAATTTCAAATTTAATTCGTAAAAATTCTGAAATTTCGGAATGGCTTCGTTAATGGCCGGCACGCGTGTTTAACCCAGATTGGACGCGGGATTTCTTCCCTCCGCTTGAGAACTGGGAGAAACACAGGTTTCCCGTGTCCAATCTGCAGCTAATGAGGGGAATCGACCTCTAGAAGGACAGAAATCTGATCCAAGACCTTTTCGGAAATTGCGCCTGCGACTTCGAATTTGCAAAAACACTTCTGGGTTGCTTAAATCGCTTCAAAAACACTTCAAAAGTAAATTACATCCGAATTTATATCAACTTTCGTAACGATCCGAAAAACCTAACCAGGCCTACTAGACCAGTGATTTTCAACCAGTGTGCCACGGAACACTAGTGTGCCGTGAGAGATCATCAGGTCTGCCGTGGGAAATTATTTTCTTACTTGATTCATATATAAACTATAAGGCACATCTGTCCCTTTAAGAAATGGAACCATAGCACTCTCGCGTCACCTAAGAAGTAACGTGAGAGTGCTATGGTCGCGCCATCTTGGATTCACTAAGACGCAGCTAAGTAAACAAAGTTAGAGTTAGTGCTGCACCTGCGCATCAAGTGACAATGGCAATTTGGGATCACAGCAAGACAAGCGAGTGACAGTGATGGAGAAGTTTTTGAGAATGGTATAAATCAGGGCTGTCCAAGTTCTACCGGCCCAGGGGCCTGAATTCCGGTCACTGATGACCTGGGGGGCCGTAGGGTCTGCCCCGCCCCCAGCTCCGCCCCCTCCCCGCCCTGGCTCCGCCCCCTCCCCAGCGCCCTCTCCCTATTTTTATTTAATATTTAATATATTTAATTCCATCCTCCCCTCTCCCCTTATTTTTATTTAATATTAAACATATTAAAATCCATCCTCCCCCTCTCCCTTATTTTTATTTAATATTTAATATATTTAATTCCATCCTACCCTCTCCTCTTCTTTTTATTTAATATTAAATATATTTAATTCCATCCTCCCCTCTCCCCTTATTTTTATTTAATATTTAATATATTTAATTCCATCCTCCCCTCTCCCCTTATTTTTATTTAATATTAAACATATTAAAATCCATCCTCCCCTCTCCCCTTATTTTTATTTAATATTAAACATATTTAATTCCATCCTACCCTCTCCTCTTCTTTTTATTTAATATTAAATATATTTAATTCCATCCTCCCCTCTCCCCTTATTTTTATTTAATATTAAATATATTTAATTTCATCCTCTCCTCTCTTCTTATTTTTATTTAATATTAAATATATTTAATTCCATCCTCCCATCTCCCCTTATTTTTATTTAATATTAAACATATTTAATGCCATCCTCCCCTCTCCCCTAATTTTTATTTAATATTAATCATATTTAATTCCATCCTCCCCTCCCCTTATTTTAATTTAATATTAAATATATTTAATTACAATTCCCTAATTTTTATTTAAATATATTTAATTCCATCCTCCCTCTCCCTTATTTTTAATATTAAATATATTTAATTCCATCCTCCCCTCTCCCCTTATTTTTATTTAATATTAAATATATTTAATTCCATCCTCCCCTCTCCCCTTATTTTTATTTAATATTAATCATATTTAATTCCATCCTCCCCTCTCCCCTTATTTTTATTTAATATTAAACATATTTAATTCCATCCTCCCCTCTCCCCTAATTTTTATTTAATATTAAACATATTTAATGCCATCCTCCCCTCTCCCCTTATTTTTAATATTAAATATATTTAATTCCATATTCCCCTCTTCCCTTATTTTAATGTATCCCATCTCCCCTTATTTCATCTTTAAATATATTTAATTTTATATTTAATACATGAGGGGAGATGGGGGGGGGAAATGAGGAGCCCTGAGGAGCCCCCCTGCTTCGGCCTACCTTTCCAAACGCGCAGGATCTAGGAGTACCCGGACGACGAGAGAGGCGACGACTGACGGAGTCAAAGAAGGTCCTAATCGCGTCTGTGGGCCTCAGTGATCCAGTAGTAGAGTAGCCGAAGAGTATCGCGAGAATACGCAATCCACAGCGAAATCCCGTGTGGATTGCGTATTCTCGCGATACTTACTCCGAACCCGGAAGTAGGTTTTTTTTTAAATTTTTATTATTTATTTTATTTTTCATTTTTCATTTTTTATTAAAAAGCTTAGGGGGGCGTAGGGAAGGGGCTTGGGGGCCGTATACCGCCCCCGGGCCGCCAGTTGGACAGCCCTGGTATAAATACATTAAAACATATTAACTATATGTATTACTGTGTTAGAGTGTTATTTTTGGTCATTTTGGTTGGTGGTGTGCTCCAGGATTTTGTAAATGTAAAAAATGTGCCTCGGCTCAAAAAAGGTTGAAAATCACTGTACTAGACACTAATAATTTTTAGTAAGTCATATTGATAGAGCTTTAAAATTATATTAAAAAATGAAAGAATAGTCCCAAAAAGATGCCACCAACATTCTGATTCCAATTCATACCAGTTTCATTCCACTTAAGGCAACAGAATTCTCAATTTTAGTGGTAAGTGGATTGTCTCCTTGATATAGCAGCAACAGAGGGTAGAAAAAACCATGCTGATATGCGCACCAACCCACTACATTATAAGATTAAGTCAGATCATGCCTTTCACCTGATGATATTGTATGTCTGTCTAACATTTTCCAAAAGCACATCTCCTAATGGTATCTGAACATGACTCTTAAGCTCTCCCTCATTCCTTCTTTTGCAGTTTTAAAGTAATCAAGATACATTCTAGTCATCAGTCAGGAAAAATAAATCTGAGCTTTTCAAAATTGGCTTAGTTACAAAATGCAGTGATTCTAAACACATTATGCCAAGGAAAGTTGCAAGAAAGTAAATGGGATTTATGTGCACATATTTTATTTTGATTCTGAGTATCAGTAGCACAATGGCACTCACAGTATTTCAAAGTCACTGAAATATCATTTCCAAAGCAATATAAATGGCTACAATTTATTATTAGAGTTCTTTTGGAAATCGATCACAATGGTATCTTTAAAACTCATTTCAATGGTAAAAAAGTGGTTTTCTGAATTTCCTTGTGGCCGTACAAGCACGGAAGATGCTGAACGTTCTGGACGCCCAGTTGAGGTCTCTACACCCGAAACAATTGAAAAAATTCACGATATGGTGTTGTCCGATCGGAGATTGAAAGAGCGAGAGATTGTGGAAGCCATAGGCATCTCACGTGGCTCAGTGGTTTCAATTTTAAATAATCACTTGGGTATGAGAAAGCTTTCCGCAAGATGGGTGCCGCGTTTGCTCACAATCGACCACAAAGGAAATATACAAAAAGGGGAAGGCAAAAGTGAAAGTAAATGGGGGATACACTAGAGAAATAGTTATAGAAAGAGGGGTTAAGCAGGGTTGCCCATTATCCCCAATGCTATTTACACTAGCTATAGAGTATTTAGCGGATAGAATAAGAAATAATGGTAGAATAACGGGATACAGAATAGGAAATGAAGTTGTAAAAGTAAATTTGTTTGCTGATGATTTACTGATAATAACAGAAAACCCAATAGAATCACTAAAAGAATTGGAAATAATATTAGAAGACTTTCATAAGTTTTCAGGACTAAAGATCAATATCACAAAATCAGAATTGTTGGGATTTAATCTTGAGAAAGGATTATTAGAAGATATTCAGAGAAGGGAAGACATTAAAATAGCAAAAAAGAAAATAAAATACTTGGGTATTTTTCTAACTAATAGGTCAGAGAGGCTGTGGGACTTCAATTATAAGAAAATATGGGGAAAAATACAAGAGCAAATGAAAAACTGGAAGGAAAAAAATTTAAATATATCAAAGAGAATTAGGGCAATTAAAATGTGCATACTTCCTAAAATACTGTATTTGTTTCAAACACTGCCATTAGATATTTCACAACAAACATTTCAAAAATGGGATCGAGATATTAGAAAGTGGATATTTGGGGGGAAGAGACCAAGAATAAGTAATAAGGAATTATATATGACAAACAAAGAAATAGGATGGGGGATACCAAAATTACAAGAATATTATGAAGCTTTTCAACTGAAGACAATTTTAGAACTAGAAGAAGAAAATCAAGCAAAATGGATAAGAATAGAAAATGAAGTAAACAAAGGTCAAGGTGAATATGGAATTTTCACACAAAAATTGAAAGAGGTGATAGGGAAAACAATAGGCCCGAGGAAAATAGCTTTAAAAATATGGGAGAAATGGAAAAAGAAATGGATGCCATTTTTCTCAAAGGAAGCTCCGATAGGGAGTCTGAGAAACAAAGAGGATAAGAGCGTCAGCAAGAAACTGGAACAGTGGGGATATTGTAAAATAAAAGACTTATATAACGAAAAGAATGTACTAATGGAATGGAGTCAGTTGAAAAACTTAGGAGGAGAAAGATTTTGGCTAACATTGAGAGGCATTTGGGAACAAATAAAAAGGAAGATAGCATTCGGGTGAAAATATAATAGATAGGATATTAAAAGAAAGATCCAGTGGAAGGCAAAAAGGGTTAGGCAAAATATATGGAAGAATGCTGGAAGATAAGGAATTTATGTATAAAAGGATGGAAAATAGGTGGGAAAAGGAAGGAGGCCTAGGGAAAGAAAGAATAGATAGGATAAGGATTGGACTAAATAAAATAAAAATAGAAAAATATAGGGAACTAGAGCAGAAAGTAATAACAAAATGGTACAGGACACCAATCCAACTGGCACATATGATCCAGGGTCTAAATCCGAAATGTTGGCACTGTGGGAGTAGAGAAGCCTGGTACGCACATCTCTGGTGGGAGTGTAAGGAGATACAAAGGTTCTGGAATCAAATTTTTAGGAAGATCGAACTATATACAAAAATAAAAAATGATTTAAATATGGATATTCTCTTAAAAGGGATATGCGGGGATAGTAAAATCAAAGCGCAAGAACAAAAATTAGTTATGATGATGTTTAGAGCGGCACATGCCGTGATTGCCTGGGGGTGGAAAGAAAAAAAGAAATGGACCCTTAAAAAATGGTATGAATATGTGTGGGAACAAGTTCAGCTGGAAATTATGGATATTATAAGAAATGAAAAACTATGGACAGAAAAGCAGAAGAAAATCAAAGAAATATGGTTACCCTTCAAAAACTGGATACAGGAAGCTAAACCAGAAGATGAACATTGGGGGAAAAAATTGGACAGAATGCAACGATGGCTCAAATAAATGAAGGACTAACTTGTCAACGGGGGAGGGGGAGGGTCAGGGGGAAGAAAAATGTATTGTAACTAAAGCAATGTAAAGTAAGAGTAAATGTAGTATAACAATACAATAAAAAATCTTTAAAAAAAAAAAAATCGACCACAAACGCAATTCTATGACAATTTTGCAGGCTTTCTTCAACCGCAATATGGACGAGTTTTTGCGCCGTTTCGTAACCGTGGACAAAACGTGGATCCATCACAACACACCAGAGACCAAACAGCAGTCAAAACAGTGGGTTTCTCGGGGTGAATTGGCGCCAAAGAAGGCCAAGGTGGGTTTGTCAGCCAATAAACTAATGGCGACCGTTTTTGGCATGCGCGCAGTATAATCCACATTGACTACCTTCAAAAGGGTAAAGCATTCAATGGCAAACTTATTGGGTCGATTTAATGAGGATTTGAAGGGGGGGAAACGACTGCCTTTGGCCAAGAAAAAGTTTTTGCACCAGGACAATGGAAGGGTGCACACATGTGCAGTTTCCATGGCAACAATCCATGAATTGGGATATGAATTGTTCCCTCATCCACCCTATTCTCCGGATTTAGCCCCCAAGTGGCTATTTCTTGTTTCCAAACCTGAAGAAATGGCTTGGCGGAAAGACTCCAACAATGAAATCATCTCACAAACAAATACCTCTTTTGATGACCTCGACAAATCTTATTTTTTGGAAGGGATAAAAAAATTGGAGAAATGTTGGACAAAGTGTATAGAGCTCAAAGGGGACAACGTTGTAAATTAAAATGATTTTTTATCCAAAAACCTGTGTTTCATTCAAAAAGTCACGGACTTATTGACCCGCCCTCGTATGTCATTGACAAACTCCTATTAAAAGTTTCTGGAAACTTTCCCCCCCCAATGTTTAATTATATACACTAAGTGACAATTGGTAATATTTCAGCCCTCCTTAATGAAAGCTATTTTTAGACCTGAAGCAGACATTTCCCCCCTTTATATCAATGTTTATACAGAGTGCACAGTCTCAGGAAAAATCCATAAAAGGAAATGTAGAGATACTTCATTCCTAGTAAAATACAGATCTGAAACCAATGATTTATGCCAAGTGAAAGCGAGAACACAGTTAAATTTTTATATGTTCCATTATTGTTTCTCAAAATTATATACACTTATAGAAATCATGGGAAAAGGAAGTTAAAACATTATTTTTAACAATATTAAAATAGGACTATAGCAGTGCATAGCATTAATCTGACTATTTCAGAGAAAACTAGAACCAATCTTCCCTTTTTGGGCAAAGTCCTGGAACGTGTGGTGGCCTCGCAACTCCAGGTATTCTTGGTAGACACGGATTATCTAGACCCGGCGCAGTCTGGTTTTAGGCCAGGACATGGTACCGAGACAGCCTTAGTCGCCTTAGCGGATGATCTATGCCGGGAGCTCGACAGGGGGAGTGTGTCTCGGTTGGTTCTGCTGGACCTCTCAGCGGCCTTCGATACCGTTGACCACAGTATCGTTCTGGGACGCCTTGCAGGAATGGGCCTTGGGGGTACTGTCTTGCAGTGGCTCCGGTCCTTTCTGGAGGGCCGATCTCAGAAGGTGTTGGGAGACACCTGTTCAACCCCTCAACCATTGTCTTGTGGGGTTCCTCAGGGTTCAATACTATCTCCCATGCTGTTTAACATCTACATGAAGCCGCTGGGGGAGATCATCTGGAGTTTCGGAGTGCGGTATCACCTGTACACAGATGATGTCCAACTCTGTCACTCCTTCCCACCTGCTACTAAGAAGGCTGTTCAGGTCCTGAACCGGTGCTTGGCCGCTGTGTCGGACTGGATGAGGGTGAACAAATTGAAATTGAACCCAGACAAGACAGAGGCACTCCTGGTCAGTCGAAAGGCTGAACAGGGCATAGGGTTACAGCCTGTGTTAGACGGGGTTACACTCCCCCTGAAGACGCAGGTTTGCAGTTTGGGTGTGATCCTGGACTCATTGCTGAGCCTGGAATCCCAGGTTTCGGCGGTGACCAGGGGAGCATTTGCACAGTTAAAACTTGTGCACCAGCTGCACCCGTACCTTGGGAAGTCTGACTTGGCCACGGTGGTCCACGGTCTGGTTACATCCCGTATAGATTACTGCAACGCTCTCTACGTGGGGTTGTCTTTGAAGACTGTTCGGAAGCTGCAACTAGTCCAACGGACAGCAGCCAGGTTGAAAACAGGAGCGGCATTCAGAGAGCATATAACTCCCCTGTTGTGCCAGCTCCACTGGCTGCCAGTTTGCTACCGGGCACAATTCAAAGTGCTGGCTTTAGCCTTTAAAGCCCTAAACTGTTCGGGTCCAACTTACCTGTCCAAACGCATCTCTCCCTATGAACCATCAAGATGTTTAAGATCATCTGGAGAGGCCCTGCTCTCGATCCCGCCTTCTTCGCAGGCGCGACTGGCGGGGACGAGAGGCAGGGCCTTTTCAGTGGTGGCTCCTCAGCTTTGGAACTCCCTTCCTAGTGACATCAGATCAGCCCCTCCCTTTTTTGGAAGGGATAAAAGGGATTAAAAAAATAGAGAAATGTTGGGCAAAGTGTTTAGAGCTCAAAGGAGACTACGTTGAAAAATAAAATGATTTTTTATCCAAAAACCTGTGTTTCATTTAAAGTCACGGACTTATTGACCCGCCCTCGTACATAATCCTATTTAAAAACATGTAACAAAAATTGGGGAGGGTCAGAGTGCCAGTACCGATTAACAACATTTCAATGCCGGTCTGAGTCCCTCGATAGAGGTGAGAAGGTCGGGGTACAAAAGTTTTAAATCAATAAATATTAAATAATAAATAAATGAGTAAAATCAGCTTTGAGATAAGAGTGATTTGAGTTAAGAGCTCAGTCATGTAACAATCAACTCTTAAGTCAGGTCAGCGCTGTATATAATTTGCTGGAGCTTTTGCCCCACTCCTATTATCCTGAATCATGGCTAGGGGTAGGGGAAAGTAGCATGGAAAACAGGGGTAGGGTTTTTTAAAAAATAAAACACTATAATTTTTATTCCTGTCCTGTTTCAAATTAAACTCTTTCTGGAAAAACTGTGTGTACAAGGAAGGCAGTTGGATTTGCTGTTCACAGCTACAAACACCTTCAGTTATTGAATTCAGGGCAGTCAAATCTGCCTTCAAACATGTGACAAAATTAAACAGATGCTTCCCAACAGTTCTAGCAAGCGGCACTGTTTTTCTCGGGCAAAGTGAGTAGCAGATGTTCAACACAGAACTGGTCATGACATTCCTTTTTTTGCTCAATGTCATTTCTGTGGTTAAAACAACTGGCCTCAATTTTTCACATTCTCAAGCATGTTCCCTCTATGCTGCGATGGTTGAAGAATGCAAGATTACACCACAATTCCATCACATCAAGCCACGTGTATTTCTCCTAGAAGAATACAGGGAAAATTTAATGTCTCTCTTTCCTCCTTCTTCTCTTTTAGGTATCTTCACAGTAATATTAACATTCTTGTTTATGAAAAAAAACTTAACTATTTATTTATTTATTTATTTATTTGCTATGTGACTCGAGGCGGTGAACAAGCGGCAGCAAGTGCCCACATACAACACATCATAATAAGATAAAAACAGTCATATAAAACCATATAAATTAACAGTTAAAACTACAAAATACAAATCTCAGCTCCACAATCTTAAAATCGGTTTCCGTTTCGTCATCATACTAATCCTTTGATCTTGATTAATTAAAGTTCGTCTGCGAATGCTTGCTCGAACAGCCAAGTCTTGACTTTCTTATGAAATGTCAGGAGGGAGGGGGCCGATCTGATGTCACTAGGGAGTTCCAAAGCCGAGGAGCCACCACTGAGAAGGCCCTGTTTCTCGTCCCTGCCAGAGGCGCCTGCAAAGCAGGCTCAACCGAGAGCAGGGCCTCTCCGGATGATCTTAAGCATCTTGATGGTTCATAGAGAGAGATGCGTTCGGACCAGTAAGCTGGACCAGAACCGTTTAGAGCTTTAAAGGGACTAACAAAAGACTAGCCCAGTATAACATAAAGGTACATATCAACAGTAAAACTGTATTGAAACGCGGAAACGCGGTATGTATGTACTCTTAGAACGTCGCTATGTTATACTGTTGATATGTACCTTTATGTTATATAATATGCGTTGCCACCGATGTCATGTATTCACTGTATGCTATTCCATGCCAAGAAATCTCTCGTTCCGACTTTGAGTCTAAATTGGTCTACTACAATACTGGGAAGGAGCGGTCAGAAGTGATCAGCGCCCTGAGGAAGCGGTTACGCAAAACGGCCATCTTGGCGTCGTCAGCTTACCTCCAGCCGTTGGCGCCTGCCCACCATAGCAGTCACCAGCTCTGCCACCTACCAAGGCTCCCCTATTGGCTCAGTCGCAGGTCCATGGGTCACCATACTCAGGACTTTTCTTAGGGTGATTTGGTATCATGTGGAATACTTTTTTCCCCAACCTTGTGATTCCTGCTTATCAGTGTATTGATCACATGTTTGATTAATTGCATTACATTGTACTGTTTGTAATATTGTTTTGCTATTGAGCATATATTGACACACAATACAGTGGTTTTTACCTACATATGCTATGCTTGGTATTCCTTTGATACTGCCCCTTTAAACATTGTGGTTTAGCAGTGTGTATAGAAGTTGCATTAGTGATTACTTTGTCATGTATTGAAGTAGATCAGTGTTTCGCCAACCAGTATGCTGTGGCAGACTAGTGTGCCGTGAACGATCATTAGGTGCGCCGTGGGAAATTGGAACCTCCAATACCCTTTCTTCCCCCTCCTGCCGAACACTTTTTCTTCTTCACTCGGACTCCCTTCTTCCCAGCTTCGCCCTGCTCGCTTTGCCTCGCTTTGCTCACGCTGCCACTTCTGCAGGAGAGGGGAGGGAGGAAGACGTGACGCAGACTCGTCCCATGTCTTCCTCCCTCCCCTCCCCACTCCCCTACTGAACACGTTCACGCTACCCCCCTCGGATCAAAATGGCGGCAGAAGCGGCAGTGTGAGCAAAGCGAGCAGAGCGAGGCTGGGAAGAAGGGAGCCCGAGTGTAGAAGAAAAAGTAAGTGTTCGGCAGGAGGGGGAAGAATGGGCGCGAAGGAGAAGGGGGAGGAAGAGCTCTCTGTCAAAAGCTGGCATGGGCAAACTTGGACCTTCCAGGTGCTTTGGACTTCAACTCCCACCATTCCTACCAGCCTGAGGCCCTTTCCTCCCCCTCAGCCACTTAAGCAGGAAAGGGCCTCAGGCCGTTAGGAATGGTGGGAGTTGAAGTCCAAAGCACCCAGAGGGCCAAAGTTTTCCCATGCCTGTTTTAGGGACCTTAAAGTGGTGAGTCTCCGTTCAACATTGTGATTTTGGATAGAAAACAAACAACAACATAACATAATATTGTTTGAGTCCACAGTGCTCTCTGGGTGTAGGTGAACTACAACTTCCAAACTCAAGGTCAATTCCCAAGCAAACCCTTTCAGTACTTTCTGTTGGTAATGAGAGTTCAATATGCCAAGTTTGGTTCAATTCCATTGTTGCAAGAGTTCAGGATGCTCTTTGGTTGTGTGTTAACTATAAATCCCAGAAACTGTAACTCCCAAATGTCAAGGTCTATTTTCCCCAAACTCCATCTGTGTTCACGTTTGAGATATTGAGAATTCATGCCAAGTTTGGTCCTGATCCAACATTGTTTCAGTCCACAGTGCTCTCTGGATATAGGTGAACTACAACTCCAAAACTCAAGGTCAATGCCCACCAAACTCTTAGAGTATTTTCTCTTGGTTATGGGAGTTCTGTGTGGGAAGTTTGATTCCATTCCATCATTGGTGGAGTTCAGAGTGCTCTTTGATTGCGGGTGAACTATAACTCCCAGCTGTTGAGCAAGACCTTCATGTGTGTCTTTCTGCCATTCCTGCCAGGATATCTATGTTGAGTTCATTGAAACAAGTCCAGGTTTCACACTGAGTGTATAAATACATTTTAAAACATATTAACTATATGTATTACTGTGTTAGAGTGCCATTTTGTGTCATTTTGATTGGTGGTGTGCCCCAGGATTCTAGACATATTCTTATAGAGACCATCCAGATTTTCCCAATATTTAGCAATATGCAAACATGTCACTGGAGGGAAGGATAATAGAGGCAAAGATGAAGTACTTTGGCCACATAATGAGAAGACAGGAAAGCTAGGAGAAGACAATGATTCTGCGGGAAATGCAAGGAAAAAGGAAGAGGGGCCGACCAAGGACAAGATGGATGGAAGTTTTCCTTGAAGTGACTGGCTTATGCTTGAAGGAGCTGGGGGTGGTAACAGCCGACAGGGAGCTCTGGCATGGGCTGGTCCATGACGTCACAGAGTCCGAAGCGACTGAACAAATAAACAACAAAACATGCCATAGCAAGTAATAGGAAGATAGCCATTAGCACAGTGTTTCTCAACCTGGGGGTCGGGACCCCTGGGGGGGGTCATGAGGGGATGTCAGAGGGGTCACCAAAGACCATCAGAAAACACAGTATTTTCTGTTGGTCATGGGGGTTCTGTGTGGGAAGTTTGGCCCAGTTCTGTTGTTGGTGAGATTCAGAATGCTCTTTGATTGTAGGTGAACTATAAATCTCTGCAACTACAACTCCCAAATGTCAAGGTCTCTATTCCCCCAAACTCCATCAGTGTTCATGTTTGGACATATTTAGTATTTCTATGAAGTTTGGTCCAGATCCATCATTGTTTGAGTCCACAGTGTTCTATGGATGTAGGTGAACTACAACTCCAAAACTCAAGGTCAAGGCCCACCAAACCCTTCCAGTGTTTTCTGTTGGACATGAGAGTTCTGTGTGCCAAGTTTGGTTCAATTCCATCATTGGTGGAGTTCAGAATGCTTTTGATAGTAGATGAACTATAAATCCCAGCAACTACAACTCCCAAATGACAAAATCAATCCCCCCCCCCCCCAACCCCACCACTATTCAAATTTGGACGTATGAAGTATTTGTGCCAAATTTGGTCTGGTGAATGAAAATACATCCTGCATATCAGATATTTACATTATGATTCATAACAGTAGTAAAACTACAGTTATGAAGTAACAACAAAAATAATGTTATGCTTGGGGGTCACCCCAACATGAGGAACTGTATTAAGGGGTCACATCATTAGGCAGGTTGAGAAACACTGCATTAGCATGTGTGCTTCCAGAGCATGTATATGAAGTCATATATATTCTCAATATACATGTCTTAAGGGATTTCTCAACATTGGCACTAGTGTATCTTAGTAAGATTTTGACATTATGACATATTTGGGTTAACAAAAGAAAACAATGTGTCAAGACAACCGCTCACCTAATTTCCATGTCAGTATAGAAATCCATTGGTGCCCCCTTGTCGTGGGGGAGAGCCTTCTGTACCCTAATGAAGTTGTGAGCTATGCTGGCGGTGGCATAATAGTCACCGGTAGGGCCTCCCATGCCAGACGGGTCACAACCGAAGGGTCTGACAAAGAGCGTCAATGGGCAGGATGGGCTCTCTAGCCTTTTGGCAACCATCCTAGGAGAAGGAAAACTCTAAATTCAAACCCGGGCAGATGGTGCTCGTTTAACCCTGTAAGGTCAACCATCTAAGAGAAGGAAACTCTAATCAAACCTACGACCTGAGGATCTCGCTGTCACCGTCCCAGCTTGCTAGGCCCCGGCAGACGAACCTTTGGTTTAAAGGGTGAGGCCAGTTCTGTGCACGCTGCACTCCACCAGAAAGGTCCATTGCACAGCCTCGAAGGACACATCCAACTTTAGTTATCAACTAGCTTGTAGAAAGCGTGGGATGAGTCCTTCCTGAATCTCTGTTTGCGAAGAAAAGCCAAGAAGAATAGAAATAACACCTGGTTGGGATGAACAAAGTCCATACAAACATTTCCCACCCCAATCTAGGCAATGAGGCCCTTGGGACACTCAAATGTGGTTCCTGGAACCCATAAGAACCCTCAAATGCAACTCCTGAAACCCCTCTGAATCCTCCCATAGCTCACAAACTGTTTTTAAAGGCATTTGTTTGCACAAAATCCACCCAAAACATAGCGGTTTGCTTTTCTCAAGCCCCCATAGCCCCATATCTCCCTCTCTCTCTCTAAATATAGATAGATATAGATAGATATAAGAACATAAGAACATAAGAAGAGCCATGCTGAATCGGACCTCAGCCCATCTAGTCCAGCATTCTGTGTCACACAGTGGCCCACCAGTTGTACACGGGGATCTCGAGCAGAAGGGAGGGCAAAACCCTGACCTGCTCCCGACCCCCCACAACCAGTACCCAGGGAAATCCTGCCTACCTCAACCAACTCCGAGGTGGCACTTGGATGTCCTTTTCAGTAACTACCGATACACTTGGTATCCATGAATCTGTCTAATCCTGCCTTGAAGTTGTTCAGGCTGACAGCTGTCACAACCTCCTCTGGAAGTGAGTTCCATAACCCAATGACCCTCTGGGTGAAGAAATATTTCCCTTTATTAGTCCTAATTTTCCTACCTTGGAGCTTCAGGGAGTGCCCTCTAGTCCTAGTGTTTTGTGACAAAGAAAATAGTTTTTCTTTATTCACCTTTTCTATCCCATGCATGATTTTATACACTTCGATCAAGTCACCTCTTAAACGCCGTCTTTCAAGGCTGAAAAGACCAAGGCGTTGCAACCTGGTTTCATAAGGGAGCCGCTCCATCCCTTGGATCATTCTTGTTGCCCTTTTCTGTACCTTTTCCAGTTCCGTTATATCCTTCTTAAGGTGCGGAGACCAGAATTGTACACAGTACTCCAAATGTGGCCTTACCATCGATTTGTAGAGAGGTAATACAACATTTGCTGACCTATTTTCGATTCCCTTTCTGATCATGCCAAGCATAGAATTTGCTTTTTTCGCTGCTGCTGCGCACTGGGTTGACATCTTCATTGAGCTGTCCACCAAAACCCCAAGATCCCTTTCCTGGTTTGTCTCGGAAAGCTTTGACCCCATCAATTTGTAGGTGTAGTTGGGGTTCTTTGCCCCGATGTGCATGACTTTACACTTGTTTGGGTTAAAATGCATTTGCCACTTCGTTGCCCATTCACTCAATTTCGAGAGATCTATAAATGCTCGTGTCGTCGTTAGTACCCTGAAAACAAAAACAACCACTGAATGAAAACACACCAAATTTGGCCACGCAACGTCAAACAGACCTAGGTGTGACCAACACTCTGAAAAATTTAAGAAAGCAAAGACAATCACTTACAAATCCCAAAACAGTTGGGAGACTACGTTTCCCAGTTTGCCCCGCACACAAGGCAGCCGGCGCAAGCGGCAGTGGTGCCTGGGTGGCTCCCACTAGCGCATCGCTGCCGCCGCTGGGTGAGAAAGAGGAAGGGAAGAGGAAAAGGAGGGAAAGATAATAAAGGAGGAAGAGGAGGCTTGGCAGCGAAGGAGGAGGAAGACGAGGAGGGTGAAGTAAGCGGACGAAGCCAGGGAGGGAATGGAAGCGGCAGGGAGCTGCGGAGGGAAAGAAAAACAAAAGGAGAAGCTGGGGACTTGATTTGGGGGTCCCTCTCGCCTGCGCTGGCCTCAAAATAAGGCCTGTGGGAGGGGGGTCTCTTGGAATTGCTGATCCAGGCTGCTGTTTTGGCGCTCCCAGGACCCGGACGTAGAGGCCCTCCATTACTGTTATTTTGCAATTTTGTGGCTCACAAAACAAAACAAAACTTCATTTCTCTCCTGCCCCAATCTTCCAGTACGGACTCAGGGCGCCTCACAGACATTATAAGGAAAATATTCTATGCCTTGCACGGTAATAAACAAGTAATACAATCCATGGATTAAACCGTCTATGCCTTGAATATATATCTAGATCTCTATATGATTTTGCCATTTTTTATAAAGGAGTTACACACACACACATGTAACGCTAATAGTATAATATACTACCAAACTACGCCACAGCAACGCGAGGCAGGGTACAGCTAGTACCTCCATAAAACGCAAAGAAAAATGAAAAGCAGCCATAACAGTGGCTAGAAGTGACATGATGCCACTTTGCACAAACCAAAATGCAGCCTGCCCCTTGTGCCGTTGCCTACACCTGGCCTGGCCTAGATGCAGGATATCCATCCGTAGGTGGGCTATCCTGCATCTAGGGTATTTCACTCATATCATGTCTGATAATGTAATCACTACTTTAGACATCCCTGATGGCAGTAGTTAATAGTGTTATAGTTCCCATTTTCTTCCACGATGGTCACTGGCTCAGTCAAACAGCATCTGTCCCAGGCTAAAAAGACTCAAGCAGAACATGCATATATCTATCTATGTATATAATAAAAGTCAGTGTTTGCGACGGTGCGGAGGTGCGGAGGGAGGAATATGTGGCAGCATTTCGTTTGGTTGCCACTGTGGAATTATTTGCATAAAGGACTCTGATTGGCCAGCCTCAGAACTCCAACATTCTAAGGCACCAGACAGAGGGGATTGGTTGCCACTGAGGGCATATTTGCATAAAGGACTCTGATTGGCCATCTACATTTCAACATTCTATGGTGACACAGAGGAAAAAAGGAAAGGCCTCAGGCAGTCAGTAAACTGCGGCCCACAGCAATAACGGATCAGGACCAAACTTGCCACACAGGGGCCCAATGGCCCACTTCACAACGCGCCCCTCACCCAATGACCCACTCTACACCCTGGTGCTGTTTCAAGGAGGATGGACCACAGATAATGGGACTTGAAATACCTTCACTCACCTTCCGAGACCGCTGCAACCCTCATCCAAAGAATGATCAAGACCAAATGTGACACACAGAGCCCCCAAGACCCACTCTACATCCTGGTGCTGTTTGGAGGGGGATGGACCATGGACCTTCACTAAGTTCCTGAGACCACTGCAAGCCACATAAACATCTAATAGGAACCAAACTTGGCACACAATGCCTTCCGCAAATTACCCGGGCACCGCCGGGTCCCCAAGCTAGTGAATGAATATACGTAGAAATACACACATCCTGGTGGGGTGTTGTGCACAGAGCTTCATAACCGTAGGTCATTATATAGTAAATCATAATATTCTCTTGGAAAAAAAGACAGCAATAGTAACACATCACATTGTTTTACTACTGATTTGTTATACACCTTGAGGGCACATACTGATTCCAAAATAGTGAGACCTGGGAATAACCCAGCCACAATTATATTACAAATCCATCTTGCTCGCAGTCTTTTCAGTACGTGAGTGACACAGACCTGTCTAAGCATGCAAATCAAAGTGATATGCCAATGATAAATGATCTTGAAGGTATTTTACGTCAGTGTTTTTCAACCTTTTTTGAGCCGCGACACATTTTTTACATTTACAAAATCCTGGGGCACACCACCAACCAAAATGACAAAAAGTGGCACTCTAACACAGTAATACATACAGTTATTATGTTTTTAAATGTATTTATACACTCAGTGTGAAACCTGGACGTGTTTTGATGAACACAAAAAGACTCAAGCAGAACATGCATATATCTATCTATGTATATAATAAAAGTCAGTGTTTGCGACGGTGCGGAGGTGCGGAGGTGCGGTGGTGCGGAGGGAGGAATATGTGGCAGCATTTCGTTTGGTTGCCACTGTGGAACATAGATATCCTGGCAGGAATGGCAGAAGGACACAAACTTCCCAAACAGAACTCCAATAACCAAGAGAAAGTACTATAAGAGTTTGGTGGGCTTTGGGTTTTGGAGTTGTAGTTCACCTATATCCAGAGAGCACTGTGGACTGAAACAATGTTGGATCAGGACCAAACTTGGCATGAATACTCAATATGCCCAAATGTGAACACAGATGGAGTTTGGGGAAAAAAGGCCTTGACATTTGGGAGTTACAGTTTCTGGGATTTATAGTTAACACACAACCAAAGAGCATCCTGAACTCTTGCAACAATGGAATTGAACCAAACTTGGCATATTGAACTCTCATTACCAACAGAAAGTACTGAAAGGGTTTGCTTGGGAATTGACCTTGAGTTTGGAAGTTGTAGTTCACCTACACCCAGAGAGCACTGTGGACTCAAACAATGTTATGTTGTGTTGTTGTTTGTTTTCTATCCAGAATCACAACGTTGGAAGGAGGCTCACCACTTTAAGGTCCCTAAAACAGGCATGGGAAAACTTCGGCCCTCTGGGTGCTTTGGACTTCAACTCCCACCATTCCTAACAGCCTGAGGCCCTTTCCTGCTTAAGTGGCTGAGGGGGGAAAGGAAAAGGGCCTGAGGCTGCTAGGAATGGTGGGAGTTGGAGTCCAAAACACCTGGAAAGGTCCACGTTTGTCCATGCCAGCTTTCGACAGAGACCTCTTCCTCCCCCTTCGCGCCCTTTCTTCCCCTCCTGCCGAACACTTACTTTTTCTTCTCCACTGCCGCTTCTGCCGCCATTTTGATCTGAGGGGGCAGTGTGAGCATGTTCAGGAGGGGGGGGGGGAGGAAGACATGACCCATGCGGGCGCTACTGCGCAGACTCTCCCCACGTCTTCCCCCCCTCCTGAACACGCTCACGCTGCCCCCTCGGATCAAAATGGCGGCAGATGCGGCAGTGTGAGCAAAGCAAGGCCAAGCGAGCAGAGCGAGGCTGGGAAGAAGGGAGCCCGAGCGGAGAAGAAAATTGCTCGGCAGGAGGGGGAAGAAAGGGTATTGGAGGTTCCAATTTCCCATGGCACACCTGATGATGGGAGGGGGCGTGGAGGAAGGGAAGGACTTCCAGCAGTTGCCGCCAGGGCTGAAACCACCGCTGAGGACCCCTCCCCCCTCACCCAACGTCCCACTGTTTTTAGACCAAATTGATTGATTGATTCTTTGAGCCAGGCCCAAACACCTTACCCGTACTGATGGGACCCCTTTCCCAGGGCCGGCGCCAACGCCAACGCCCGTCCCCAAAGAGCACCGCTGGAGCCGAGGCCAAGCTCATGCTGGATTGATTGGCGGCAGGCTCTCCTTACCCATCCGCGGAGGCGGGAAGCGACGGGCCCTCCACAGGAAGAGGACAGAGCCAGGAGGGGCTTTCCCTGCCTCACTCCCCTCCTCCCTCTCTCTGAGGGAATGGGGGCTGGCCTGGAAGCAGCCGCGAGGGAGGAGGAGGTGCACGCCCAGGCGGGCCGCAAATCCCGCGGTACCTGAGATTTTGGCAGCTATCGCGAGACTACGCAGCCACAGACGGGATTTCGACCTCTCTCGAAATCCCGTCTGTGGCTGGCGTAGTCTCACGATGCTTGCCTAAAGCCGGAAGTAGGTATTTTTTAATTATTATTTTATTTTTTTTATTTTTTTTATTTGTATTTTATTAAAACAAGTTAGGGGGCCGGAGGGGAGGGGCTCGGGGACCGTGTACGGCCCCGCGGCCGCCTGTTGGACAGCCCTGATTTAACACATGTTTCTGGATAATGTTCAAGATATCTAAAAGTTACACCGCTATGGATCAAGTACACATTTAGGATATCCACTTTAGGCCTGTATTCATAAACTTCTCATAGCCGAAGAGCCATCACCTCACATGACGGGAAGCCTCCGAGCTGTCGGAGTGGCAAAATTATTCTTCCGCTCGAGCCCAGATGCCAAGCACAGTATCGCATGCTTGCTGCAGAACACTTGATTGTAATGCTATGTCAAAGGGCAGGAAGGGGAAAGGAAAACAGTCCTATTATGTCTCAGTGCCACTCAGCTTCTCTCTGCTTCCCCTAATCAGTGTTGCACTGGCGAGAGCGACAGAAAGAGAAATAGACGGGATCATAAAGCGTAGCAAAACTGACAGCTTGAGGCACTAAACACAGGGAGCGAGAAGGAGAGAGGCTGAGATTAAGCCTCCCGGGAAAAATGACAAAAAAGCAGGCAGTTCACATCCCATAAATCAGCACAAAACAGGATCCGTATTTTGCTTGCCTTAAAATCAGAAAAAAGGACTATCTCAAAAATAAATGTGTTTTTGTTGTATGCCTTGAAATTGTTTCCAACATACGATGACCCTAAGGAAAACCTGTCACAGAGTCTTCCTGGCAAGATTGGTTCAGAGATGGTTTGCCGCTGCCTTCCCCAATTCGAGAGAATGTGACTTCCCCTTAGTTACCCAATGGGTTTAAACCACAGTTGGGAAGGATTCAGATCATGGTCTCCCATGCTCAAACCAATTCATTAGGCTAGCTCTTAATCTCAATATATAAAAAGAAAGCTGTCGTGGTCACTCACAGGTAAACAAAACAACCAATGAATGAAAACACACCAAATTTGGACACAAGACACCAACCGAAGCCATCTATGTCCTTCACTCAAAAAAAAACCCAACTCATCCACAAAAACGAGAAGACCTTTAAAAAATTTAAAAAGAGAGAACATAGCACATGCGTGCAAACCCCTTCTAAAACCTCCACCCCCCGCAGCATGGGCACAGCCAGCGTGAGAGCCACCAACGGCCATCCTCCTTCATCGCTGGATCAGGGCAGGAGACAAAGGGAGGCTAGGAGCAACGAGGAGCCCACCTTACCTCACCTTCCCCTTTCTGCGCGTCCTCCCTCGCTCTATCTCTCTCTCTCTCTCTCTCTCCTCGGAGCCGAAGGTGAGCTTCCTTCCTTCATTCCCCAGTAGGCCATTGAGCCCCCTCCTCCCTCCTTCCCTCCGCCATTGCCAAGCGCCATGGCCCGGGGCCTCCTCAGGCCCTCCTCCTCCTGCTGCTCCTTTGAAGGAAGGAAGGAAGGAAGGAAGGAAGGAAGGAAGGAAGGAAGGAAGGAAGGAAGGAAGGAAGGAAGGATGGATGGATGGATGGATGGATGGATGGATGGATGTAGGGGAGGAAGCCTAAGCCTCTGTAAATTTCTTAGACGTTTCGGTATTTAGGAGGGATAACTCATTAAAGGTTAAAACTTACAGGAAATCGTCAGCCAGGAATTCCTTTCTCCACCACTCTAGTTTTCACACTTTTGCGTTAAAGGAAAACCTCCCCTTTTCCCAGTTGTTACGTCTTAAAAGAAATTGTTCATTTCCAACTGATAACTACAGGGCTGCAGCCTCTTTAATGACAGATTTGTCCCAGCGGGGTTATCCTAAACGCATTTTAATTAGAGCCCAGGAGAAGGCCAATAATATGCCAAGGACTTCTTTACTACAATCCCGTCAAAAACCCGCATTAGACAGAGTGGTGTGGCCCCTCACCCTAACTCCCCATTGTAACCGTTTACGGAAGATTGTTCATCAACACTGGGATTTAGTATCGGACATCCCAGGCTTGGAAAAAACACCTTTAATTGCTCACAAGCGCACCCGTAAGGTTAAAGATTTACTTATTCATTCAACTTTCGGCCCTCCTCCTCTAGCGGGTGCCTTGACTCCAGGCTCACAGGAATGTGGCCATTGTAGTGCATGTAATAATATTAGCCGAGATCGCATTATTAGAAATGTACATGCTAACACTCAGGCCACGATTAGATGCTTCGCCACCTGCAATACCTCCGGACTGATTTACGCCCTCAAATGTAGTTGTCCCCGCCCCTTTCTTTACATTGGCCAGACCAAAAGAGCTTTTCGCTTACGTATATCTGAACATAAATCGTGCGTTAGACAGGAGAAACGTGACTCTGTTTTGTATACTCATTGTTTTGATTTTAAGCATCGTCCTGAAGATTTGAAATTTTCTTGTATCGAGAAGGTTACTACTAGTTCGCATTCTGATTTGCATATTGCTTTAATACGGGCCAAAACCCGTTGGATTTCCTCCCTCTCCACAGAGTACCCTCGTGGGTTAAACGAAGGTCTTTCAATTTCCTCATTACTTAATTAAATGGAGTACTCCCCACAACTGGTGTGTTACATTATGCAATTGTGTTTTACTGTTAAATACTTTGTGTTATGTGAGCACTGCGCCTCACTCATTGAGTGTGGCCCGTGCCTGTACGCATGTATCGTGATTGGTATGTATCATTGCTTATTATGTTGTGCTATATGAGAATTGTGTGTTGGACTGGACCGCTTGTTATTACCTGAACCTTTTTCATATATTTACTTTAGATATGTGGATGCCTTAAATGCCAAACTTGACACATTGGGTTTTGATAAAGCGCTCGTAAGCGCGAAACGGAGCGGGAACCCGGCGACTTCCGTCAACCCGGCTTCCACCGCATATGAATTGGCTCCACTCTTTATGATTCTACAGTCGTGTGACTATACTTTATACTTTATGGACTTTTGATCTCTGAAATATTATGTTATACTCTGAATAATTGATGTATTCACTGTGTTATATTTCAATGTGATTATTATTGTTTCTTTGCAATTAATGCTGAATATACATTTTAAGAAATAGAACTGGTGTTCTTCAAAGGTTCTTTCTTATTATCATCGAGGAAGCCTAAGCCTCATAATAATAACAATGTATAATAATATCAGAGTAATTCTATCTCCATGCCTGGCAGAAAGAAGGGGGCTGGACTAGATGGCCTTTGGGGTTCCCTTCCAACTGCCTAAGCCTCATAATACCAATAACAACAATGTATAATAATATCAGAGTAATTATTTCTTCCTGCCTCGCAGAAAGAAGGGGACTGAACTAGATAGCCTTTGAGATTCCCATCTGTGACGAAGAGGAAAATTCACCGTTCACCTTATTTAAACCATGGCAGGGCAGGCTATCCTTTCAATCCCACCGCTGCCACCAAATGTGACGATGTTCCTAAGCCTAGTGCTGGAATCACTGTGGACGACTGACCACTGCCACCAATTACCAAGGTTTTCCTCCTTTATTATTAACTTGCTGCCACCATTTGTCAAGGCTTGACCACTAGATGTGAGGGTCTTTGTGAACAAACGACTTCCACAGAAGTTGTGTTGAAAGTGTTTAACAGTTTATTTTACACAAATGGGCTCAAAGCTTAGGTGGTTTCAAAAGAGGCTCCGAAGAGGTACAGACTTGAAATTTTAAACAATATAACACTGGGGTTTTAACTTCCCCTGATACAGTTACTAGCACAAGTAACTACTTAATACTGGGTTACTCTCAACCCTTACTAGGACTAAACTTGTCCCACACTTGGGTTTCCCTAAACCCACACACAGAACTGAACTGTACACTGCAGCTCCAACAGACAGCTTGCAGCTTCAGCAACTGCCAATTCCCAACTAACTCTGGTCACAGCTGCTGGCCAACTGACATTCTCCAACTGTCAGATTCAAACTGAACATTCTAAAGCACAGAGTGGCTTTCTGTTGTCATGGCAACAGCCTCCGCCCAAAGCTTGCTGCTGCGAACATTCTTCTGCTCACTCTCTGTAGCTTTTAAAGACTGTCCATCCCAAACACATAAACAAACATGTGATTAACATATAAATAACCACCTCATCACACCATCTAACTGCCTTAGTCTAATAACAACAACAACAACAATACTGTGTACTGATGATGATGTTGTATAATAATAGAATAGTAATTATATCGGCAGAAAGATGGGGGCTGGACTTGATGGCCTTTAGGGTTCTCTTCCAAATGAGTCTAATAATAATAATAATGTCTCCTGGAGTGATTGCAGGAGCAAAAAACCCCTTTCCCGTATTTTCTGTTGGATGTGGGAGTTCTGAGTGACAAGTTTGGAACCATTCCATCATTGGAAGATGAAGTTCAGACTGCTCTGATTGTAAGTGAACTACAAATCCAAACAACTACAACTCCCAAATGTCGAGGACTGTTTTCCCCAAACTCCACCACTGCTCAGATTCGGGAATATTGAGTATTTCTGCCAAGTTTGGTCCAGATCCATAGTGGTTTGGGTTCACAGTGCTCTCCACATGTAGATGAACCAAATCTCTCCTAAATCCCTGGGAATTCCTCACAAACCCCTCCAGTATTTTCTGTTTGTCATGGGCATTCTGTGTGCCAAGTTTGGTCCAGGTCTGTCATTTGTGGGGGTCTAACTGGTCTGTAGAAGTCAGAGCTAATCTGTCTAACTTTCTATATCTATGTATTACTGCCTGTCTATCTATCTCTCCTTTTCTTTCATCTATTTAACTCTTCTTCCCAAGTGTGAATGCTGCAAGTTCCCTCCTTGATTACCATTGAATAGCCGTACAGCTTCAAACCCAGGTTTCTTCCTACCAGCAGAAATCCTTGGTTGGGGGATGTTACCTGGCTCAGACTGTTACATGTCTGGAATTGTTTACCCCACAAGCATTAAGAAAAAACATATATTAAATACTACCACTTTGTCATTACCCTATTTTCCATGCCACCAGACTGCAGGGGTGCTCACACTTTTTCAGCATGGGAGCTACTGATTAAAAAACCAAGTCCCAAAGATCACCTACCCAGAAACGTAAAACGTATAACTATTTTCTTATTTATTTATTTATATTTATTATTCATTTTTATGTACCGCTCCTTCCAGCAGGCTCGGGGCAGTTTACATAAAATGAAGTTATAAAACATCAACATTTCAATTTAATAACAACAATATAAAACACAGCATAAAAATACATCCAACCGCCCCATTTCTCCCACACTGCCATATTACCACACATATTATCAGCCAGAAAGTAAGAAGAGAGGCTTTTGAACTGCAAGGCCATTTAATACTCAGCAAGGTAAACAAAGGGGCATGCATAAATACATCCAACCACCCCATTTCTCCCACACTGCCATATTACCACACATATTATCAGCCAGAAAGTAAGAAGAGAGGCTTTTGAACTGCAAGGCCATTTAATACTCAGCAAGGTAAACAAAGGGGCATGCAAAAATACATCCAACCACCCCATTTCTCCCACATTTCCATATTCCCCAACATATTTCTCAAGGAACAAAGCAAGCAGAGAGGCTTTGGAGCTTTTAAACATTAAAAATAAACAAAGAGACATGCCACAGAACAATCAAGCACCCACCCCAAAGTAAAAAGACCGACCTTTGAGATGCGGTAAGGAAATGACCCCAAAGCGTCCTTCTTCTCCTCCGTCATTGCTCCTATTTCCACACCGCCAGCATGCGTGCCACCTCCATGAGTTCACGAGAAGGCCGAGAGGCAGAATGGGCACTTCTGCGCATGCGCGCAGGACCAGCCATGCATCGCGTCATCCAGGCCCGCCCCCTTTGGTCTCCTACGACTCTGAGTGGCTGGAGAAGGACGGAGGGAGGAGGAGGAATCCAAAAGAGGGGGCCCATTCTGCCTCTTGGACTCTGGAGCTTTTGGAGGCGGTGCGCAAGCAGGGAACGGGGAGGAGCAACGACGGAGGACTTCTTTGCAGCGTGCAGGGGCGCGTGAAGAGGACCAACTGCAAAAAAAACCTGGTCAGAGATCTCAAGATCACCAGGATGAGGCCCAAAGATCACCCTGGTGATCCCGATCACCATTCTGAGAACCCCTGCACCAGAGTATTCCACAGCAACGCGTGGCAGGGCACAGCTAGTAAATTTCTAAATTACCTGAATTGGAAAGACTTAACTTCTTTGTGGTGTAAGACCTACATGACATAGTCAGCAGTCTCCTATAGTCTAAATGTTACATCCCGATTAGACTACTGCAACGCGCTCTATGTGGGGCTGCCTTTGAAGACTGCCCAGAAGCTTCAATTAGTCCAACAGTCATCAGCCAGGTTGCTCACCAGAGTGGTGTACAGGGAGCATACAACTCTTCTGTTATGCCAGCTCCACCGGCTGCCAATCTGCTACCGAGCGCAATTCAAAGTGCTGGTTTTAACATTTAAAGCTCTAAACAGTTCTGACCCAGACTACATGTTAGAACATATATTCCGGCTACAAATCATCCTGAAGTTTAAGATCATCTGGAGAGACCCTGTTCTCGATCCCACCATCGTTGCAAACGTGATTGGTGGAGGCGAGAGACAGGGCGTTCTCAACAGTGGCTCCGCCTGTGGAATACCCTACTAATTTGATCTAACTCGGTTTAAATCTGTTTTATTATTAACTAGCTGTACCCGGCATGCGTTGCTGTGCCCTATTTAGGAGATGCGAGAAAGTCTGAGTATGTAAGGGTTGGAATTGATGTTACTTATGGTCTTGGTGGGGTCATGGCTGTGTCGTTGTGGGTTGTTCTGGTGGGTGGGATGTTGAAGTCCTGTGGAGTTGTCGGTGTGTGGTGTTCCTGGCGTTCTGCAGAGCTTGTGGATATACAATGTTTTTTGTCTTTCCGTCTGCTGTGTTGATGTAGAGGTTCTGTGGTTTCCCAACTCTGGAGCACGCTACGTAGAGTTGTCCGTGAGAGAAGCATTCTGTGTCAAGGTCTATGCCACAGATTTTTAGTGTTTGTCCTTGAGCCTTGTTTATGGTGATGGCAAAAGCTAGTGTAGTGCAGTGTCTTTCTGTTCTGGTGTTTGTTCTGCCCTTTTTTGTGTGATGTATGTAGCGTTGCGAGTGTGTCGTCCGATGCTGTTCTTTTTAGGAGGCATGGCTTGTCTTTTGGGTCAGCTTATGCCTTGTGGAAGGAAGGAATGGCATACAAATGGGTTGAGCAGTAGATGCAAGGTTGTGTTATGTGCATATTGTGGTGTGTGTAGGTCTTACTTTTGGGTTATTCTGGGGTATGTGTTTGTCAGTGGTGCCTGTGTCCCTGGTGCCCTATTTGTCTCCCTCCTAGATCTTGACCGTGGCAGTTTAACCCTCAACTGAAATCACTCAGCATTCTAAGTGGCTTTGCCCACCGTTACTATGGTAACTGATGTTGGCCAATGGGCTTCGCTGCCTGCAGCAGAGGATGCTGGGAAATGTAGGGTTTTTGTATCGTTGTTTTGGGGCCTTCTAGGATTTGGGGGAGTTTCTTTGCTAAAAACCTTCCTTGCCTGAGGCCTATTTGTGTTGGCAAGTTTGGTGTCTCTGCCTTGGAAGGTTTCTCTGTCTCTGTCAGTCGTTCGACGACGGGACCTCCTTTATATAATAGATTACATTGTTGTGTTGTAAATCGCCTGGAGCCTTTGGGGAGTAGCGGTATATAAATAAATTCGAATAAATAAATAAATAAATAATGAAATATAATCCAACTATTTTGTGCTTCTCTCTCTCTCTTGGTCATTGTGAAGCAACTCATAGCAGGTTCTCAAAACTTCAAATGAGTCCATCAGCTGGGAAACATTTGGGATTTTTAAATACACCATATAACACGTATATGATGCACGGTAGCAGCTTGGTTCTATGATGAGTGTATATTGAGGGAAGACTGCAAACATTATGCAGCTGCAGTCGAAGGAAATGACTGGCACACCATGCAAGCTCTTGTTTGGATTACTCCTACTTCCAGTTATTATTCCTATGATGAGAGCCAATATTAATGGGGAGATATTTCTGTGCTTACTTGCTTTCCTTCACATTCTCTCTCACTGACATTTTGAATGAGTAATTTATGTAACAGAGCAGATACGCATTAAAAAACCCATTTCATGGGTAAATGAACACAGCGTTCTAGGAAGAATGGTTTGTTTTAATGCTATTTTTCTATGTATACAGGCCTCCACCATCCTAGCACAGAAAACAAAGTGGAAGTTTAAAAAATGTCCCCAGGAAGGGTGTTTCCAGTTCAGTCGTAAGTGGAAAATACTGGATGACTGATCAAACCAACAGATTAAATTAAAAATGACAGGTTTCGCACGCACAAAAAAGGTCCCAATCATATTACAGTTCTCATAACAAGCATAAAACTGATGGATGAAATATGAAATTCAATGTTAAATATACATCTGTATTTTTAGTCACCAAGTGTGAATCCAATTCCTTTTAGCCAGTGGGTGGCTGTACTCTCATTACGGAAGGAAAACAGAGCTTCATGTGTCAAGGGCTACTTATATAAAGAAAACACACCGGGAATCAAAAGAAGCCCCAAACATTAAAACAAACTTTACAAGGAAGTGAAATTATACCAACTCACACAATAAAGGGCACCCTATTTTATGGCTTAACTATGCAATTTTAGGAATTCAGACTCACTGTACTACCGTGTTTCCCCGAAAGTAAGACACCCCCGATTGTAAGACGTATCGGGGGTGTCTGGGGGGTCGGCTTATATAAGCCATACCCCGTATATAAGACGTACCTCGTCCCGCCCCGCCGCAACCGGAGGTGTGCGCGGCACACCTCTTCGCCAGGGCTCCAGGCAAGGGAGGGGAAAGGAGCCAGGGGCGGGAGGAGCGGCGACGCGTCACTGTGACGCGTCGTCCTTCTCCCCCGCCCCTGGCTCTCTTCCTCCTCCCCTCCAAGGGTGGGAGAAGAGAGCCAGGGGCGGACGAAGCGATGACGCGTCACTGTGACGCTGCGATCCTCACCACGCCCCTGGCTCCTTTCCCTCCCTTGCCTGGAGCCCTGGCGAAGAGGTGTGCGCGGAGGTGTGCCGCAGGTGTGCCGCGCACACCTCCGGTTGCGGCGGCGTGGCGGCGGCGGCGGCGGCGCGGCGTGGGGGACGGGTACGTCTTGGGTTATATAAGACGTACCCGAAAGTAAGACGTAAAGGGGGGGAAAGAAAGTAAGACGCTGTCTTACTTTCGGGGAAACACGGTATTTTTTTTATTTACTACTACCGTGTTTCCCCGAAAGTATGACACCCCCGATTGTAAGACGTATCGGGGGTGTCAGAGGGGTCGGCTTATATAAGCCGTACCCGAAAAGTAAGACGTACTGCGGGCGGCATGGCGTGGCTTCCTGGCTGGGCGATGAGAGGCTCCCAGAGAGGGCTCAAAGGGGCCCGGAATCCTCCTCCTCTTCCTTCCAGCGGCGCCTTCCATCCCTCCTCTTCCTCCCAGCGGCGCCTTTCCCTCTCGCGGTTCTGCCCCCTCCCTTCAGTGAAGGGAGGAGGGGCAGAGCCGCCCGCCGGCAAGAGGGAAGAAGGCGCCGGGCGGAAGTCCCGCCCCAGGGTGACTCAGGGCTTTCGCCGCCGCCCCGCTCATGTTTGGAGCGCGGGCGAGGGGCGGCAATGGGGAAAGACGCCTGAGTCGCCCTGGGGCGGGACTTCCGCCGGCGCCTTCTTCCCTCTCTGCTGGCGACGGCTCCGCCCCTCCCTTCAGTGAAGGGAGGAGGGGCGGAGCCGCCGCCGGCGAGAGGGAAGAAGGCGCCGGCGGAAGTCCCGCCCCCAGGGCGACTCAGGCGCTTTTCGCCGCCGCCCCGCTCGCCCCGCTCGTGTTTGGAGCGCGGGCGAGCGGGGCGGCGGCGGGGAAAGACGCCTGAGTCGCCCTGCGGGCAGGACTTCCGCGGCGCTTTCTTCCCTCTCGCCGGCGGCAGCTCGCCCCTCCTCCCTTCACTGAAGGGAGGGGCGGAACCGGCGAGAGGGAAAGGCGCCGCTGGGAGGAAGAGGAGGAGGATGGAAGGTGCCGCTGGAAGGACGAGGAGGAGTATTCCGGGCCCCTTGTGAGCCCCTCTGGGAGCCTCTCGTCGCCCAGCCAGGAAGCCATGCCATGCCGCCCGCAGTAAGTCTTACTTTCGTCTTACTTTTGGGGTACCGTCGCCCAATATAAGACGTACCCCGAAAGTAAGCCGTAGTGGGGATTTTGGGGGTCAAAAGAAAGTAAGACGCTGTCTTACTTTCAGGGAAACACGGTAGCTTGGGGACCCGGCCCTGCCCGGGTTATTTGAGAAAGACATTGTGTGCCAAGTTTGGTCCTTATCAGTTGTTTATTTGGCTTGCAGTGGTCTCGGGAAGTGAGTGAAGGTACTTCAAGTCCCATAATCCATGGTCCATCCTCCTCCAAATTGCACCAGGACGTAAAGTGGGTCATGGGGGCTCTGTGTGCCAAGTTTCGTCTTGATCAGTCATTGGATGAGGGTCGCAACAGTCTCGCGAAATGAGTGAAGGTACCTCAAGTCCCATCATCTGTGGTCCACCCTCCTCCGAACTACACCAGGATGTAAAGTGGGTCATGGGGGCTTTGTGTGCGAAGTGTGGTCTTCCTCAATCACTGGATGAGGGTCGCAGCGGGCAAGGGAAGTGAGTGGAGGTACTTGAAATCCCATCATCCGTGGTCCGCCCTCCTCTAAACTACAGTCGGATGGAGTGTGGGGCATGGGGGCATTGTGTGCCAAGTGTGGTCTTTATCGGTCTTGGTTCTGGGCCACAGTGGTCTGTGGGGAATGATGGGTTTGAAAGTACTACAAATCCCATAATCCATGGAGGTACATCAAGTCCCATCATCCATGGTCTACCCTCCTCCAAACTGCAGTAGACTATAGCGTGGGTCATAGGGGCTCTGTGTGCCAAGGTAGGTTACTGTCAATTCAGGCCATACACAATGTCCCATGAGCTGAGGCCTAATCGGGAAAATCAAGTTAATGAAGCCTTACTGTCAATTCAGGCCATACACAATGTCCCATGAGCTGAGGCCTAATCGGGAAAATCAAGTTAATGAAGCCTTACTGTCAATTCAGGCCTTAAACAGTATCCCATTAAGTGAGGCCTAGCCAGGAAAATCAAGTTAATGAAGCCTTACTGTCAATTTTGGGCCTAGTCTGTGATTTGTACTACTCCCCAAACACCTGGTTCCAGAGCAGGTCTTGACTCTTTTCCTGAAAACCAGGAGGGGCCAATCTAAAATCACTGGGGAGGGAGTTCCATAGCCGAGGGGCCACCACTAAGAAAGCCCTATCTCTCGTCCCCACCAGTCATGCTTGCGAAGGGGTTGGGACCGAGAGCAGGGCCTCCTCACCAGATCTTTACAGTTCATTGGGGGGAGATACGTTCAGAGAGGTAAGCTGGGCCAGAGCCATTTAGGGCATTATACGCTAAAGCCAGCACTTTGAATTGTGCTCGGTAGCAAACTGGAAGCCAGTGACGCTGACGTAGAAGAAAGGATGTCCACTCCCTGTACGCTGCTTTGGTGGGCAGCCTGGCTGCCACTCGTTGGACTACTTGGAGCTTCCGAACAGTCTTCAAAGGCAGCCCCTCGCAGAGTGTGTTGCAGTAGTCTATTTGGAATGTAACAAGAGAGTGGGCTATTGTGGCCAAGTCTGGCTTCTCAAGTTACAGGCTCAGCTGGTGCACAAGTTTTAATTGTGCAAAAACTTCTCTGGCCACCTCCAAAACTTGGGGTTCCAGGCCTAGTGAAGAATCCAGGAGAACTCCCAAGCTGCAAACCTGTGATTTCAGAGGGAGTGTAACCCCATCCCGCACAAGCTGCAACCCTAAACCCTGTTCAGCCTTTCAACTGACCAGGAGTACCTCTGTCTTGTCTGAATTCAATTTCAATCTATTCACCCTCATCCAGATTGTCACAGCTGCTAAGCACCGGTTCAGGACCTGGACAGCTTCCTTAGCAGTATGTGGAAAGGAGTGATAGAGTTGGACATCATCTGTGTATAGATGGCATCAAACTCCAAAACCTCAGATCAGTGTTTCCCAACCTTTTTTGAGCCGCGGCACACTTTTAACATTAAAAAAATCTGGGGGGACACCACCAACCAAAATGACACAAAATGGCACTCTAACACAGTAAAGAACGGCTGGGGTTGGTGGCCTGCTGGGAGCAGCTGCTGGGAGTACTGAAGCCGGGAGGGGGGCGGAGCCAGGCTGCGCCATGCCCCGCCCCTACCCCGGCTTCACTCTCCCAGCAGCTGCTCCAGCCTTGAGGGGCAGTGCCAAGCCAGCGGTGCCAGAGCCAGCACAATGCTGGCTTGGCACTGTCCTCAAGGCTGGAGCAGCTGCTGGGAGTGTCGAAGCCGGGGGGAGGGGGGCAGAGCCAGGCCGCGCCATGCCCTGCCCCCTCCCCCCGCTTCAGCTCTCCTACAGGCCGTGCCATGCCCTGCCCCTCCCCCAGCTTCAGCTCTCCTACAGGCGCGCCATGCCCTGCCCCCTCCCCAGCTTCAGCTCTCCTACAGGCCGCGCCATGCCCTGCCCCCTCCCCCAGCTTCAGCTCTCCTACAGGCCGCGCCATGCCCTGCCCCCTCCCCCAGCTTCAGCTCTCCTACAGGCCGTGCCATGCCCCGCCCCCTCCCCCCCAGCTTCAGCTCTCCTACAGAGGAGGAGCATGAGCGGTGAATGGGCTTCAGTGGGTGGGGCTCCTCCACGTGGCTTCAGCGAGCGCGGGGCGAGAGTCATGGTGGGAGTCATGGTGGATTGGAGGCTGGCTGGGGAAATGGCCGAAGGAGGCGGCGCCCCGGTCCCTTCTTCTTTTTCTTCGCCATTGCCCGGCCCTTCCTCCTCCCCCAAGCAGCAGGAGTTCGGCAAGAGGGGGGCGAGGAAGGGGGGCAGAGAGCTTTTCTCGCGGCACAGCAGGAGGTCCGTCACGGCACACTAGTGTGCCACGGCACACTGGTTGAGAAAGACTGCCTCAGATGACCTCTCCCAACGGCTTCATGTAGATCCGGGGTTTCCAAACTTTTTTGGCCTACCGCCCCCTTTCCAGAATTTTTTTTTGATTATAGGTGAATTATAAATTCCATCAGCTACAACTCCTAAATGACAAAATCAATCCCTCACAACTCCACCAGTGTTCAACTTTGGGTATATTGAGTATTTGTGCCAAATTGGGTCCAGATCCAGGGTTGTTTGGGTTCAGAGTGCTCTCCAAACGTAGGTGAACTACATCTCCCCTAAATCACTGTCAATTCCTCCCAAACCCCTCCAGTATTTTCTGTTGGTCATGGGGGTTCTGTGTGCCAAGTTTGGTCGAGGTCTGTCATTCATGGGGTCTCGGCTGTGGAAGTCAGAGCTGAACAGCAGTCCTGTTAAAGCACCTGTCAATGCCAAGACCTCAACCGAGGACCTAACGAGTGGCCCACCTTGTCCAATTGGACTGCCGGAGGGGGTGCCGTGTGCGCGTGGCGACAACTGCCCTTTTGTAGGGCTGTGTGACTGCCCGTGGACCCGTTACGGCATCCTCTGTCCTGGTGTGCCACCCCTTGGGGGTGCTGGGAATGCATTCGGAGCCGTGGATGTCCCGGAGGTCCCCATGGGGGCCCCGACACCCCGATCTGACCTCCCCCTCTGACCCCCATCCCCTCCCCTTTACCCTTCTTGCTGTCTGTGATTCTATGTATTGTTTTTTTTCTCAATTCTTGTAAACTGCTCCGAGCCTTCGGGGAGTGGCAGTATAGAAGTTTGAGGTTAATAATAATAATAATAATAATAATAATACTTGGTCGAAGGTACTGCAAATCCCATCATCCGTTGTCCATACTACCCAAACATATTGTTTTCGTGATTAATCACTATGTGTAGCAACCCAGTTCCCTTTCGTGCCTGGGGAGCAGGGGGCGGCACCGGGGGTCCCGCTTGCATTAGGGGCAGCTGCAGCTGATGAGGACATGGAGGAAGGGGATGATGAGGTAGCTGGGCCTTCATCTCCCACAGAGAGCTTGGCCTGGGATGATGGCTGGCCTGATGGCTATGAAAGCTGGGAAAGTCAGGCCGACATTGAAAGTGCTGATTCAGATAATCAGTATGAGAAACCAGGTGGTTACGGGTCGCAGGAAAGGGTTAGGGAGATAGCGGAGCCCATGGAAGCTGAAAGGGAGTCTGGCTCTCATGAAGATAGCGACCCAGGTGCTGGGAGGCAAGGACGGAGCTTTGATAGGAGACGGAGCATCGAGTCTAGCAGGAGGGAATGGCATCGAAGCCTAGAGCGCCAGAGGAGCGCTAGGTCCCGAAGCACAGATTGGCGCCGCAGCCTAGAGCAGGGGTGCTCAGAATGTTGATCTCGATCACCAGGGTGATCTTCGGGCCTCATCCTGGTGATCTTCAGACCCCTGACCAGGTTTTTTGCTGTTGGTCCTCTTCACGCGCCCCTGCACGCTGCAAAGAAGTCCTCCGTTGTTGCTCCTCCCCACTCCCTGCTCGCGCGCTGCCTCCAAAAGCTCCAGAGTCTAAGAGGCAGAATGGGCCCCCTCTTTTGGATTCCTCCTCCTCCCTCCATCCTTCTCCAGCCACTCAGAGTCGTAGGAGACCAAAGGGGGCGGGCCTGGATGACGCGATGCATGGCTGGCCCTGCGCACATGCGCAGAAGCGCCCATTCTGCCTCTCGGACTTCTCATGAGCTCTTGGAGGTGGCACGCATGCTGGCGGCGTGGAAATAGGAGCAACGACAGAGGAGAAGAAGGAGGATGCTTTGGGGTAATTTCCTTACCGCATCTCAAAGGTCGGTCTTTTTACTTTGGGGTGGGTGCTTGATTGTTCTGTGGCATGCCTCTTTTTTATTTTTAATGTTTAAAAATGGCATTTTAGCTCCAAAGCCTCTCTGCTTGCTTTGTGCCTTGAGAAATATATGTTGGGGAATATGGAAATGTGGGAGAAATGGGGTGGTTGGATGTATTTTTGCATGCCCCTTTGTTTACCTTGCTGAGTATTAAATGGCCTTGCAGTTCAAAAGCCTCTCTTCTTACTTTCTGGCTGATAATATGTGTGGTAATATGGCAGTGTGGGAGAAATGGGGTGGGTGGATGTATTTTTATGCTCTGTTTTATATTGTTGTTATTAAATTGAAATGTTGATGTTTTATATGTAAACTGCCCCGAGCCTGCTGGAAGGAGCGGTACATAAAAATGAATAATAAATATAAATAAATAAATAAGAAAATAGTTATACGTTTTACATTTCTGGGTAGGTGACTTGGTTTTTTAATCAGTAGCTCCCATGCTGAAAAAGTGTGAGCACCACTGGCCTAGAGTGTCGAGGGTCTCACCAGGGGAATTAAGTATAGGATCCGTGAGAACGGATCCTCAGTTGCTCGGCCACTTCTGATTAGAAGGGAGTGAAGCGAGCGAAGATCCACGGAGCCAGGACTGAGGCTCGTGCTATGCCAAGAAGTTTCTTGGGCCTTGATTCTTGAACTTTGCCTTGTTTGCTTTGCCACGGACCAAGTCTGTTTTCATCCGCATTGTTTTGCGGAACCTTTGCCAAGCTTTGGCCTTTGGATTTACCTAAGAACTCTTTACCTTTTTATTGCAACTTTGAGATTTTTATGGACAATTATCCTTTTCACCTGTTTCTTATTATTCAATAAATAGTTAGCTGATTACCGTCTCTGTGTGTGTGATTAAGGGGCCGGGCCGAGACCTTGCATCGTGACACTATGCTTTAATTATGTTCAATTTGTAACCATGAAAATACATCCTGCATATTAGATATTTGGATTAGAATTTGTAAGAGTAGCAAAATTATTTATGAAGTAGCAACGAAAATATGGTTGCGGGTCACCACAACATGAGGAACCTTATTTAGGGGTCACGGCATTAGAAAGGTTGAGAACCACTGCATCGATACAGATATCTTTCTGTTTAATTGCTATTACATTTTTTAAAAAAAAATTAGCCCAGTGTTTTTCAACCTTTTTTGAGCCGTGGCACATTTTTGACATTTACAAAATCCTGGGGCACACCACCAACCAAAATGACACAAAATGACACTCTAACACAGTAATACATATAGTGAATATGTTTTTAAATGTATTTATACACTCAGTGTGAAACCTGGGTCTGTTTTGATGAACACAACATAGATATCCTGGCAGGAATGGCAGAAAGACACAAACTTCCCACACAGAACTCCCAAGTGAAAATACTATAAGAGTTTGGTGGGCATTGACCTTGGGTTTTGGAGTTGTAGTTCACCTATATCCAGAGAGCATTGTGGACTGAAACAATGTTGGATCAGGACCAAACTTGGAATGAATACTCAATATGCCCAAATGTGAACACAGATGGAGTTTGGGGAAAATAGAACTTGACATTTGGGAGTTGTAGTTGCTGGGATTTATAGTTCCCCTACAATCAAAGAGCATTCTGAACCCCACCAATGATAGAACCGGGCCAAACTTCCCACACAGAACCCCCAGGAGGCAAGAGGAGGTCTCTACTAGGGGAAAGGGAGGCGGGCCTTCCCAATGCATGGAGAGGGAGAGACCAAGTAGACAACGGGTGGGGTGGGGGGGTGCTTGTAATTTTGTGCCTTTATCGAGGTAGGTTTCTTAGGGTTTTTATACTTCAACACACTAGACTCTCTCCCCCCTTTCCTGGAGGTTCCAATTTCCCACGGCACACCTGATGATTGCTCACGACACACTAGTGTGCCCGGGCACACTGGTTGAGAAACACTGCTATAGGCTATTCGTATGCAAGTATAGTGTCGCACCACAAGGGCTTTGGGAGTTACAGTTTCTGGGATTTATAGTTAACACACAATCAAAGAGCATCCTGAACTCTTGCAACAGTGGAATTGAACCAAACTTGGCATATTGAACTCTCATTACCAACAGAAAATACTGAAAGGGTTTGCTTGGGAATTGACCTTGAGTTTGGAAGTTGTAGTTCACCTACACCCAGAGAGCACTGTGGACTCAAACAATGTTATGTTATGTTGTTGTTTGTCTTCTATTCAGAATCACAATGTTGGAAGGAGGCCCACCACTTTAAGGCCCCTAAAACAGGCATGGGAAAACTTCGGCCCTCTGGGTGCTTTGGACTTCAATTCCCACCATTCCTAACAGCCTGAGGCCCATTCCTGCTTAAATGGCTGAGGGGGGAAAGGAAAAGAGCCCGAGGCTGCTAGGAATGGTGGGAGTTGGAGTCCAAAACACCTGGAAGGTCCAAGTTTGCCCAAGTTTGGGGGAAGAAAGGGTATTGGAGGTTCCAATTTCCCACGGCACACCTGATGATCGCTCACGGCACACTAGTGTGCCACGACACACTGGTTGAGAAACACTGTTCTAGCCAACAAATAAATGGAATATTTATTACAGAATTTTGATTACAGGACAAAATATACCTCCGTGCTACAAAAAGATATCAGCTCCCTCCAAACTTGAACTGCCACCTTCAGGTTTCTAAGGAGAAGAAATTCATGATAGGTCAGATGCTATGCCTTTTAATCCTAGTAAGACCACAATGTCTGAATCAATGGGATATATTGTCGACCACACAATCTCTCCTCTGTACAGCACAGTATTATTTTGTTCCCGCAATGGCTAATGGAAAGAATCATGTCTCCGAGAGCCAGAAAGGAACAGATTGACATCTCTGAAAGCCAAGAAACAATGACAAATAAGGACAAATGGCCAGGATACCGGAGAGACAAGCACTTTTTGCATAGGACAAAGTCGACCAAACCAAAACAACGAACTCCCAAGAAGGACTTGTTTGTTTTTAATCAGCAATAACATTTTAATCTGGCATAGAGACTCCTTAACTTAATTTCGGTTTTGTTTATAGAAAGCTCGCCCAGTGTAAAACCAAGGTAGAGGGCGCATCTGGTGTGTGAGGGCTTGGAAGCCAAACTTCACAATAGGACAGCTGCAGCCTGATCAAACAGGCCATGCCATGTCATTGAAAGGGATTGCCGTCAATGACAGCCTGTGTCAAATCAAAAGTATAGGGCAGGCTCAGTCTCTAGTACTAGGTTTCTGAGCACACCAGAGTATATTTGATATGAATTTCCCTTCTCTGTACAGTCTCAGAGGAAGACAAGAACAAACCTTTCCTATTCTCCACAATAGAGAATTATCACTACAAGAATGGCCTCTCTATAGGAATTTATTAATCAAAGAAGGAAGTGAATGGCATCTTAAATCTCTAGATGGACTTAGAGCATCAGGACTCGAGATATCTTGGTTTCAGTACGCCCAAATTCAAGGATATTATAAAACAGATAAAAGGAAGGGCTTTGCCCAACAGGACTCGATATGGGATGTGCTGATGAAAAAAGAAAAAAAAATCATACGATTATTATACAACACCTTACATGGATGGGAGATGGAGACCGAGAGTGTTAAAGACAACATGATAAAATGGGCCCAAGATTTGGAGCATACTATCTTACTTAGTGAATGGGAGGCAATTTGGAGGAAAAATATCAAATACTCGGGAACAACAGCTATAACGGAAAACTGGTTGAAAATCTTCTATCGTTGGCATTTGACTCCCCTAAAATTATCCAAGCTGTATAAAAATGTCAATAAGAAATGTTGGAAATGCAAAGGCCAAATAGGCACATTATTACACTGTTGGTGGGGCTGCGCTAAAGTCAAGAAATTCTGGAAGAAAATTCACACTCACTCGCAGAGGTTGCTAGGGATAGAAATAGATTTCAAACCGGAAATTTTTTTGCTTAATTTAACCCAAACAAAATTTAGTCTGAATAAAGACAAAATATTTTACTTTATAACGGGCGGCCGCAAGGGTGGTGCTCGCCAGAAAGTGGAAGCAAGAGACTCCACCGGAGTTAAATGAATGGGCCACAAAACTAATAGAATTCTCTGACATGGACATTTTGAACAGTGTGGTAAACAACAAAAGCCTTGAAAAGCGTTTGGACTGGCAACCGGTACTCGGCTACTTAAAGACTATTAAATTAAGTTAACAGTGAAAGACTTATAAGGAAAAGGGCGCAACAGCCCGATCATCAATTGGCAACACTCAAGAAGACAAGGACCCCCCAGTCATCCAGACTGGAAGCACACTGATTTCTTTTCTTTCTCGGTTTCTACTGCACATACCCCCTATTCCCCTTCCTCGCCTTCCTAATCTCCCATTCCTCTTTTCCCCTTCCTATCTTGACATTATACCCGCCACAATTCCCTTTTCTTTTTCGAGCACTATCTTTGGACCACTTGCGTCCTATTCCCTCTTCCTTTTCTTATTATTATTGTAAAACTTACTCAATAAAAAACTATTTAAATCAACAAAAAAAAAAGAACAAACCTTTCCTGAACAAATCTTGTCAAGGAAACTCTTTAATAGGGTTGCTTTAGGGCAGGGGTGCTCACACTTTTTCAGCATGCGAGCTACGTATAAAACAACCAAGTCACAATGACCTACCTCAGTGTTTCCCAACCATTTTTGAGCCGCGGCACACTTTTTACATTTGCAAAATCCTGGGGCACACCACCAATCAAAATGACACAAAATGACACTCTAACACAGTAATACATATAGTGAATATGTTTTTAAATGTATTTATACACTCAGTGTGAAGCCTGGGAACTGAAGCCTAGAGCGCCAGAGGAGCGCTAGGTCCCGAAGCACAGATTGGCTTCGGGACCTAGCGGAATGTTTGTATGTATGTTTGTATCCGGAGGGCGGAAGGATATGTGGCAGCATTATTTGCATAAACGACTCCCATTGGCCAGCCAACACGAACATTCCGAGACTCTAAAGTGCCCGGGGGGGGGGGGTAAGGGAAAGGCCTGAGGCAGCCAGGCATGGTGGGAGTTTCAGTCCAAAACACTTTGCAGCCCCCAACAATGAGACAACAAAACCAAACTTGGCACACAGAACCCCCAAGAGCCACTTTACGTCTTGGTGCAGTTGAGGGAGGATGGACCATGGGTAGGCCAGCATTCCAACAACCCAAATCTCAAAGGTGCCAGACAGAGTTCTTAATAAAAAGGCTTCCTTCAGCTGATTATACAAACTAGGCCTCAGCCTGAATTGACAGTAAGGCTTCCTCAACTTGATTTTCGAGACTAGGCCTCAGCTTGAATTCACAGTAAGGCTTCCTCAACTTGATTCTCCTGACTAGGCCTCAGCCTGAATTGACAGTAAGGTTTACTTAACTTTATTTTCCTGACTAAGCCCCCAACAATGACAGAACAAGACTACAGTTGGCACACAGACACCCCCCCCCCCCAGACCCACTCTACATCCTGGTGCAGTTTGAAGGACTTGCAGTACCTTCACTCACTTACTCTGACCAGCACGGGTGATGGACCTGGACCAAACTTGGCACACATAACCCCCATGATGCCCTTTACGTCCTGGTGCAGTTTGAGAAAGACGAACCACGGATTATGGGATTTGAAGTACTTCAAAGCGCTTTGTTTCCCAGAGACCACTGTGGCCCACAACAAAGACCGATAAATATCATCCGGTGACTGATCAAAACCAAACTTGGCACATAGAGCCCCCATGACCCAATTTACACCCTGGTGCAGTTTTCAGGAGGATGGACCATGGATGATGGGACTTGAGGTACCTCCACTCACTTCCTGAGACTGCTGCGACCATCATTCAATGACTGAGCAAGACCAAATTTGGCACACAGAACCCCCTACATCCTGGTGCAATTTGGAGGAGGATGGACCATGGATTATGGTCCATGGTCCATAATCCTTCACTCACTTCCCGAAACCACTGCGAGCCAAATGAACAACTGATACGGACCAACCTTGGCACACAATGCCTTCCTCAAATAACCCCGGGCACCGCCGGGTCCTCAGCTAGTATTTGATAAATGCAGCTTTGACTATGGGAAAAGAAAGGTGGGCAACTGTGGTGATGTTAAAGCAGAATTGGTGCTTTTAGCAGAAGTACAGTCAGAGGAGAGTGATGCACAAGCACAGGCCTTAGAATAGCGAAGTAGCTTGCCAGAAATCATGCTGGCAGCCAAGACGAGAATAATGCACCCTGATTGGTACGTAAGGCACACGCAGTGATTTGCCAGGGAACATCATGTGCCTTTCCTGATAACACAAGCCGTGATTGGCCTAGCTAGCACCCAGCGTGTATTTGTTTACATTGTTGCTGATTGGTAGAAACCGCGCATGGGCAAATGAAACCGTTCCTCCCTGCTGGCACAGAGGGACGACTTAAAAATGTTGCAGATTCAGTACATGGTGCCCATCTGGCAGATAACATACTGTGGGAATGAAGAATTAATACTGCGTAGTGCTGTTTAACAAATAAGAATGCTAATAGAGTATGATGCCAAATAATGTGATGTTTAATTGGGTAATAGAAATGTTTTGATGCTGTGAACCAATGAAAATGATGAAGAAAGGAGGAGACGGGACCTGCCGCCATAGTGTGTATATAAGGGAAAGTTAGAGATTGCTCGGGGTTCTTGCCCTGAGGCAGCTAGTTCTGTGGGCAGGTCCCGTCAGCTGACGTTGTGCAAATAAACTTTGGCTTCATTGCACCTGCAGTACGGTTGTTGCGTTTTCTCTCGTTCCTGTGCTCGCACGTTTGCGCAACCTGTAAGTAAAAAGGTAACGCTTGGGAGTTTTGGGACTCCAGATTTGCTGCTACAATGTGTTAAAATGGTGGTGTGCTCCACAAGTAAATGTGTAAGTATTTGAATTTTATGTATATAATATGCTGTTATGAACTGGTTTTGTAACTCTTTATTTACAGATGGATGGATGTAATATAATGCTCAGGTAAAATGTATAAGGTTTAGATAAGATCACTATTAATTAGAAGGAGGACACAGGCTCAAAGGGTTGCTATGGCAACCTAGCTCCAAGCTAAGAAAAGGGGCGGGGCCAACTGTCTCTGAAAAGGAAAGGTTCTGGTTTTAAAAATTAGTCTGGCAGTTGGAGTCTGACAGGGGAAGTTGAAGGAAGAGGTAGCAGAGTTAGGAGTTAGTTGCATCCAGAGAAAACCTGTTAGTCAGGGAGCTGGAGTTAAGTGGTTAGCTGAACCCAGTTACAGAACTAGCTGGGGAATAACTGGGATATTTATTATTTGTCACGTTTCTATACCGCCCCTCTCAGCCCGAAGGCGACTCGGGACGGTTTACACAGGCAGTCTTTGTCCTCAATACAACACAGCAACAAGGCAACCCCCCCCCCCAACCATATAATAACAAATTAACAATTAAAAACATACAATTGCAGTCTCAGCGTCATGTTGAAAGTAACTGATAACAGGAGGTTGATGACAATAGAGAGGGAAACTCTTTGTCAGGCTAAAGTTAGTCAGGAATCAGTTAGGACGTGTTATTGTACCGAATCCTTGTTTGGTAACGTCTTCCTAAGAAGTATACACATCTTGTAACCACTAGGCATGAGAAAAAAGTTATGAAAATGAAATGATTCGTAAGAAATTCGTAAGAAATGCTACTTTTGAGTATTTCCGCACCTGGAACGCCAACCAGGAAGTGGACTTTCTTTATAGAACTTCGGGGCCAGGATTTTCTTAAGTGTCGTTATTAGGTCGTAAGGGGGCCACCCTCCTTCTTCTCTCACCACCTCCCGCCTCCCTTGCCAATAAGTATTATGGCAAGGCAAGCCCTAAACTCGCTCCTTCTTTCGGCTGGAAGCCTGGAAAAATGTAAACAGAGAGGATTACTCAGAAGTAAATCTGCAAAGGAGGGCACTTTGGATGAAGGGCCCTCCTTTGTGGATTTACTTTGAGTAGACCTCTCTGTTTACATTTTTCCAGGCTTCCTGCCTCTCCTGCCTGCCAGGATCTAAAGCATCAAAGAGTATTGGGGTGAGAAACCAACCTAATGTATAATAGAATGAATGCTACTGTAAGTGCCTAATATTATAAGTAATCCAACTGGTCATATACCTACATTCCATGCACATGCAATAATACAGCAATAATAACAATAACAAGAGGTAAAATTCAAACCGAAGTATTCTGACTGGTCCCTGCCTCATGCAGTGCAAACGGGCTCTTCTCTATTAGCCCGGGAAAAGCCAGCGTTTTCTGCTTGGGTGCACACACATACATATTCTTGGGGGGATTTGCTGCAGAATCCCGGGCTCATAGAGAAGATTCTGCAGCAAATCCCCCAAAGAATATGTATGTGTGTGCACCAAGCAGAAAACGCTGGCTTTTTCCGGCTCACAGAGAAGAGCCCGTTTGCACCGCATGAGGAGGGACCAGTCAGAATACTCGGTTTGAATTTTACCTCTTCTTATACCCATTGTTATTACTGCTGTATTATTGCATGTGCATGGAATGTAGGTATATGACCAGCCTGGGCAAACTTGGGCCCTCGCTCCCTCGGGATCGGGGTGAGAGAGAGGCAGCGAGGAGCGAGGGGGGGGCTCCTCTTGCTTTTCTTTTGCTGCTTCCAAAAATAGAATACCCGCTCCCTCCCTCCCTCCTTCCTATTTGGAGAGTCCCATCTAGAATTCAGTGTGATTTATTCAAGTTTTGGCCTACAACTCCCAGAAATCCCAGCCAATTTACCAGCTGTTAGGATTTCTGGGAGTTGTAGGCCAAAATCATCTGGAATGCGCATGCGCTGGCATACGAACTACTAACAAATTTCGTTAGTAATTAAGTTACATTTTAGAAATTTTGGGAAATTTTTTGTAAGTCTTTCTTTTACTATTCAACCCCCCCCCCAATCTGATTTTAGAATCGCCATTTTTGGGTTCGAAACCATGCCTAGTAACCACCAAGCTTTTGTATCCTTGAAACCATTACGCATTTGTCACAAGAACGCTACAAATAAACTAAGTTACTGTTTCCTTTGAAAACAAGCATCACTGTCTCAATCTGAAGATTTCTTAGTATATGGTGGCAGCGAAAATACATAAAGGACTCCTCATAGAAAGTGTGGGGAATCCAGTAGAACAGTGTTTCCCAACCAGTGTGCCGTGAGCGATCATCAGGTGTGCCGTGGGAAATTGGAACCTTTCTTCCCCCTCCTAGCAGCTCTTTCTCCCTCTTTCCCTCCCCAAAGATCCTCTCTGAGGCAAAGGAAGGGCTCAGCTGAATGCCAGGGCCAGGCCCGCCTTGAGGAAGCCTTCAGGAGCCTCGACTCACCATGGCTCCAGCTCCCGCTCAGGGCTGCTTCAGCCTCCCGATGCTCCCAGGTTCGCTCATTGCCCAATTCACCGACATGGAGCTTCCGGCTTTGGCTGTTCTCGCGAGAAATCCAAGCCAACGCAAAAACGCCGACTCAATCACTTCCGCCCAGTGCTCTGCTTTTGTGGAGGGAGGAGGGAAGCAGCAAAAGAGGCCAAACAGATCTATGAAACGTATAGACTACCCATTCACAGGTTTCCAAGAAACAAATTGAGCCTCTCCGATAGGAAATGTTGTGTTTTTTTTACTATTTTACTGGATTTTTTGAGAGTTGCACCCCCCCCCCCCAAAGGAACTGCTTATAACAGCTTCATGACATCCATAGTTAACTGGAAGCAAGTTTCACTCAGGGTGAAATTTCACAAGGGTCTGGAGAACAAGCCCTATGAGGAGCGGCTTGAAGAGCTGGGCATGTGTTGTAGTTGAGCAAGCTGAGCCTGTAGTTGCTACAGGTAGTAACAGGGAGGAGGATACTTTGTCGGACATGTCACTTGAAGAGGGAGGTTTGGGCAGAATTACTGCAGCTGGGAGGAAGATAGCTGCAAGTGTTGTGAGTTTGGAAGGTGCAGAACAAAGGAGAAAGGTCCGACAAATACTTAGGGAGCCTACCAGTGATGACACTTTTGAGGGGTTTGAAGCAGAGTTAACCTCAGAAGAGAGTGATACAGAGCTGGACTCAGCGTTGGTGCAGGATGTCAGGAATGTGTTAAATGCTGAGTCCAGCAAAAGCTCATTTTTTTGGCTTTTCAAGTGATCCTGATTGGCCTAGTGGGAATGTTGAGTCGGATTGGGGTCCTTTAACTGTTCAGCAAAGGTGGGAGGATTGGAGGAACACACCCAGGGCTGCAGCTGTGGGGACTGAGGCAGATTTGGGTGGGGAGTCTGATGACTCTGAGTTGTAAGGGTATAAAAGTAAGTTCTGGGGATTTGGGACTCTGCGGTCGGCCAAGGTGTTGCTGGTGGGTTGCTAGTTCCTGTATCTGGTGCTCTTGATTCTTCGTGTCTTAGTTCCTGATTCCCAGCGAGCTGTGAGTATTGGGCTGTTTTCATGTTGGGTTCTGGGGGAGCTGCTATGGCAGCTCTAGCTGACATTGTTGTTTGTTGGGGGTTGGGGCTTTAATGTGTGTTGTTATGTTTAGTGACTACCGCGTTTCGTGTGTTGCTTTGCGGTGTTGCTGTGAGTGCCTGTCTCTTTTGGTATTGTATAATGAGTGGAAAGGGGTTGCTGTGGGTTGCGGGGGCTTTGATGTGTTTGTTTGTATACTTAGCTCCTGGAATTTGAGAAGCACTCCTCCTTTCCTTCTCGGACGGATCTTCGCATTACACAGACTTCAAAGGCCAAAGACTACGAAAGACGGACGTCTTCTCTGTTTTGTTTATAGGCTTTTTTGGGTGTGGGTTTTTTTATGCCGGACTGTGGCTATGTTTTTGTTTGAATAAACTGTAAATACTTTTACTAGCTTGGCGTGTCTGTGAGCCATCTGTGGGAGTCTCAACAGCATGTTTAGCCTGAAGAAGAGAAGGCTGAGAGAAGACATGACAGCCATGTATAAGTATGTGAGAGGAAGTCATATATATGTTGTGTTCATCGAAACAGGCCCAGTTTTCACAATGAGTGCATACATTTAAAAACATATTAATTATATGTATGACTGTGTTAGAGTGTCATTTTGTGTCATTTTGGTTGGTGGTGTGCCCCAGGATTTTGTAAATGTAAAAAATGTGCCGCGGCTCCAGAAAGGTTGAAAAACACTGCAGTAGAGAACGCATAGTCTCAAGGGTGACGGTTCCACAGTGGTAATAGAAAAAAGGTTCATTACAAGTGGACGATTTGGTCACCAGCCCAGAACGTCACAAGCAACTTCAGAGAAGACAGGCAGACTGGATGGATGTGGGAGGAGTATATGTAAGGCACAGAAAAAACTGAAGCTTGAGCATTACAGGATGAGTGGAAATGAAAGTTACATTTTCAATATATCATGGTTGCCAGATATTATTTTTAAGCGACTGTATTTTACAAGTGATATATCGGTTATAAAAAATGGATATATTCATGCCAAAACTCAAGATTTGAAAGGTTTCCTAGAACTAGTTCAGGAGTGGGCCAAACAGTTACATCACAAGGAAAATGGCTATAGCCAAATGCTGAGCCCAGCTTTCAAGAAAAATGTATTAGTGGAACTTGTTTGAGAATGGAAGACTTGGCAGCAAAAAAAGATTCCTCAAGCATTTTCTAAGCCCTTAGATTCAAATTGCTAGAGATTGTTCGCCTCAATGGTGCACAGACAGACATATTATGTACACACATGGAGATTAATCATTTGGGAGTTCTAAATTCATGCTCAGACAAATCAATATTGCTCTAGATCAGTGTTTCCCAACCTTTTTTGAGCCGCGGCACACTTTTTACATTTGCAAAATCCTGGGGCACACCACCAACCAAAATGACACAAAATGACACTCTAACACAGTAATACAGATAGTTAATATGTTTTTAAATGTATTTATACTCTCAGTGTGAAACCTGGGCCTGTTTTGATAAACACAACATAGATATCCTGGCAGGAATGGCAGAAAAACACAAACTTCCTACACAGAACTCCCATAACCAAGAGAAAATACTATAAGAGTTTGGTGGGCATTGACTTTGAATTTTGGAGTTGTAGTTCACCTATATACAGAGAGCACTGTGGACTCAAACAATGTTGGATCAGGACCAAACTTGGCATGAATACTCAATATGCCCAAATATGAATGCAGATGGAGTTCAGGGGAAATAGACCTTGACATTTGGGAGTTGTAGTTGTTGGGATTTATAGTTCCCCTACAATCAAAGAACATTATGAACCCCACCAATGATAGCACTGGGCCAAACTTCCCACACAGAACCCCCAGGAGGCAAGAGGAGATCTCTACTTGGGGAAAGGGAGGCGGGCCTTCCCAATGCATGGAGAGGAAGAGACCAAGTAGACAACGGGTGGGGAGGGGGGTGTTTGTAATTTTGTGCCTTTATCGAGGTACATTTCTTAGGGTTTTATACTTCAACACACTAGACTCTCTCTCCCCCGCCCCGAGGTTCCAATTTCTCACGGCACACCTAATGATCACTCACGGCACACTAGTGTGCCCCGGCACACTGGTTGAGAAACACTGCTCTAGATTAAAACAGCAAGTTGCTCTCAGAGAACAGTTCGGAGTGACTGAAGCAGCAAAGAACAGCCAGTTCTATAATTTCCAAAAATAATATTAAGCATATCATTCAGTAACCAGCGGAACTTGGGACAAAATGTTGCAGCAGATCCCCAGACCATTAAAAAGGATGCCTATTTAGGGTTCTAGTCACCCCTTGGCTGTATCTATATATATAAAGGAAGACTCGTCATCGAACGACCGTCCTAAGCAGAGAAACCTTATAAGGCAGAGACACCAAATTTGGCAACAAAAATAGGCCTCAGGCAAGGAAGGTTTTTAGCCACAAAAAAAACAACCTTTCCCCCCCAAAACCTAGAAGGCCCCCAAAACAATGATTTAAAAAACTACATTTCCCAGCATCCTCTGTGGCCGCCAGCGAATCCCATTGGCCAACATCGGCCCACACAAAATGCAGGGAGGCTGAGTAACCATAGTAACATTCTCTGCAGCCGCTCCGGAGGGCATTCTCTGCAGCCGCTCCAATTCTGTGGAACGGCCTCCCGAGGAGATCCGGGCCATTCGGGCCCTCCTGCCATTCCGCAGAGTGCTTAAAACATGGCTTTTTAGAATGGCATTTGGCCCTTAGCCAATTAGCTGCTATGCTGTGTTTAAGGTCTTACTTGGCTTGCCACTATTTTTAAATTGGGCCTGCCGCATGTTTACAGGGGGGTTTAAATTTTTTTAATGTGTTTTTATGCATTTTAATTGTATTTTTAAATGAATTTTATGTGTTTGCTTCTTTTCTGTAAACCGCTCTGGGCACCAGAGAGAGCGGTATAGCAAATCGAATTCAATAAATAAATAATAATAAATAAGTAACGGTGGGCAGAGACAGCCAAGGCTAGGCTAGAATGCTGAGTGATTTGAGTTTAGTCAGTTGGTGTTTGTGAGTTAAACTGTCAAAACCAAACTCTAGGAGAGAGCAATTCTCCAGCAATTCCTACACACACAACACAACACAACTTCTTACCATAACCCATCCCCCCAACCTTACGGGACCCTGCACACACAACACCTACCACCACCACAAACAAAAAACAACTCCACCTATACTCCAACCACAACACAACACTGCACTGATACTCTACAAACACACACAAACACCCAAAACACCCCACCCACACAAGCATTCCACAACATACTACCACCCACAATGCCACCACACACCCACTAACTCACCAAAAAAGTAATACCTACACACAACACAACACGCACATAACACAACATTGCGTCTACTGCTCAACCCATTTGTATGCCATTCCTTCCTTCCACACAGGCATAAGCTGACCCAAAAGACAAGCCATGCCTCCTAAAAAGAACAGCATCGGACGACACACTCACAACGCTACATACATCAAACAAAAAAGGGCAGAACAAACGCCAGAACAGAAACACAGTTTCTTTTTTCAAATCCAGAGTTGGGAAACCACAGAACCTCTACATGAACACAGCAGACGGAAAGACAAAAAACATTGTATATCCACAAGCTCTGCAGAACGCCAGCAACACCACACACCGACAACTCCACAGGACTTCAACATCCCACCCACCAGAACAACCCACAACGACACAGCCATGACCCCACCAAGACCATAAGTAACATCAATTCCAACCCCTACATACTCAGACTTTCTCGCATCTCCTAAATAGGGCACAGCAACGCGTGCCAGGTACAGCTAGTATACATTAAACCAGTGTTTCCCAACCTTTTTTGAGCCGTGGCACATTTTTAACATTAAAATAATCCGGGGCACACCACCAACCAAAATGACACAAAATGACAATCTAACACATTAAAGAACGGTTGGGGGATGGTGGCCTTCTGGGAGCAGCTGCTGGGAATGCTGAAGCGGGGGAGAGGGAGGCGCCATGCCTTGCCCCCTCCCCCTGGCTTCAGCTCTCCCACAGCTTCTCCAGCCTTGAGGGGGCAGTGCCAAGGCAACGGTGGCAGAGCCAGCACAATGCTGGCTTGGCATTGTCCCCTCAAGGCTGGAGAAGCTGTGGGAGAGCTGAAGCCAGGAGGGGCGGAGCCAGGCTGTGCCATGCCCCGCCCCCTCCCCCAGCTTCAGCTCTCCCACAGCTTCTCCAGCCTTGAGGGGGCAGTGCGAGCGAGGGGCGGGAGTCATGGCCCCTGTCCCCAAAGCCACTCTCCGCCATGACTCCCGCCCCTCCCTCGCACTGTCATCAACATCCCTGTGAATGTATTTACTGATTTATTTATTTACTTACTTACTTACTTACAGTATTTATACTCTGCCCTTCTCACCCCGAAGGGGAATAAAGGGCGGATCACAGAACACATATACGGCAAACATTCAATGCCATTATACCATGACAAGACTTCGGCATCTTGGAGGCTGTGCTCAGTTCTGGCCACGTGAGGGTGCTGTTGCTCCATCCTCCCTGCCAAAGAGCTTTGTTTGGACACTTCCTCCTTGATCAAATCGCCAACATTTTTTCTGGCATTACCTTAAATACCTCCCCGCTTAAAGCAGTACCTATTTAGCCACTCACAATTGCTGTTTTTGATCTGCTAGGTAGGCAGAAGCTGGGCTGAAGGCCAGGAGCTCAGCCCGACCTGAGCTTCAAACTGTCAACTTTTGATTGGCAAGATTTTACTGAAGCTGGCTGTTAACCTGCTGTGCTAAATCCTTGACTGAGTCTACCCACCTGTACTGCGATCTTCCTCTTTTCCTGCTCCGATCCTGCCAAGCATTATTTTTTCTAGTGAACTATGTCTTCCCGTTATATGTTCAAAGTATTCTCAGCTTAGTCAGCTTGGTTTCTAGGGAGAGTTCAGGCTTGATTTGCTCTAAGGCCGATTTATCTTTTTGGCAGTTTTTCCTCTGCCAGTATTGAGTTGGTATTCAAAATTACTTTTAATATCACCTCTGAATACCACTCTCCCCTGTACCAGTTTTCTGGCTTGTAATGTCACTTTCCAAGGTTCCTTTCTGTGATGTTTAGCTTCCACTGATATCAAGCATGTTGTGTTGTTGAAGTAACCAGTAACATGATTCACTAATTCACATTTCTCACTTCTACCTTTGATCACTGTGATTCATGTCAAAACTTTTCTGTTTTGAAACATTCTGGAAGTCATCCCATACCAACATACAAGGGACTTCATCACATGCAGAATTGACAATTGATTACTCATGGCTTTGGTATTGGCATACAAAAACATAATTTTATGCCTTTGCTTCCTTAAAACTATCCTCACCTGTTCTACAGTAGGAACATCCAAGTGGATTGAGTATTTGAACTGAGACTAAAGATAGAGATTCTAGTCTTGACTCAGCCATGAAACTCAACTAGTGAGAAAATGTAAAACTAAATATGCATGAATGACATGAGGTTTGGGAGTCTTATCTAACTATTAGACTTGTTTGATCCACACACACAAAAATGGTTCAAAACTCATTTCGGATGTAGGGGGCACTGGGGGGTTCAGATCTAAAGTCAATTCCGATTTTCACAGAAAAAAAAGGTTTTCAAAACTACCAAGACTTCCGAATCCCTCGTTAATGGTTTCAAAGTGTCATTTCCTGTTTCATTGGGTGATCTTTACTTTGAAAGTAGTTGTTCTATTCCAGAAAGGGGGGAAGTAAAGGAAAGAAATCCATCCACACTGGGTTAAACTGCTTCTCTCACCCGGGACTGACGCAGGACAGAAAAGAAACCTAAGGAAATCCATCCACACTGGGTTAAACTGCTTCTCTCACCCAGGACTGACACGGGACAGAAAGGGAACCGAATGAAAGCCATCCATACTGGGTTAAACTGCTTCTCTCGCCCGGGATTGATGTGGGACAGAAAAGAAACCGAAGGAATGCCATCCAAACTGGGTTAAACAGCGGATCTCGCCCGGGACTGAAGCGGAAGAGAAAGGGAACCGAAGGAAAGCCATCCAAACTGGGTTAAACGGTGGATCTCGCTCACGAGTGACACGGGAGAGAAAGGAAACCAAAGGAAAGCCATCCAAACTGGGTTAAACAGCGGATCTCGCCCAGGACTGACGCGGGAGAGAAAGGGAACCGAAGGAAAGCCATCCAAACTGGGTTAAACGGCGGATCTTGCTCAGGAGTGACGCGGGAGAGAAAGGAAACCAAAGGAAAGCCATCCAAACTGGGTTAAACAGCGGATCTCGCCCAGGAGTGACACGGGAGAGAAAGGAAACCAAAGGAAAGCCATCCAAACTGGGTTAAACGGCGGATCTCGCTCAGGAGTGACACGGGAGAGAAAGGAAACCAAAGGAAAGCCATCCAAACTGGGTTAAACAGTGGATCTCGCCCAGGACTGACACGGGAGAGAAAGGGAACCGAAGGAAAGCCATCCAAACTGGGTTAAACGGCGGATCTCGCTCAGGAGTGACACGGGAGAGAAAGGAAACCAAAGGAAAGCCATCCAAACTGGGTTAAACAGCGGATCTCGCCTGGGACTGACATGGGAGAGAAAGGGAAGCGAAGGAAAGCCATCCAAACTGGGTTAAACAGCAGCTCTTGCCCAGGACTGATGTGGGAGAGAAAGGGAACCGAAGGAAAGCCATCCAAACTGGGTTAAACAGCGGATCTCGCCCAGGACTGACGCGGGAGAGAAAGGGAACCAAAGGAAAGCCATCCAAACTGGGTTAAACAGTGGCTCTTGCCCAGGACTGACATGGGAGAGAAAGGGAACTGAAGGAAAGCCATCCAAACTGGGTTAAACAGCGGATCTCACCCAGGACTGACGTGGGAGAGAAAGGGAACCGAAGGAAAGCCATCCAAACTGGGTTAAAGTGTGGCTCTCTCCCAGGACTGACGCGGGAAAGAAAGGGAACCGAAGGAAAGCCATCCAAACTGCGTTAAAAAACTCTTGCCCAAAACTGATGGGGGAGAGAAAAGAAACTGAAGGAAAGCTATCCAAACTGGGTTAAACAGAGGCTCTCGCCCAGGACTGATGCGGGAAAGAAAGGGAATTGAAGGAAAGACATCCAAACTGGGTGAAAGAGCAGCTCTTCCCCAGGACTGGCGTGGGAGAGAAAGGGAACCGAAGGGAATCTATCCACACTGGTTTGAAAAGCTGAATATTTTCCGACTTACTTACTGATTCGTAAGAGAAATGGTGGAAAATGTTTCGAAATGAAAAGGATACTTCCAGGTTCCCAAATTGCTTCGAAATCGCTTCAAAAAGGAATTTGATCCCAATTTATTCCGAATTACAAAGGTTCCGACTGAACCTCCCCATGCCTACTAACTATGTTTGACATTCTGATACTGAACCAAGTCGAAGAGCAGATGATATTTCAACATGAGCAAATCAGGGGCCCCTTTTCTTGCCAGGAATCTATGAAATAATATAGCTATTTATTCTTTCCGTAAGAAGGAAAGAACAATAATGGCACTAACCAAACAATTGACAGCAAATAACAAATCTGCATTCCCTCGGTTTTTCTTTCCCATCGCTAACCTGCAGAAGTATGTTGCCTGAAGGTGGAATGCAGGCGGAGTGAATGGGGTCTACAGAAGTGCCAACGCTTAATTAATCTGCCAGTTTGGAAGCAACTTGACAATGTTAAGCTGAAAGAGGCAAGGGATATTACTCTGAGACATCTTTCTGTCTATGAAAACAAAATATTCTTGGCCAACTCATTCAGATTCCATTCTGCTATATTACTTCAATATTTTCAAGAGATACAGGTGCCATCCACCTGTCTGTTTCATAGGAACTCAGAAAACCTCTATTCTTTCACAACCGGTTGCCCCATGGAAAACAGTGAAGCTTCTTTGATATATCCACAACACTTGCTTATGCTTCAGAAACTGGGCTTGGCCTTTAACTCCAATGTAGTATTTTGGAGTTAGCTGCCTTTGGAGAAGAAAGCAGCTAAACCATTTGCTATAAAACATCCATTCGGCGCAGAGCCTTTTCTGTGGTGGCACCATTTATTTGGAATACCTTACCAAACGAAGTTCGTGCCTTGTGAGATTTGTCATCTTTTCGCAGGGCCTGCCAGACCTATCTCTTTCGGTTGACATTTGACTTTTGAAATTTGTAACTTTGTTTTAGTTTAACTGGATTTTTTTTCCTGCTTTATGCTTTTATGTGGACTGTGAGCCACTCCGAGCCCTTGGGGAGTGGCGGCATACAAGACCAAATAATAAATAAATAAAGACGAAGGCCCTCTAATGGGGCCCTTCCACAGGAGGTAGGGCATTTCACAGTGATGGGGCAATGATCGAAAAGGCCCTTCGTCTGGTTGCCTTCAGGCAATAACTCTTCAGGCCAGGAGTTTCTAAGAGGTTTTGATCTTCAGAACGCAGTGATCTCTGGGGTTTATATGGGCTAGCCGGTTGTCATTTAATAATTTGCTGAATCTAAATAAATGTTCTGTTGTAATTGAGCCTTCGGCTGCTACTGTTAGTAGTGATGGGAAAGACGTTGGGTCAATAGCATCAAACAGTAGTATGGATTTGGGTGAGGCTCTGGATAATCAAGCCTCTACAGCTGGGATAAAGAGGGCTGCTAGTGATTCCAGTCTTGAAGGTATGGAACAGAGAAGAAAGATCCAGCAAATACTCACGAGCTCCTTCTGATTCAGAAACCTGTTTCTCTGGGAATGAAGAAAGGCAGTCAGAGGAGAGTGATGCCGAATTAGACTGGACGTTGGTTCAGGAAGTTCAGGAAGTAAGAGATGTATGTAATGCAGATTCTAGTGATAGTACCTTTCTGGGCTTTGACAGCGATCAGGATTGGCCTTCTGCAAATTCAGAAGCAGAGTGGGACACTTTAAGCTTCCAGGATCGCTGAGACAATTAGAGAAATGCACAGAGCATAGCAGATGCAGGAGATGAAGCAGCTGGTGCTCATGATCAAGGAGGGTCTTCATACGACAGTGATGTTTTAGTATATAAGGAATGGGTTTATGGGGCTGCATTAGCGGCGGTCAAAGAGTTGATGTCATGGAGGGAGGCTGACACTGTGTTTTATGGGGACTTAGCTCCTGATTACCTTGGACTGTCTCCTCCTTTCATACGTCATTCTCCTACCCTTGACCCTTGGACCGGCTTTCAACTACTCTTCTGGATTCTGCCTTATCGGACGTTGCAGACGGACGTCTTGTGTTTGTTTTGGCATCTTGCTGCATTGTTTTGTGGGGTTTTTCCTGGGATTTTTTTAGGGTTTTTGAGCCGAGTTGGCTACTTTTTTGTTCGTCCTTTTTCCATTTACTGTCCAAATAAACTTTTGTTATCCCTTTTACTCTTGGGCTTGGCTTACTTGGTCTCTGTACTACGACATGTTCTTAATATATTTAATAACATGGTGTTTTAATGTGTTGATGGTGTTTTAGCGGCAATATATTTATTCTTAATATATTTATTAAGATGGTGTTTTAATGACAGTGTTAAATTAATGCACAATTTTATATTTATCATTTATTATGTTTAATTGTGTGTTATAATATGGTGTGAACTGCTTTACATCTTGGTAGAAAGGCATAAAGCAAACCAAATGAATACTTTATTTATTGAAAATACGCTTCGCCAGCTTCTCCACTGGAAATACTAGGTGGCTTGCAAATACATTTTAAAAACAAGGCAGTATCTATCCTGGGATTTGCCATTTAAAAACTTTACAACAGGAGAGAGGAATTTGGAGGCAGAGGAAAATATGCTAAGGAAATCTCCGGTTTCTGCAGATGAGAGATATTCCTAAAAATCTTCTGAGATGGAAATGTATTGTCCGTCATTCAAAAGCAGGCCTTATAATTCCTTTGGACTATAGTTCTCTGAATTCCCCAATACAGAGCCAGTGTCCCTGCTGCTGCTGAAAATAAGGCCCCTTCCTGACTGTGAACTTCCTGACTGTGAGAGCTATTCAGGAGTAGAACTCTCTGCCCCGGAGTATAGTGGGGGCTCCTTCTTTGGAGGCTTTTAAGCAGAGGCTGGATGGCCATCTGTCAGGGGTGCTTTGAATGCAATTTGAATGCTTATTGGCAGGGGCTTGCACTGGATGGCCCGGGGGAGGAGTTTGTTTTGAGTCTTAAGGACTGTAAGAGAACAGTTCAGTCTTTAGTTAGTCTTAAGGTCTGCAAGAGAGCAGTCCAGTTTTATGGGTGTAGAGACCCTAGTTAAAGATGGAAGAGTCCAGAGGTCTATAGAGGGTTAGTGGGAACCCTATAGTATAACCCCATTTGTGTTTTGTGTAACAGAATAAGTTTGTGCCTCTGAGGAAGTATAAAACCAATCAAGATTTGTACCCATTTGTGTCATAATAAATTATTTACATCTTAAAAGAAAAACACCTCTGTTAGTTCTTTTATTGGTGGTGGCCCTCAAGGTCAGTGGTCAGACAGACAAATGGTGGCAGTGTGGTCAAGTGGTTACTGAGAAATTTAAAGTCTCTGCAATTCAATGGTTAGTGGGGAGATAGTCTACCCTGCCATAAGACAGAAGTTGCTGAGGTAACTTCGAGGCCCCCTTGCATTTAGGGTTAGCGGTTTGGATTCCGAAAGATTGTCCAGTCTGGGGCCGGTCAACAAGGGGTTGTCACACCTGGGCACACAGAAGACTGAGCAATGCGGAAGGCGCTAAACAGACTGCACTCTGGCACCACGAGGTGCGGAGCCAATCTTAAGAAATGGGGCAAAAAAAAAGTGGAGTCCGCAATATGTGAGCATGGAGAAGAGCAAACCACAGACCACTTACTACAGGGGTCAGGAACCTTTTTAACTCGGAGAGCAATAAACGGCCTCCTCCTCCTTGGTGGCGTTGGCGTCGCTGCTGCTTGGCGGGGGCTCTGGTTGCTTTTTGGGGCTGCTTAGCACCATTGCCTGCCTGCCTTCTGCCCTCCCTCCCTTCCTCCTTTCCTCTCTCTCTCTCTCTCTCTCTCCCTGGCTGAGTCAGTGCCGCCTTGCTGAATTCACCACCGTTGGCCAGAAGGAAGGAAGCGAGGAAGGAACTGCTGCCAGAGGAGAAAGAGAGCCTTCCCCAAAGGCACTTCTTCAGCCACCTCCCTCACCTTCTCGAGCCATCGGGATGAGGCGAGGCCCTGTCCCGATGGCTGGAGAAGGCCAGGCTGGGCCCAGGGAGGCGGCGGGAGAAGCAGCCCCAGAGGCTCTTCGCCAGCTACCTCCCTCGCCTTCTCCAGCCATCTGGATGAGGCGAGGCCTCACCTCGATGCCTGGAGAAGGCCAGGCTGGGCCCAGGGAGGTGGCAGGCAAAGTGGCCCCAGAGGCTCTTCGCCAGCCGCCTCCCTCGCCTTCTCCAGCCATCTGGATGAGGAGAGGCCTCACCTCGATGCCTGGAGAAGGCCAGGCTGGGCCCAGGGAGGTGGTAGGGTGCTTCGCCCGCCGCCTCCCTCTCCCTTCTGCCTTCAAGAGCCAGATGCAATCATGAATAGAGCCACATATGGCTCACGAGCCATAGGTTCCCGACCCCTGACTTACTACAATGCAGTCTGGGCCCTGCCACATGCACAATGGTGGACCTTCCCACAGCGACACCAGAGGCACTCCAAGTGGCCAGCTTCTGATCAAAGGAAATTTAATACAATGCGAAGTTTTTAACTTTGTTTGTGGTTTTTCTATAAATTATAACTGTATTTTCAATTTGCTTCTGACACGATAAATCAATGCAATAATACAATACAACTTTATTTGTATACCACTCTATCTCCCCGAGGGGACTCAGGGTGGTTTCCAGTAAAGCATTCAACTACCAACATAAAATCATACAAAATAACCATTACAAAACATAAATATAATACTATTAAAACAGTCATCTATTATCTATCTATCTATTACATATAATAAAAGTCAGTGTTTGCGGGCGGTGGTGCGGCCGAGCGACCGAGCGGAGGGAGGAATATGTGCCAGCGTTTCAATTGGCTGCCACTGTGGGATTATTTGCATAATGGGCTCTGATTGGCCAGCCTCAGAACTCCAACATTCTATGGCCCCAGACAGAAGGGATTGGTTGCCACTGAAATGGTATTTGCATAACGTATTCCGATAGGCCAACCACATTCCACCATTCCAAGGTGACTCAGAGGAAAAAGGAAATGCCTCAGGCAGTCACCAACTGAGGTCCACAGCAATGACGGATCATGACCAAACTTGGCAAACAGGGGAACAATGGCCCACTTCACAACCTGGTGTGGTTTAGGGCAGGATGGGCCACGAATGATGGGATTTGCAGTACATTCACCTCATACACTTCCCAAACAACACTGTAGCCCTTAAAATCACATACCACGTCTAAACGGCCCCAGGCAGAGGGGATTGGCTGCCACTGAAATCGTATTTGCATAACGGACTCTGAATGGCCATCCACATTCCAACATTCTAAGGTGACTCAGAGGAAAAAGGAAAAGCTTCAGTCAGTCATACACTGCGGCCCACAGCAGTGACTGATCAGGACAAAAATTGGCGAACAGGGGCCCAATGGCCCACTTCACAACCTGGTGTGGTTTAGGGCAGGATGGCCCACGAATAATGGGATATGAAGTACCTTCACCTCATTCCCTTACAAAACAACACTGTAGCCCCTATACACCACAGACCAGGACCAAAATTGACAACAAGGCATCCTTAACTTGATTTTCCTGACTAGGCCTCAGCACATGGGATATTGTTAGGCTCCAATGCAAAAGGGAAGGATAGTGCTGGGCTATTAAGCAAAACAGTCTATAGTAGATAAACACAACATGAAAACACTTAGTATGATATATATTGTGTCATAACATCTATAGTACAAAGCGTGGAAACATCATATACAAGTCATATATACATGATAAGGTAAGTACCAATATAATACACAATGAAAGCAATAAGTGGCGGTGAGCTCGCTCGTGTGGGCGGCGAGCTGAGACGCCCAGGCTCCGGTGAGGAGAGGCAATGCTGGATGATGAAGGCCCGAGTCCCGGACTCTTTACCCACCCCGTAGGTTCACAAATGATATGGAAAATAACACAGTCTCACAAATATGATGTCCGGGTGGGAAAGGAAAGTCCAGGGCCGACTTAAAAGGGTCTTGCGCGCCTTCGTTCACCCCGTGGGGCTTCCTCAGGGCCAGGGGCGGGGCCTGAATGATGTAATCGCGTGAGCGTCTTCACGAAGTCATGACTCTAGAGTTATGAATAGTACAGAGTGACAATACCGCATATATATTTGTGAACTTTCAAGTCAATTACAGCGAAAGCTATCTGGAAAAGGGAAACAGCATGGGAATGGAGGTAGTAACAACATTAAAATACAATAACAATATGGATAGAGGCTGGAAGAAGTACATACCACAAAGGAGGACAACGGGAGCACCGCAGATGTAGGCAGTATCAACCGACACTGGGCTGGAGGCCCGAAGTTAGGTAGCAGGGCTCTTAAGTATTGTGTTACACAGGTGTGTGTCATATGAGCAATTCACTGACGGATAATTTGTCATTTAACCCGTTAGGGGTCTCTGAATTGAGGGAAATTATCCATTTATTTTCTAAACGAAGAAGAGTCCTTCTTACATCAGAGTGGGGCTGAGGATGTATTTTTTCCAAGACAGTGACTGTGAAATTGTCATATCTTGGGTTACATGTTTTAAAATGCATGTACAGCACAGAATTGTCAGGACTCTTCTTCGTTTAGAAAATAAATGGATAATTTCCCTCAATTCAGAGACCCCTAACGGGTTAAATGACAAATTATCCGTCAGTGAATTGCTCATATGACACACACCTGTGTAACACAATACTTAAGAGCCCTGCTACTTTCTAACTTCGGGGCCTCCAGCCCAGTGTCGGTTGATACTGCCTACATCTGCGGTGCTCCCGTTGTCCTCCTTTGTGGTATGTACTTCTTCCAGCCTCTATCCATATTGTTATTGTATTTTAATGTTGTTACTACTCCATTCCCATGCTGTTTCCCTTTCCAGATAGCTTTCGCTGTAATTGACTTGAAAGTTCACAAATATATATGCGGTATTGTCACTCTGTACTATTCATAACTCTAGAGTCATGACTTCGTGAAGACGCTCACGCGATTACATCATTCAGGCCCCGCCCCTGGCCCTGAGGGAAGCCCTACGGGGTGAAACGAAGGCGCGCAAGACCCTTTCGTCGGCCCTTGGACTTTCCTTTCCCACCCGGACATCATATTTGTGAGACTGTGTTATTTTCCATATCATTTGTGAACCTACGGGGTGGGTAAAGAGTCCGGGACTCGGGCCTTCATCATCCAGCATTGCCTCTCCTCACCGGAGCCTGGGCGTCTCAGCTCGCCGCCCACACGAGCGAGCTCACCGCCACTTATTGCTTTCATTGTGTATTATATTGGTACTTACCTTATCATGTATATATGACTTGTATATGATGTTTCCACGCTTTGTACTATAGATGTTATGACACAATATATATCATACTAAGTGTTTTCATGTTGTGTTTATCTACTATAGACTGTTTTGCTTAATAGCCCAGCGCTATCCTTCCCTTTTGCATTGCTGTATATGTGGAACAGCTTTTCCTTTGCTTAATATTGTTAGGCTCCCTCAGCTTGATTTTCCTGACTAGGCCCCCGGGACTTGCAGTACCTTCACTAAGTTCCTGAGACCACTGCAAGCCACATAAACATCTAATAGGAACCAACCTTGGCATGCAATGTCTTCCTCAAATAACCCGGGCACCGCCGTGTCCTCAGCTAGTCTATATTTTTTTTTAAAATGCTATGTGCATTGTGAGTACGTTGAAAACGAAAAAACCAATGAACGAAATCACACCAAATTTGGCAACAAAATGTCTCACAATGCAAGGTGTGACCAATAATCATTAAAAAAAACCCAAAACCAGTCAAAATCAATCAATCAGAGCTTAGGACTGGATTCATGGCCCCACATTTATTACTATAGTAACCCTGCCAGGTGGTAAATTTGTAAGACAACAGACAACCCAACATAATGTCAAGTAAGATGTTCTACTGAGGTTCCCCCATTCCATGACACTACCAAAGGCCGCTACCCAAAATGGCTCCTTAAGGGAAAACCTTTTGTCTGAAAAGTAATTTTGTATTCTTATTGAGTTCAAAAGCTCAGTATGAAGAACTGATACAGACTTTGTATTGTGAATTATGTAAGTAGTTTCAGAGTCAAGCAATAGCAAGACTTTAATCAGAAGCTGCATGCTTTGCTTCAACAAATGAATTCTGCCGCAAAAAGTTTCTCTCGTTCTTTTTTTTCTGAAAATGAAGAGTGGCAACGTCTGGATAATAACAATTCACAGCATCTTCAAAGAAAGCGAATAGGGGGAAAGTTTCATTTTACCAGATAATAATTCACAAAGAAAGGAATATCACAAAAGAAAGGAAAGGAAAGCACGGAGACTGTGCCAAACTGGTAACTTGGAAGTGAGCTGTGGAATGAAAGATTTGAGTCTTGCTAATCCCTGACTTTTCCACATCACATCATTCACCCCAACTCTACCCTACTTTTTGCCCTTCCCTTCGATCTACGGAGCTGCTGTAGCATACTTGACCAACTTTGACATTATGTCTGCTCCATGGAGTCCTGCCTTTCCTTTGGCATCTGACAAAAGACTTTGAAAACATTCTTAGCTAACATAGCAGGGGCCGGGAACCTTTTTGACTCAGAGAGCCATGAAAGCAAAATATTTGGAAATTTATTTCAGTGAGAGCCATATAATATATTTTATTATTTTGTCCAGATTTGTTCCTGCGGTTTCCGTACTCTTCCATTCTGGGGATGAGAGACAGGGCCTTCTCGGCTGTGCCCCCCGTCTGTGGAATGCGCTTCCAAGCGAAATACGATCAACCCCATCCCTCCTAGCTTTCAGGAAGGAAGTAAAATTGTGGTTGTGGGACCAGGCCTTTGCACAGTAACTGCAGCACTTTATTTGGAACGGACTGTTTTAACGACGGACATGAAATACAGCTTCCGCCATTGATTGATTGATTGAATGTGGATTGTTATAGATAGAATTTTTAAATTAACTGGATAGCTAATGTTTTAATTGATGTTTTAATCCTGTTGTATTAGTGGTTTTATATATATTGAGTTTTGTTGCCGGTGTCTAATTGTGCTTTGTAAGCCGCCCTGAGTCGCCCCCCTCCCCGGGGGGGGGGGGGGTTGAGAAGGGTGGGGTAGAAATATAGTAAATAAATAAATAAATATGTTTCCACTTCCAATGCATCATGACTGCATTGGAATGCGCAGTTTGTTGAGATGCTAGAGCTCTCTGCAAATCCCTAGTTTCCATAGGATGAAACAATTGCAATTCAAGTAGAATCATACAGTTACAGCAGAACTGGGCATCTTCCGGCCCGCGGCCCGGATGCGGCCCGCCGGCCAATTCTGACCGGCCCAGGGAGAAGGGTGTTGAGGGCGGGGCCATTTCTGCAAGAAGAAGGGCTGCCGCTACCGCCATCCCATCACGGGCTGTGGGGCCTGCGGCAGCAGACAGCCCGCCGCTCCGGAAAACGATCGGAGCGGCGGCTTTGGAGTGCCTGCCATCCTGGGAGACAATCCAGTCCTGCAGCGGGAGTAGTCGGCGACCTGCAGCGGCTGATCGCCTGGCGACCCGGAAGACTTGATCGTCTTCCAGGTCGCCAGGGCGATCAGCCGCCGCAGGTTGCCGACTGCTCCCGCTGCAGGCCTGGATCGCCTCCCGGGATGGCAGGCACTCCAAAGCCGGGATGGCCCTCCATGGTAGGGCGATCAGCCGATCGGGAACGCCTCTGACAGAACGGCTGGGGGCGAGAGCGTGCGGAGAGAGCGTCTGCTGCTCTGCTGCGGCGGCGGCTGGGTCCGCTTTGTCATCCTATGGGCTGGGTCCATTGGGCCATTCCATCTTGGGATCCTTCCTCTCCTGAGGATGTCAGCCTCCATCTTGGTTCGCACCTTGTCTTCTTGAATTTCATTTTATTTTATTTTAGTGGTTTTTATTATTATTTTATAATAATTTTATTATAATAATATAATAAATAATACAATATAATGTTATATTATAATTTCAATATATTATGTCTATATATATATACTATAATATAATAATTATGATATTAATACTAATAATATATGAATATTTCTTGATATATTAATATTAATGATGTGTAATATATAGTAAATACTAGCTGATCCCGGCACGCGTTGCTGTGCCCTATTTAGGAGATGTGAGTATGTATGTGCGTGTGTATGTTTGTGTGTGTCTGAGTATGTATATGTGTGTGTGTGTATGTGTGTGTCTGAGTATGTATATGTGTTTGTGTGTGTATGTTTGTGTGTGTATGTATGTGTGTGTCTGAGTATGTATATGTGTGTGTATGTATGTGTGTTTGAGTATGTATATGTGTTTGTTAGTGTATGTTTGTATGTGTGTCTGAGTATGTATATGTGTTTGTGTATGTATGTGTGTGTCTGTGTATGGATATGTGTTTGTGTATGTATGTGTATGTTTTTGTATGTATATGTGTTTGTGTATGTATGTGTGTGTGTATGTGTAGGTATATGTGTGTGTTTATGTTTGTGTGTGTGTCTTTGTATGTGTGTGTGTGTATGTGTGTGTGTGTGTGTGTGTATGTGTGTGTGTGTGTCTGTGTATGTATGTGTGTGTATGTATGTGTGCTTGTGTATGTATGTGTGTCTGTATATGTTTGTGTATGTATGTGTGTGTCTGTGTATGTACATGTGTGTATGTATGTGTAGGTATATGTGTGCGTGTATGTATGTGTGTGTCAGTGTATGTATGTGTGGATATGCATGTGTGTGTCAGTGTATGTATGTGTGTGTATGTATGTGTGTTTGTGTATGTATGTGTGTGTCTGTATGTGTGTGTCTGTGTATGTATATGTGTGTATGTATGTGTAGGTATGTGTGTGTATGTATGTGTGTGTGTGTGTGTGTGTGTGTGTGTGTGTGTGTCTGTGTATGTATGTGTGTGAATGTATGTGTGCTTGTGTATGTATGTGTGTGTGTCTGTTTATGTGTGTGTATGTATGTGTGTGTCAGTGTATGTATGTGTGTGTATGTATGTGTGTTTGTGTATGTACTGTATGTGTGTGTGTCTGTATGTGTTTGTGTATGTATGTGTGTGTGTATGTATATGTGTTTATGTATGTGTAGGTATATGTGTGTGTATGTATGTGTGTCTTTGTATGTATGTGTGCGTATGTATGTGTGTGTCTGTGTATGTATGTGTGGGTATGAAGGTGGCAAGGAGGAGGAGGAGAGGGAGCGATCAGTTCCTGCGCCTCCTCCTCCTTGCCAGCTCTGTGATCGCCAGGCCTTCTCCTCTGGCCGGTTCTTTCTGTATCCCGGTAGAGGAGGGGTGTGGGTTGCCCTTTTCCCGGGCGCCTCTCTCTCCTCTTCGCGCCGCCGTCTTCCCTTGATTTAAGGCAGGAGGGCAGGGAGAGGAGGAGAAAGAGATGGCAGGGAAAAGGGCAACATCCCTCCCTCCTTTGCCGGGATGCAGAAAGAACCGGCCGGAGGAAGGAAGGCCTGGCGATCACGGAGCTGGCGAGGAGGAGGCGGCGCAGGAAAGTGCAGCGAGGGAGGGAAGATCGCTCCCTCTTCTCCTCCTCCTTGCTGACTTCGTGGTTGCCAGGGCCTTCCTTGCTCCGGCCGGTTCTTTGTGTATCCCGGCAGAGGGGGGAGGTTGCCCTTTTCCCGGGCACCTCTCTGACCTCTTCGCCCCGCCGTCCTCCCTTGATTTAAGGCAGGAGGGCAGGGAGAGGAGGAGAGAGAGGTGCCTGTGAAGAGGGCAACCCTCCCCCCTCCTCTGCCGGGATGAAGAAAGAACCGGCTGGATCGAGGAAGGCCCTGGCAACCACGAAGCCGGTAAGGAGGAGGAGAGGGAGCGATCGTCCGTCCCTCGCCGCACTTTCCTGCGCCTCCTCCTCCTCGCCAGGAGCGGCAGGGAAGTGGGGAAGGAGGGCGGGAAGCCAGCGGAGTAGGCGGGAATGGCGCCACCCGCGCAACCCGCCTCCGTGAGGCGGCGGAGGAGGCGGGTTGGGCGCCGCCGGTGTGGCGGTGAAGGTGCCGGTGTGTGGGGAGAGAGGGGGACGGGATGGGTTGGGGGGTGGGAGGGGAGTCGGTGTGCTCAGTGTGTGTGTGTGATTGCTCTCTCTTTCTGTCCTGCGTTGTGGGGGAGTGCGCCTGCGCGATGGCTCTCCCTCTGTCCTACGCTCGTGGCCAGCGCAGAACGGGAGCAAATGGGCGGTTTTTGGGGGCTGATTTTGGGGGGGTTGGAAGGTAGGGAGGTGGGTTTTTGTGCCACGATTGTCCCCTATGGCCTGGGGGACTGTGTTGGGTGGGTTTTGTGGTTGGGGGGCCTTCAGTTTTCCCGTCCATAAGCGTCAAAAACGGACTCTCTCTTTTTATATATATAGATAGTAAATAAATAAATAAATAATGTAGGTTATAATGTAGTTCAGCCTTTAGGTGCTGCCCTCCATAATATTTTTTGGCTCTCGTGTGGCCCCTTGGAAAAAATAATTGCCCACCCCCGAGTTACAGCATCAAAGGGATTAAAGGTCACATCAGGCCTCTCTGAGTCAGTGAATACCTTCTGATAACCCAAATAGCTGTTCAATCAATCAAAACTTTATTACGGTCACAGACCAGCACAAAGCGGGCACAAGCGCCCTAAGAGGAGAAGGACAACTCCCCAGTAAACAGTTATTTAAAATCAGACTAGAAATCAGTATAAAAATATATTTCAAAAGACAGGATATTGTTGCCTTACGATGTCAATCATCACCCGTCTGATATTAAGGGCAGCAGCACAGAACTTAGCAACACTGTCAGTCATTGCAGTGTTAGAGTCCGAAAGCAGCAGGGTGGAATAACATCTTTCACTGCACCCGGGTACTTTGAAAGCCATGGTCCAATGAGATTGGATCTAAGATCTCTGTAGAACATGCATTGAAGAAGCACGTGCTCAGTTGTTTCCACATGACCAGACCCACAGGGGCATAGTCTCTGCTTGAAGGGGGCCTTCTGATACCTCCCCTCCAATACAGCCGATGGGCGGGCATGGCATCTTGCCAGGGTAAAGGCCCTTCGGTGTTTGGGCACCTCTGGGTCTGTTAGGTATGCCATGGGGGCAGTGAGGTATCTAGTGGCTTCTCTAACAATGAAGGCTGGGGAACAGGCTAGGTCGGATTGGCGCTCTATGTCCAGGATCCGTTGCTTAATGAGATCCTTGGCTTGGTCCCATCTCATGCTTAGCAATTGTCCTTGGGAGAAACCTAGCGTTGCGATCTTTGCTGCTACTGTTTTAATCCATGTGGACTGGAAGTTGTCTCTCATGATGAGGGGGGCAAAACCACATGGGGAGAAGCAAAGGTGTAGCCAGTAATTGAGAATAGCTGTCCATATTCTCGCTATAGCTGTTCATTTAACTACCTCACACTACCATTTGCAGAGAAAACGATGCTACATTATATATCCTGCTAAGAAAAAGAAAAAGTCATAGACTCTATGGTCATTCAGAAATAAAAAGTCAAGACATTCTTTATCACGTCATGCATTGTTTCCCTCCAAGTCACTAACTCCTAGTTTCCAAGCAACTACATGACTGCCACATCTATGCCGAAGGGCAGAAACAGGCAGGATGGATTGTATCACCTTTGACACATTCACCATTCAGCAGGAGCTAGAGTAATACAATGTCACTCACAAGGTTATATCTGTCACTCAGCTAAATCAGGAGTCATTCTACTCTGTAAAACATTCAGTTGCCATCTGCTCCTACTTGATCGAGACTAAAGCAGAACCCTTTCGAATGAACTTTATCTCAAACGTACGATACAGAGAGTGTCCACTAGAATGTGCCCCTCTGGAGAACTTTCAAGCCTCTCTGCTTTAATGTCAACAGAACTCTGTGTGCAATCTTGGTCCTCCCAAAAAAAAAAAGCATTTTGCAAGGTTTATCTTTTTTTTTCAAATTACACCTGATTCTTTTATAATCTTTTAAAGTGCTAATATACCTCCATCCATTTTTATTTATTTATTTATTTATTTATTTATTTATTTCCTCGCTCTTGTATACCGCTCCTTCCAGCAGGCTCGGGGCGGTTTACATACAGATTAAAATTTGCGAAAACGCAACATTTACATAAAAGCAATAAAGTCACAGATAATACATGGGACATCAACGATTGGAGGGCAGTGAACAGTTTCGCATCCGGGCCTCAATTAAAGGCATGCCTAAATAAGATGGTTTTGCATGCCCTCTGGAATGGGATGAGTTCTGTGATGACCCGAACATCATCCGGCAGTGTGTTCCAAAGTCCCGGGGCTGCAACCGAGAAGGCACGTTGTCTGGTTGAGGAGCGGTGACAGGAACGGAGTGATGGTATAGACAAAAGATTTCGCTCTTCCGAGCGCAGTGATCTCGGGGGAACATACGGGGTAAGGCGGTCCCTCAGGTACACTGGCCCCAGACCATGCAAGGCCTTAAAGGTCAAAACCAACACCTTGAAGGCAATTCGGTACTCGATTGATAGTCAGTGCAGATGCTGCAAGATGGGAGTGATATGCTCTCTCACCGGTGCTCCCACCAGTAATCGAGCTGCAGCATTTTGCACTAGCTTGAGTTTCCGAATTGTCGACAGGGGAAGGCCCATGTAGAGGGCGTTATAGTAGTCTAGTCTCGAGATGACCATCGCTTGGATCACCATGGCCAGGTCATCCCTGGACAGGTAGGAGGCCAGTCGCCTAGCCTGTCGGAGATGGAAAAACGATATTTTGCTGACCATGGAGACCTGGGCCTCCATGGACAGCAATGGGTCTAAATGGACCCCCAGGCTTTTTACCAGCGATGACGGGCTTAACTGCTCGCCATCCAGGGTAGGCAACCGACACTCATCCAGCCCAGGGCGACCAGGCCATAGGATCTCCGTCTTCGATGGATTCACCTTCAGCCGGCTGGAACACAGCCATCCAGTCATGGCTTCAAGGCATTGATGGAAACAATCGGGTACGGTGTCCGGCCTGCCGTCCATTCTCGGCACGAGCTGGGTGTCATCAGCGTACTGATAACACTCCAGACCAAAGTCGCGAACCAGCTGGGCCAGCGGACGCATATAGATATTGAATAATAAAGGGGAGAGGATGGCCTCCTAGGGTACTCCACAACTTAATGGGAGCCTCCCAGAGACCTCCACTCCCCTCTCCACACGTTGTCCCCAATCTTGAAGGAAGGAGGCCACCCATTTAAGGGCAGTCCCCCTAACTCCCGTTACGGTTAAACGGTGGGTCAATAATGCGTGATCTACCGTATCAAACGCTGCCGTGAGATATAGCAACACAAGCAGGGCTGATCCGCCTTGGTCCAGCTGGCGGCAAAGTTGGTCTGTAATGGCGACAAGCACGGTCTCCGTCCCATGCCTAATACGGAAGCCGGACTGGAAGGGATCAAGTCCAGCTGTGTCGTCTAAAAACCGCTGCAGCTGATCTGCTGCTGCCCTCTCAATCACCTTGCCTAAGAAAGGCAAGTTGGAAACCGGACGGTAATTGGAGGGAGCCGAAGAGCTTTTCATGAAGCTCTACTTATATCTCTGACCTACAAAATAATATAAGAGCTAAAAAATGATCAATTACTTAGGATTCACATGTTACAGTCCTCTTGGGCTTGGACCAGTAGATTCTTCTGTTGAGAATTTAAACATTTATACAGAGATCTTCAGCACAGTTAATTACTAGGCCTGGGCAATCATGGTTCTAAATGCTTCTAAAGTACTTACAAAACTAAAGTTCTGGTGGTGAACACTAGGTGGCACTGGTGCTTTGCTTCTACAGTGTTGCTCAAGTTCTAGTGGTGAACATTTCAGAACTCCAACAAAACTTTCAAAATTCCGTTATAAATGGCAGTTCCTAATTGGTTCTGTCTTTAAAATCACCAATAATGAAATAATTATGAAGTTTTAAAAGTTTTGTTAAGAGTTGTGAAATTTTCACCACCAGAACTTTAGCAACATTGTAGAAGCAAAGCACCAGCGCCACCTAGTTTTCACCACCAGAACTTTAGCAACATTGTAGAAGCAAAGCACCAGCGCCACCTGGTGTTCACCACCAGAACTTTAGCAACATTGTAGAAGCAAAGCACCAGCGCCACCTAGTGTTCACCACCAGAACTTTAGCAACATTGTAGAAGCAAAGCACCAGCGCCACCTAGTGTTCACCACCAGAACTTTAGCAACATTGTAGAAGCAAAGCACCAGCACCACCTAGTGTTCACCACCAGAACTTTAGCAACATTGTAGAAGCAAAGCCACCTAGTCACCACCAGAACTTTAGCAACATTTTAGCAAATGCACCAGCGCCACCTAGTGTTCACCACCAGAACTTTAGCAACATTGTAGAAGCAAAGCACCAGCGCCACCTAGTGTTCACCACCAGAACTTTAGCAACATTGTAGAAGCAAAGCACCAGCGCCACCTAGTGTTCACCACCAGAACTTTAGCAACATTGTAGAAGCAAAGCACCAGCGCCACCTAGTGTTCACCACCAGAACTTTAGCAACATTGTAGAAGCAAAGCACCAGCGCCACCTAGTGTTCACCACCAGAACTTTAGCAACATTGTAGAAGCAAAGCACCAGCGCCACCTAGTTTTCACCACCAGAACTTTAGCAACATTGTAGAAGCAAAGCACCAGCGCCACCTAGTGTTCACCACCAGAACTTTAGTTTTGTAAGTACTTTAGGACCATTTAGAACCATGATTACCCAGGCCCAGGGCTGCCCAGGAAGTCGATCGCGATCCGAGACCAAATGAGGTCGATCGCAGCCGGATGGGGTGCTTCTGCCCTGCGCATTCATTTTCACTTCTTTTAGTGTAAAATGCTTTTATCTTCCTGTTAGCAGACAGTCCCACCAATATTTGGTTCAGATCTACCCTTAAAAACTCCAATTTTGTTTCTTTTTTTAAAAAAATTGTTTAAAACTGTCAAAGAAATCATTGGCTACAGTTTTAATGTCATATAATACTTCTTTTTCTAATTGTAAATTTGGGGGAATTGTCGTTCACGTTGCATGAAAAAAACAATGAAAAATAAAAGGAGAGCATTTTGTTAATTCCAGTCAGACACAAAAGTCTGAAAAGGATCAAATGGTGAATTATGGGGTTGGAAGGGTACAATCCCTGTGCTTCCATCCATGTTTAATCATATGCCTAATCTCAGAAGTGCTACACCACTGAAATTCCACTCCACACTCAAAACATCATTTTCTACTCTCTGTATTAATTAGCACACATAAACCTCAAGTTAAACTCACATATAGTTTGTATCTAAGGACAATTGTCCAGATCTTGCTAAGTTAAAAATTGCATTATGGGTCACCTATTGCCAACACCTACGACTCCTCGAACGCTTTCATCAGCGCTGCCTTCGCACAATCCTAAATGTACACTGGACCGACTATGTGGCGAATGTTGCTGTCCTTGAGCAAGCAGGGATCACCAGCATTGAGGCCACGCTATTGAGAACACAGCTGCGCTGGGCAGGGCACGTCTATAGGATGGAGGACCACCGCCTCCCAAAGATAGTACTCTATGGGAGTAGTGGGCTCTCGACCTATTGTGTAGCCTGTTGTCAGTTGCATCTGTCAAGTACCGTGTTTCCCCGAAAGTAAGACAGCGTCTTACTTTCTTTTCCTCCCGAAAAGTCCCCCTACGTCTTACTTTCGGGGTACGTCTTATATAAACAAAGACATACCCCGTCGCCACGCCCACGCCGCCGTCACGCCGCCGCCACCGCAACCGGCCCATCAGCCGTGGCACACCTCCGTGGCGCACCTTTCTGCTAGGCCTCTCCAAGGAAGGGAGGGGGAAAAGTCCCAGAGGCGTGGCAAAGCGGCGCTGCATCAGAGTGACGCGTCGCCGCTTAGCCACGCCTCTGGGACTCTTCCCCTCCTTCGTTGGACAAAGGAGGAAGAGGAAGAGTCCCAGAGGCGTGGCAAGCGGCGACGCGTCACTCTGACGCAGTGCCGCTTGCCACGCCTCTGGGACTTTTCCCTCTCGTTGGACAAGGGAGGGAGGAGGAAGAGTCCCAGAGGCGTGGCAAGCGGCAACGCGTCACTCTGGACGCAGGGCCGCTTTGCCACGCCTCTGGGACTCTTCCTCCCCTCCCTTGTCCAACAAGGAGGGGAAGAGTCCCAGAGGCGTGGCTAGCGGCGACGCGTCACTCTGACACAGCGCTGCTTTGTCACGCCTCTGGGACTCTTCCCCTCCCTTCCGAAGGGAGGGAGAGGCCTAGCAGACGCGTCACTCTGGCCGCAGCGCTGCTTTGCCACGCCTCTGGGACTCTTCCCCTCCCTTCCTTGGAGAGCTAGCAGGCGATTCAGGTGTGCCCGCGACCGACATTCGGTACGGCAAACAGGTACGGCTTACATTAGCCATTAGCCGACCCCTGACACCCCCGATACGTCTTACAATCGGGGGTGTCATACTTTCGAGGAAACACGGTAGGAAATTAAGGTACCACTTAGTGGGGAGGCTAAATTTAACTGATTTACGAGGCCATAAAAAAGAAAGCACGGAAGAAGATTTAGGGATAAAAATAAAGGAAACAGAGTGGCAACAATTATGGAGACAAAGACATTTTAAAATTTATCAATAAGGGTTAAAGAAAATTATGATAAGTTAATATGGAAATGGTACCTTACACCAGTAAGAATAGCAAACATAAATAAAAACTACTAATTGCTGGAGAGGATGCCAAGAAACAGGAACATATATACATATGTGGTGGCAATGTAAATATGTAAGTAAATTTTGGGCGAAAGTATTTAGAGAAATAGAAGATATAATGAATATTAAAATTGAAAGAACTCCTAGTATAGCTTTACTATCATTATATAATAATAAACATTTGGAAAAAAGAGATAAAGATGCGATAACAAACCTATTAACCATAGCAAGATTGCTTATAGCGAGGAATTGGAAAAAAGAAATAAATATACAAATAGAGGAATGGTACAAGGAAGTGTGGAAATTGGCAATAAATGACAAGTTAACATGTATATTAAAAGTAAAAAGAGGTATATGGAAACAAAGTTATTTTGATGAGGTATGGAGAAAATTCAGCGAAAAAGGACTAAAAAAGAAAGAAGGCAAGTTACCTCCAAAAGAAGAAATGAAATTTTGGACAAATTATATGTAAAAGCTATGGCTTGGGAAGGGGGGAGGGGAGCACAGTGGTGAGGGATACAAAAATGTATAAGAAAAATAATGGCTGATGCCAAAGATTAAAGTATTGTAGCTAGTAATGAACAACATGAATCTGCTGTAAAATAGACATTGTATAATAATTGTGTTGACAATGATAAAACAATTTAAAAAATGTAAAAAGGGAAAAAAAGAAAGCACGCTGAGGAATGAAGGAGTGCCACCTGGTGGCCAGATGTTAAATTGCCTCTGTCTTGTGTGTTTGTGTGTCTAAATGTAATGTGTACATTATAATCTGCCCTGAGTCCCCTGCGGGGTGAGAATGGAGGAATAGAAATGGAGTAAATAAATAAATCAATAATAAATCAATAAATAAATAAATATGGTGAACTCGCCACGGGTCAGCGCAAGAGAAGCGCCCCAAAAAAGAGATACAAGGACTCCCTGAAACAACGTCTCAGATTTGGCCAGATTGATCACCAACAATGGTCCACCTTGGCCTCACATCGGGAGGCATGGAGACGCACTATCCACAATGCTGCGGCCTCTTTTGAGAAGACATGCCGAAAAAGTCTAGAAGAGAAACAACAACACAGAAAGAACCGCAACTTGGAAACAACATCACCCAAGGAGACTTTCTTCTGTGCTTTCTGCAACCAGACTTGCCTATCTCAGATTGGCCTTTTTAGTCATCGACGCGCTTGTAAAAAGCGTGGGATGAGTCCTTCCTAAGAATCTTTGTTCGCGAAGTAATGCCAGAGAGATTAATTAGCACACATAAACCTCAAGTCAAACTCACATATAGTTTGTGTCTAAGGACTATTCTCCAGATCTTGCTAAGATAAAAGTTGCATTATAGTGTACAGCATTTATACGAATGCCCATTAGCTTCCGAGTTCAATGAGTTTCCAGTGTTGTTTATGGGGGTTTGTACCACCAAACAAATAATTAACTTGAAAAGGAATCACAGGTCACTGTTTTAAGTGTGCTATTTCACAAGAAACAACATAAGCAAATTATGTCACCATGCAGTGCTAAGAGTTTGTATTCCAACCATGTTTATGTGCCATTGGCATCAAAATAACAGAACATCCAAGAGAGTACTTCCGACATTGTTTTGTGAAATAAAATCAGTTACTAACTGAACTACTGGAAGCAATATTTCTAGGGGGGAAAGCAAAAAAGAGCTAGCAAAAAAAATCTTTAAAGTCACTCCATGTGCCAAAAGGGCATGCCAGAATCTCTTCTTGGAACTGGGTTGTCTTCAATCTTCTTTCACTTAAAAGCAAACCATACCTGTCCCTGGTCCTGGCTTTATATCAGAATCAAATATTCTTTGGCTGTTGTGCTTCAAGGGTGCCCGAGGGCCAAAACAGTCTAAAAATACTCTGGCTTCTGAAAGCTGAACCAATACAAGTCACTTAATGAAAAACACACATCAGTCTCACATGGCTGAAACAAAGTCCAAATGGATTCCGACTATATCAGTGCTCTAGAGCATCTTGTATTCCAGATGTTTTTGTTTCTTATCCTTTGTTCGTATTCAGGTTGAGGGTTATAATATTTATTTAAAAAAAAAAAACAGTTTTGCTTATCTATTATATAAAGGGGTTCCCGTCATGGACCGACCGTCCCAAACAGAGAAACCTTACAATGCAGAAACACCAAACTTGCCAACAGAAATAGGCCTCAAGCAAGGTAGGTTTGTAGCCAAGAAACCTCCCCCCCCACACCTAACAGGCCCCCCAAACACCCAGGCAAAAAAACGACAAAACCCAGCAACCTCCGGGGCTGCCAACGACTCTCCCAGCCTCAACATTCTGACAACATGATTGGCTGCCAATAAGGGGGATTTGCATAACTCCTGTACTGGCCAGCCAACATGAACATTCGACCCATAATAAACTGTCAGAGGAGGATAAGGCAAAGGGCTGAGTGTCACGATGCAAGACCTAGGCCGGCCCCTTAATCACACACACAGAGACGATAAACAGCTAACTACTTTATTGAATGATAAAAACAGTTGAAAAGGGTAATTGTCCATAAAAATATCAAAAGTAATCCAAAAGGTAAAGGTATAGTCAAAAGCAAACTTGGCAGTAAGATCCAAAGACTTGGCAAGGCTCCGCTTAACTAGCGGATCAAAGGACAAACAAGGTTACAAGATACAAACTCTTCTTGGCAGGCCACTAGCCCCAAACTTAGCTACGTGGTCTTGGCTTCTCTACACATCTGTATAGGATAGACGTGGCCGAAGTACTGAGGATCCGTTCCCACGGATCCTATACTTAAGCCCCTTGGCGAGGCCCCCGACGCTCTAGGCTTCTCCTCCTCCAATCTGTGCTCCGAGCCCTCGGTCGGTCTAGGCTGTGGAACCAACCCCTCCTGCTAGCCTCAATGCTCCGTCTCCTATCAAAAGTTCGACCTTGCCTCCCAGCACCTGGTTCCCTATCTCCGTGAGAGTCGACCTCCCCATCTGCTTCCCGGGCCTCTCCTCGGTTGTTTCCCACATTCTTTCTTGCGAGCCTCGCCCCCGGCTGTACATACTCTTCACCATCACTGCTTTCGACGTCCGACTGCCCTTCCCGCCTCTCGTAAGGATCAGGCCAGCCGTCATCCCAGGCCAGGCTTTCTGTGGGGAAGAAGGCCCAACTACCTCAAAATCCCCTTCTTCTAGCCCCTACAAATCCTCTTCAGAATCAGCTGGCTCCAATGCGAGTGGGACCCCCGGTGCTGCCCCCTGCCTCCCAGGCACAAACGAGAACTGGTGTGCTACACTGAGGCGAAAACACAAACACCCAATTCACTTCCAACAGAAAATACAAATCACAGACCACGCCCAAAATTGACAGTAAGGCTTCATTAACTTAATTTCCCTGACTAGGCCTCACTTAATGGAATACTGTTTATGCTCTGAATTGACAGTAAGGCTTCATTAACTTGATTCCCCACAGACCACTGTGGCCCAGAACCAAGACCGATAAAGACCAAACTTGGCACACAATGCCCCCCATGACCCACACTCCATCCGACTGCAGTTCAGAGGAGTAACATCAATTCCAACCCTTACATACTCAGACTTTCTCGCATCTACTAAATAGGGCACAGCAACGCGTGCTTGGTACAGCTAGTCTATGTATGTAATAAAAGAGAATTGGAATTGGAAGCAAGAGAATTGGAAGCAAGATGGCCGCGTCGAGCAGGCGTCCAAACGTCGAGCTCCGCCGGGCCTCTGGTAAACTTTCCCACATGGTGGCCAGCACAGCACCCCCACTGCTGAGAGGGGTCGCTCTTCGCCTGGGGAACAACTCACCGGACCTGCCTGTCCTCCCTGCTGTGCCTGGCTCGGGGGGGGGGGCTCTGCTTGAGGCTCCGAGGTGCCCCCTCCCTCCTCTCGAGGCCCTGCAGGCCGACGCCGAGCTTGCCCTGGAGGCTGCTCGGGCGCCGGCCTCCATCCTCAGGGCCCTTGCGGGACTAAGAGACACCGCTGCTCCTGCTGGGTTCCTTGGTTGGGGGCCTGCAGTGACCGCAGCGGCTCCGGTGACCACAGCGACCCCCCAGCGGTGCCTGACCTGGTCTCCTGTACCTTGGCCGGGCCTGGAAGAAGTTGGGCCTTCCACTCCCTCCACCCGGGAGGACGCTGACAACTCCAACTCCACCCGGGAGGACGCTGACAACCAACCCAGGAACACTAAGGACGTACCCCAGGACCTTGTCGGCCTCGTCCATCGCCTCGGCCAGTTGGTCGAGCGCCTGGCCTTCTGGTTAGGTGAGCTGGACAGGCTGGGTCCGGCGCTGGCGTCCTTGGGCGGTGCGGTCGCCCCTCGCTGCCCGGGCTCCTGCCCTGGGCCTGGAGGGAGTGCGGTCGATGGAGTGCAAGACCCCCCTCGTTCGGCCTCCCCGCGTCCGAGCTCGGAGGGAGAGCCGAGTGGAGCGGCTGGCCCCGACCCCACAGTTGATCCATCGGAGGAGGGCTGCCGGGCTGCCGGGGTGCCCCCTCTCGGAGGGGCGACCCTGCCCACGGCCGAGACCCCAGTGGGAGCGGCGGTCAGTGGTGGAGCCCGTGGGCGGCCTGGGCGCTCCCCGGGCCCGACGGGGGCATCGGCTGATGACTCCGATGGCGTCAATGACTCCAATATGGCGTCGTCTTCACCCAGCTCGGCGCCCCTGACCCCCCCCCCCCTCCTCCCGCGTTAGTGGCCGGGACCGCCCCCGTTGCGGCCCCCGCCGTGGCGTCGCCCGTGCTGCCCGCCCCCTCGCCCCAGGCCGCCGGCTCCCTCTGCCGCTGCATCGGCAGCCTGTGACGGACACGGTTGACATTGAGGAGTCTTGAAGAGGGCTCCGGGAGCGGCCCGGCGGCGCGTGGGCGGCTGCGGCGGCCCCCCTGACTGGGGCGATCTGGGCCCGGTGAGTCACTTAAACTAGATGGTCACCAGATGAGGCAAAGACGGGGGCGAGGACGGGGCAGGAGGCGGGGCCGGAGGATGTCTCGCCCTGCAATACCCCCCCCCCCACTGGAGCTGTCTTCCAGAGGGTGCCCCCCGGTGGGCCCCGCCCTAAGACATTCAGGAACTCTGCCCGTAGGTCTGGGGCGCCTTCACCGGTAAATCCCCACCCTAGGAAGATTGACAAGTCGCCGGCGACGAAGCAGGGTCTACAGGCTGGCATTAACTGTCATCACAGTGACTACTACTCCCTAGATCTGGAGTCTCTGAGGTCGTTCCTCAATCTGCGGGATCCCCCCCGGCTCCCCCCATTTGATGGTCGCCCTGATAACTCCACCAGATGGCTCTGCCCCGTGGCATGAGCCCGGTCCTCCCTCCCCTATTGCTGTCGTCCACCCGTTTGTCCCACTTGTATATTGTATGTCTATCCATGTATTCCCTATGTACTGTTTTGTCTGTTTTTATCTTGTATTGTATCTCTAGACTCTGTAAGCCGCTGCGAGCCGTATGGAGTTAGCGGCATATAAGTCCAATGAAATAATAAAATAATAATAAGAATGTTTGCGGCGGAAGGTGCAGAGGTGCGGAGGAATATGTGGCAGCGTTTCAATTGGTTGCCACTGAGATAATATTTGCATAAGGGACTCTGAGTGGCCAGCCTCAGAACTCCAGCTTTTCAATTGGTTTCCACTGAGGGATTATTTGCATAAAGGACTCTGATTGGCCAGCCTCAGAACTCCAACACTCTGAGGCACCAGACAGAGGAGATTGGTTGCCACTGAGGGACAATTTGCATAACGGACTCTGCATGGCCAGCATTCTAACACCCAAAATCTCAAAGGTGCCAGAGAGCGCACTTTAAAAAAAGGCTTCCTTCAGCTGATTTAACAAACTAGGCCTCAGCCTGATTTGGCAGTAAGGCTTCCTCTACTTGATTTTCCAGACTAGGCCACAACCTGATTTGCCAGTAAGGCTTCCTCTACTTAATTTCCCAGACTAGGCCACAACCTGATTTGACAGTAAGGCTTCCTCTACTTGATTATCCTGACTAGGCCACAACCAGATTTGACAGTAAGGCTTCCTCTACTTGATTATCCTGACTAGGCCACAACCAGATTTGACAGTAAGGCTTCCTCTACTTGATTTCCCAGACTAGGCCACAACCTGATTTGACAGTAAGGCTTCCTCTACTTGATTATCCTGACTAGGTCCACAACAATGACAAAACAACACCAAACTTGGCCCACAGACCCCCTCAAGATCTACATCTTGGTGCAGTTTAAGGTAGGATGCACCATGGATGACTGGAATTGCAGTACTTTAACTCACTTGCTTAAAGCACTGCGGCCCACACCAATGATGGATCACTACCACACTTGGCACACAGAGGCCCAATGCAAGACCAAACTTGACACACAGTGCCCCTATGACCCATTCTACATTCTACTGCCGTTTAGAGAAGAGTGGGCCATGGATGGGACTTGAGGTACCTCCATGGATTATGGGATTATTAGTACTTTCAAAGCCTTCATTTCCCACAGACCACTGCAGCCCTGAACAAAGACCTATAAAGACTACACTTGGCACCCTGTGCCCCCATGACCCAGTCTCCATCTTTCTACAGTTTAGAGGAGGGCAGACCATGAATGATGGGACTTCAACTACGTCTACTCATTGCCCAAGACCGCTGCAGCCCCCAACAAAGACCGATAAAGACCATACTTAGCACACAGAGCCCCCATGACCCACTCTATGCTCTACTGCAGTTCGGAGGACCATGGATGATGGGACTTGAAGTACCAAAGACCAACCTTGGCACAAAATGCCTTTCTCAAATAACCCGGGCACCGCCAGGTCCCCAAGCTAGTAGGGAGATAAAAATCAATGGTTACTCAAATATAGACAAAATCTAGAATGGGATTTGTTTGGACTTCAATAACACTAATTATTATTATTATTAATATCCTATCTCTCCATAGGGACTGAGGGCGGTTTACAACAAGTTGCGGCAAACATTCAATGCCGTACAATACTAAACAAAGAACAAAGTAACCAAACAAATCCCAAATCATTCCCAACATCCATATAATAATAATAATAACAACAGCACCAAACATTTGACAATGACATAACTAAGTTATGTTTTAATTAATAACAGACTGGAAGTCAAGCACCAGTCGAGAGAGAAAAATTAAAAGCCTATGTAGCCAGGGTGACAAGCCATTTCCATTCTGTAGTATCTAAGCATTGATCTTCTATGCCTCCTTTTCTCTATACGCTTCAGTGCATACAAAAGTTTTTAATTGGGTTTTTTAAAAAAAAAACAAAGGAGGAAGCCATTTTGACCTCTTTTGGGAGGGAGTTCCAGAGATGGGGGCGACCACGGAGAAGGCCATGCTTGAGACAAGGGTGGGACCGAGAGCAGGGCCTCACCCGCTCCTCGAAGTGCCTGAGCAGGCTTGTATGTGGCGATGCGGTTAGCAAAATAGTCCAGGCCCAAACCATGTAGGGCAGTGGTTCTCAACCTGTGGTTCCCCAGATGTTTGCCTTCAACTCCCTGAAATCTTAACAGCTGGTAAACTGGCTGGGATTTTTGAGAGTTGTCGGCCAAAACACCTGGGGACCCACAGGTTGAGAACTACTGGTTTATGGGTAATGACTAGCACTTTGAATTTTATTTCAGTGAGAGCCATATAATATATTTTAAGACTGAATTCAACTAAATGTGAGTATAATAAGCCCCTGAATTTATTCATAATAATGATGATAATAATATTCATTCAGCCTCTGCTACTACTACTACTACTAATAATAGTAGTAACAACAACAACAACAGGTTCCTAGAGTAGAAAGAGACCTCCAAGGGCCATCCAGTCCAACCTCCTTCTGCCATAAGGGAAAAACACAATCAAAGCATTCCTCACAGATGGCCATTCAGCCTCTGATGATAATAATAATAACAATGGGTTCCTAGAATAGGAGGAGACCTCCAAGGGCCATCCAGTCCAACCTCCTTCTGCACCTGGGTAGCGTCGGGAGCCTGCGGGGCGGGACTGAGCCTTCCTCCCGCCCTGCCTGCAATCTATCAGGACGCCCTACGCGATCTACCAGTAGATCGCGATCTACCTAATGAGCACCCCTGTTCTACAGTGTTGCTAAAGTTCTGGTGGTGAACATTTCAGAGCTCTAACCAAACTTTCAAAATTTCGTTATAAATGGCAGTTCCTAATTGGTTCTGTTTTTAAAATCGCCAATAATGAAATAATAATGAAGTTTAAAAAGTTTTGTTAGAGTTCCGAAATGTTCACCACCAGAACTTTAGCAACACTGTAGAAGCAAAGCACCAGCGCCACCTAGTGTTCACCACCAGAACTTTAGTTTTGTAAGTACTTTGGAACCATTTAGAACCATGATTGCCCAGGCCTAGAATTCTGGTCAATAATAATAACTCAAAACACACCAGGGACTTCTCCCTGTGCCCGTCACGTCATCACGCCCTCCGGACGTGAGGCATTCCTCACGCCCTCCATCAGCATCACCGTTGACGTCATCTTCGTTGGACGGCGCTTGGGAGGTCTCCGCCACGTCATCAGACGGCGCGGCTATAGGAGCACGTCATCTACACCCGACTCTTCGGATCGATCCCCTTGGCGTTCCGGGGCGCCGCCTCCTTTGACCTACCTCGGCACAGGTTCGGGGTGTGCCGGATCCTTTGCATCACCACCTGGTTTTTTCCCCTGACATTATCTTCCGGCCTGCCCACGCCTTGTTGGGACACGCATGTCGGCCTCCTCTGTTGCATACTGGGATTGGGCCTAGCCCGGGCCAGCCTTGCCACAGGAGGCGATTGGGATTTCCCCATCATTGTTCTTTCTCCCTGTTGTGCATGCTTGCGTCCATCCTTTGACTACATTGTTGGGCCCCGGGGGGACCTTGCCTCCACCCTGGGTGGCTGGGCTCACCTGGGTTTCCGGGTGGGAGGTGAGGGCATCGCCCTTCCCGCCCCCTACAGGGGTTTCCCGGCCCCACGGGAGATAGCCCCTGTTTTCTATCTTTCCATAGGGTGCAGACCTTGTGCATGTTTATATGTGTGTATATTGCCAGCAGATTACGAATAGATTACTGCAACGCACTCTACGTGGGGCTGCCTTTGAAGACAGTTCGGAAATTGCAATTAGTCCAACGGGCGGCAGCCAGATTGCTAACGGGAGCTACATACAGGGAGCATACCACCCCCCTGTTGTGTCAGCTCCACTGGCTGCCGGTCCAATTCCGGGCTCAATTCAAAGTGCTGGTTTTGACCTTTAAAGCTCTATACCAGGGGTGCTCAGTATGGTGATCGGGATCACCAGGGTGATCTTCAGGCCTCATCCTGGTGATCTTCAGACCCCTGACCAGGTTTTTGCTGTTGGTCCTCTTCACGCACCCCTGCACGCTGCAAAGAAGTCCTCCGTCATTGCTCCTCCCCACTCCCTGCTCGCGTGCCGCCTCCAAAAGCTCCAGAGTCCAAGAGGCAGAATGGGCCCCCTCGTTTGGATTCCTCCTCCTCCAGCCACTCAGAGTCATAGGAGACCAAAGGGGGCGGGCCTGGATGACCCGATGCATGGCTGGCCCCGTGCGCAGAAGCGCCCATTCTGTTTCTCGGACTTCTCGTGAGCTCCTGCAGGCGGCACGCATGCTGGCGGCGTGGAAATAGGAGCAACGACGGAGGAGGAGAAGAAGGACACTTTGGGGCAATTTCCTTACCGCATCTCAAAGGTCGGTCTTTTTTACTTTGGGGTGGGTGCTTGATTGTTCTGTGGCATGTCTCTTTGTTTATTTTTAATGTTTAAAATGGCCTTTTTAGCTCCAAAGCCTCTCTGCTTGCTTTGTTCCTTGAGAAATATATGTTGGGGAATATGGAAATGTGGGAGAAATGGGGTGGTTGGATGTATTTTTGCATGCCCCTTTGTTTACCTTGCTGAGTATTAAATGGCCTTGCAGTTCAAAAGCCTCTCTTCTTACTTTCTGGCTGATAATATGTGTGGTAATATGACAGTGTGGGAGAAATGGGGTGGTTGGATGTATTTATGCATGCCCCTTTGTTTACCTTGCTGAGTATTAAATGGCCTTGCAGTTCAAAAGCCTCTATTCTTACTTTCTGGCTGATAATATGTGTGGTAATATGGCAGTGTGGGAGAAATGGGGTGGTTGGATGTATTTTAATGCTCTGTTTTATATTGTTGTTATTAAATTGAAATGTTGATGTTTTATAACTTCATTTTATGTAAACTGCCCCAAGCCTGCTGGAAGGAGCGGCACATAAAAATGAATAATAAATATAAATAAATAAATAAGAAAATAGTTATACGTTTTACATTTCTGGGTAGGTGATCTTTGGGACTTGGTTTTTTAATCAGTAGCTCCCATGCTGAAAAAGTGTGAGCACCCCTGGTTTAGAGTCTTAGTGCGAGCCCTCAGACGGCTTAAGTTGAACAAGCTACCATCAGTACGATAGCGTATATAAATGCCGTCTACTTCTTTGAGGTCTGCCATAGCCCTTTGGAGCATCATGCTGAAGAAGATTGTAA